>CM052703.1:111501299-111651295 GCA_028551405.1 Uromys caudimaculatus | reverse complement strand
GTGGGCTCCACTAAAATACCTTCTTCCTTCAGGAGGGAAAATGTATCAGGGCACAGTCACAATCAAAAGCAAAATAAAACTCCAACAGTCCAATGTCTGGGATCCACTCACGATCTTCTGGATTCCTCCAAGGGCTTGAGTCACTTCTCCAGCTCTGCCCTTTTTAGCACACACCATGTCTTCTAGGCTCCAGATGCCTGTACTCCACTGCTGCTGCTGTTCTTGGTGGTCATCTCATGGTACTGGCATCTCCAAAACACTGCTGTCTTCCCCTGCAACTAGACTTTACCAACAGCCTCTCATGGGCTCTCTTCATAGTGCCAAGCCTCACCTTCTTTGCCTGACCCCTTCAGTCCTAGGCCATCAATTGCAACTGAGGCTGCACCTTCACCAATGGCCTTCTGCGGCTTCTCATAGTGCCCAGGCCTCAGCTGCTCTTCATGACTCCTTCATGCCTTCAAAACTAGTACCACCTAGGTGACTCTTACACATTATCAAGTCCAGCCACAGCACAAGGTGCAACCCTGGCTATCTATGGAACACAGCCCCTGTGCTCTCAAAAAACACTTCTCAGAAGATTTCACCTCAGTGATGCTGGTCTCTTCCCAATCACTGCCAATTTCCCAACTCCAGCTAACAGCATCAATAGTCCCAGCAATGCAATGATTTTGCTTTAATAGTTCTGGTATCTCATTAATCACAGCTGATCCTTCAGCCCCAGTTAACCAAAACAACAGAATCTTCACATTCAAAATAACAATGGCCCTGATAAGAGTCTTTAATCTTCCCTCTGAAATTCCACAAGCCAGGCCTCCATCTTCTGCACTGTTCTCAACATTATCTTCCAAGCTCCTACACAACATCCCACAAAGCTCTTAACACCAAATGGATCTTCTAGCCCAAAGTTCCAAAGTCCTTTCACAGTCCTCCCCAAAACATGGTCAGGTTGTCACAGGAATATCCCACTCCTGGTACCAATTTGTCTTTAGTCGGGGTTTCTATTCCTGCACAAACATGACCAAGAAGCAAGTTGGGGAGGAAAGGGTTTATTCAGCTTACATTTCCACACTGCTGTTCATCATGAAAGGAAGTCAGGACTGGAACTCAAGCAGGTCAGGAAGCAGAGCTGATGCAGAGGCGATGGAGGGATGTTACTTACTGGCTTGCTTCCTTGCTTGCTTCTCCTGGCTTGCTCAGCTGGCTTTCTTATAGAGCCCAAGACTACCAGCCCACAGATGGTACCACTCACAAGGGGCCCTCCCCCCTTGATCACTAATTGAGAAAATGCCTTACAGCTGGATCTCATGGAGGCATTTTCTCAACTGAAACTCCTTTCTCTGTGATAACTCTAGCTTGTGTCAAGTTGACACAAAACCAGCCAGTACACCATGTTATGTTCTAAAGGCACTCATATCCTACCATACTGCACTGTTTCCTGGGAAACTGGAGAAGAGGCTGGTTCAGGAAATTGTATGGAGCCTGGATTCAGGGTGGACCCCAGAAAGGTGAAGCTCATCCTATGTCTTATCACAGTGTAGCCAAGTCAAGAGATAATAGTAGTGGGATACGTATCTGTGGGACAGAAGGAGTCAAGAGAAGTCATTGTTATCTTCTCAGGTATTTAGGGTCTGCTCCTGTCAGCCTTCTATTGTGCTCCCTCCTCAAACAAAGCGTCTGTTACAAACACTCTTTGTACCAACTATCCTGACAGCCCCTAGAAGGAAAGCAGCAAGGCCTGTCTGTACACAGCCCAGCTAGGAATCTGTTGGTGTGGGTGGTAGACATCGACTTTCTGGCTCTTGTACAATCAGCCAGGTGGATGCTGGCAAGAGCCACCATGTTGGGATGATGTGCCCTACAGTGGACTTGCACTTAAGTGCAGGGAAAGAGAGGACTCAGAGCCCAGCAAGAGCCCTGTGTATGAGTGGAAGGTCCCAGAGCGAGCTGAGAATCTGGCTTGCCAGCTGCCGTCTACAGACAAGGAGCAGCAACAGCAGAAGCAGGCTCCGGTAACCCTGCATCCTCCATCCTGGAGACAGACTGGGATTCGTATCCATGTCTCTGTTGTATGAGCTGACTTGGGACATATTCACCTATTTCTCCGTGCTGCGTGTCCTTTTGTCCTGCTCTTTCTTGTTCCCTTCAGTTTCCTCCGTGGGTTTCTGAGCTCTCTTATTTCTCTCGATAGAATACAGTTTGTGGTTCCTTATTCCTACTCTCTCCTTCACCACTCCCACAGAGGCAGCCTCCAGCCTGCCATCTTACCTGGAATCCCCTTTCTTCTAGCTATGATATTCCCTTATTTCCTCTTTGGTTGAAATCTGTTTGCTGACTGAGTAATGAGTGAGACTGAAAAACACAGATGGATTAGGAATCTTGAAAGCAACGTCTGTAACCATGGGGTTTGTACTTCAGCCCAAGCCCTGCCATTCACAACTGTGTGACCCTCTCTTAATTCATCTCTCTGGTTAGATATCAGCTATGTATAGAGGATGGCAATCCTTATCTTTTGCAAGGTGCCTTGTCTGTTTGGGTATTGTTTTATTTTCTGAGAGTCTCATGAAGCCCAGGCTGGCTTAGATCTCACTGTGTAGCCAGGGATGACCTTGATCTTATGATCTTCTTACCTCTGTCTCCCAAATGCTGGGGTTTCCGGCATGTTCCACCATGCCTGGCTTGCAGGGTGGCCTTAAAGATGAGAAATAGTCTTGGTCTAGCTAAGAACACAATTCCTGACACACAGCAGGCCCTTTAAAGCTCTTTAAACTGATCATGAAACCATCATGTAAGCTGATTCTCTCTGGAAAATGCTCCCTGTTCCTTGAAGATAGAGACAAGATGGCTGTCCTCAGTAACCGAGGAAGTCCTGGAGACAGAAGTGGCAGCAGCTGGCTCCTAATTTATGGCCTACAGTTTTACTTGAAGTCACATCCTATACCCAGCCTGAATGAATGCCACAAGCCTGAACCAAGCAGGAGGGGTATTCCCATTTCCTGCTGTCATTGAGGGTTAAATGGTCAGGCACTCGGAGGCATCCTTTAAATTCAAACTAGGCATGCATCACACTCGAGAAGCCACACACTGGGCAAGAACTTCCTAGATGCAGAGACCCAAAGCTCAAGGCCCATGGTGCATAGTCAGTGCAGTGATGTTAAATGCAGCATTGGGGGCGGGGGATGCATTGCAGGGGCTGTCACAGGGAGAATCCTGTCAGACAAGATTCTAAGATTTAAGGAGACACTCCACTGGAGGCCACACCGCTTCTCTCATTAGATTCCCACAGCGGTCCTGCACTGTGCGATTGATCCTGCCTTATCAGCACTATAGAGGTAGGAAGCAGAGCCTCAAGGAGACTAAATAATTGCAGCAGCAGCATGTGTTCCTGTTTAAGTGTCACGGCTGCGGCCATTTAACAAGATCTAGCTGACTCCAGTGCCACACTCTCGCAACTGTATATAGTCCAGCCTCCCCCCCAAACCCCTGCATCTTCCCTTGTGAGCCATCCCCTGGAATCATTCCCCTCATGCCCTGTAAACAGCTGACCTCACAGAGTAGAACATCTATGAGAGAGAAGCCACCAGCCAGGGTGTGTTCATTCATAAACTGGTTTTCACACAGAAAAGGCAAAGAACAGCCGAGCCTAGTTGGGTAGGCCTGTAATCCAGGTACCCTGGAGACTGAAGCAGGGGATTACAAGTTCAAGGCCTGGGTAGATCACCTAGTGAGTTCAAAGCTAGCCTGGGCAACATAGCAAGACTCTATCTCAAAATAAAAAAGTGAAAGAGAGCCAAGGATGAAGTCAATGTAGAGCACTTGGCCAGACCATGGGAGGCCGTAGGTTCCACCAGCAGCACCATAACGAAGACAAGAAAAGGCACGACCAAGAGAAGACTGCTTCTTACTGAGGTCTTTAGGACGTCTTCTAGAGGTGGCATTTGTGCTGGGCCTTTAAAAAAGAGTGAGACTAGGTCAGGCAGACTAGATCTAGTCAGACTAGAGCTTGGGGAAGAATATTGTGCATGGACAGAACTGTATAGTAGAAAGAAAGTTGGGGAAGGGGCCAGACCAGAGGCAAGCAGAGCACAAAGGGAGACAAGGCTAACCCACATTAGCATAAAGCCAAAGCTGCAGACAGACAGCCATGAGTCACTTCTCCATGTCTTGCTCCCCGTCCCCAGGGGTACCACCTGAGTCTAACTCTTGTCCTCATCTTCATCCACCACATGCCCTACATTCTGTAGACACGACAGGACCCTCATGCCCTCACTGCCCGATTCTCCTCCCCTCCTCCACTACATGCAAGGGTAACCAGGGTCTTTCCACATGTGTGAAATTCTCCCAGAGAATGGGCTTTGGCTATAGTCCTGGCTGTTGAAAACAGAGCAGGCAAGCTCGAGGAGGCCCCTAACCAAGAAGAAGTCCATGAAAGGGAGACATGAAACTTATTCTGTCTCTAGATCTCAAAAGCCTCTTAGACTGCATGAAGTTTGCATTTAGAATCTCAGAGAATTCCAGGGCCTAGAATCTCCCATTTCAAAATGGAAAATAAGAGGTTTAGGTGGGGGTGTAGCTCAGCTGATAGAGAGCTTGCCTAGAACTCACAAAGCCTGGGATTCAGTCTCCAGCGCTGTATAAACTGAGCATGATAGTGCAAACCTGTAAATCCAGCACTCACGAGTGAGAGGCAGGAGCATCAGAAGTTCTAGGTTATACTCAACTACACGTGAAGTCCAGAGCCAGTCTGTGCTACATGAGATCCTGTCTCAAAAAAAGAAAAACAAATTGGATGTTCAAAGCCCATTTTGGTCAGGGTCCAGGTTAGGGCCCAGCACCCCTCATTCATGTCTACCATCTCTAGATTCAGGTTTGCCTGACCCATAGGCTATAAACTATTCTGAGGGAGGAAAAGCCCCTCCTTCCCATTAGAGGGCCTCTCAGTCCAGAGCTTCTCCAGGGAGACCAAACTGTGGCCTTGAGTGCTTTATCTGCAGTAGCCCCACCCCACAGATAATGCCTTTGCAAGAGGGCTCACTTAATTAGCCAGAAAGCAGGATGGATCTATGGAGTTAGATTTAGGATGTTTCAGTGAGAAGAGCACACATAATAAATTGGAAATAAGAAAATCAAAGATGAGAGAAGGAAGAGAAAGAGGGAAGGAGAGAGAAAGCGAGGAAAGGAGAGAAAGGGACATATGAAAGGAAAAGGACATACAAGGAAAATATCTTTAACTTCAAGTGTATGTGTGTGCACACATGGGTGTGTTCGTGCAGTTGATGTCTTCAATTTACATATGCAAAGCCTGCAAACAGTCCTTCCGCGTGTTCCACAGTGAGTTAAGAATGAGCTGAGATCTGCTTTCTGTCCCCCTTCCACTCACCATCCCACCTTGTCTGTTTGAGATACATAGAAAATGAACAAACTAAGGTTGGGGACCCTCTTCCACAGGGCCCTTTCCCCATGCAAGATTAGAAATTACAGTGTCAATGACACATTCCACCACAGTCGTGCACAGATCTCAGGGCCGGTTTCATCCATGGGTGGGTGACAACTGGAAAGGTTTATTTGGAGATAAGGCTGCAGATAGAGGATGGTGGCTGGGGAGTCAGTAACCTTGCTCCTTTCTCCATTAACAACACTGAACACCTTGGTCCACTGCAAGTCTTCCTGGCTCCCCAATCTGCCAAATCTAGTCTCCACTCATCCATTCAGTGAGTCGGTGTTACAGACTGTTTTGTGGAGGTCCAGGCCCCATACAAGTTAACACTGCCCAGTAAGTATTGCTTTTCAGCCTTAAGAAAGTCGTGTTTACGGGGCAGTGGTGGTGCACGCCTTTAATCCCAGCACTTGGGAGGCAGAGACAGGTGGATTTCTGAGTCCGAGGCCAGCCTGGTCTACAGAGTGAGTTCCAGGACAGCCAGGGCTACACAGAGAAACCCTGTCTCAAAAAACCAAAAAAAAAAAAAAAAGAAAGAAAGAAAGTCATGTTCAGCACGATGAGGCAAAGATAGCTCATGTAAACTCGAGGAGAAAATGAAATGCCAAGGACAGTGTGGATGCAGGTGTGGCTGAGAGACAGAACCACAGGGCAGGCCCTACAGCGCTCTGTGCAGGAAGTGGGAGCGTCCAGGGTCAGAGAAGGTGAGAGGTTTGCATCCAATCACACAATCAGTCAACCATAAAAAGGACTCCAGTGAGCGTGCAGATTAAGGCTATCCAGCCCTATAGTGCTCGAAAACACACAGAGAAGCGAATAAGGTTTCATTAGATGAAAAGCGATAAGCACTTCTTGTCTTTCTCCCAGATTCCTTTTATATTTAGCATAAGTTATTTCCAGCATGCTTGTAAATCCACTCTCAGAAAAAAACAAACAAACAAACAAACAAAAAAAAAAAAAACAAGAGCTTTCACCTCATGGGTGTTTGCTGATTACCATAGTATAGACACTTCCATGTAACACCCAAGTGCAAACTTCAGATGTAACAGTTGCTGGATGCAGAATTAAAAACAGATGCTTTACACTGACTGTGGTGAGCTAGTCTGAGTTGAGTGTGGCACTGTCTCAGTTTCCCCGGGAGTCCTGGGAGAGAAAGGCCCTGGTTTTTACTCCTCTGAGCTGTGACCTTCCTGAAGTCACATGCCATGCTGGTGTGCCAATTCAGTTATGCACACTGTGAGCAAGCTGTATTGCTCTAGCTGAGACCTACAAATGTGAAATGGGGCTATCTATCTCCTAGGGTTCTGCACATAGGCTGAACCATTGTGAGTCTTCAATGCCACATCCCCACCTCTAAGACCTCAGGCTGAAGGAGATGACTCCCAAACTGCCCAGCACCCCCCCCCCGTGTGTGTGTGTGTGTGTGTGTGTGTGTGTGTGTGTGTGTGTGTGTGTGTGCAGTATTTGAAAGACAGCAAAGTCTGGGGATTAGGAAGAACCAACCCTTAGAATTGGATTCTAGCTATAGGTCCACTTTTAACCTACTGTGTGGTCCTCAACAAAATACTGAACCTCTTTGGGCCTTGGTTTCTTCAGCTGTAAAATCAATGCATTGGATTTGAGGTTCACAGCGGTCAGTCCCAACTCTGGCCTTCTGTGGCTCCAAGGAGGAAAGAGCTCTGGGAGCTACCGTGTGTAGAACTGAGACTGACTGCACAGAACAGTCGGCGGGGGAGCACATAGATCCCTGAAGTTGTGTCCTGGGTTTTATGTGGATTGGGTGGTAGATGCCACAGAAAGATCACAAGAGCCATTGGCAATAGATGGAATGGCTTGCTGGTTAAAGAAGGATGCGTGGTGGGACTGGAACCTCCAGTCCCATCCAGGGATAGGCTAAGGTCTCCCTGCCCAAGCTACCTGCACAGGTCTCCTGGAAGGAAGGTCACACTGTAAAACTCCACCGTGTTCTTTTCTGAAGGAACAAAGCTGTCATTTGATCAGCTGAGTTCTGTGGAAACAGAAAATAGGTTGCAAAAAGACAGCAATTACAAAAACAAAAAAAACAAAACAAACAAAAATAAACACTGGTTGGATTGGAATGCAGGAGAACTACGATTCTCCTTCTCTTCCTCCTCCTCCTCCTCCTCCTCCTCCTCCTCCTCCTCCTCCTCCTCCTCCTCCTCCTCCTCCTCTTCCTCTTTTTCTCTTCTTCTCCTCTCCCTCCTCCTCCTCTTCCTCTTCCTCTTCCTCTTCCTCTTCCTTCTCCTCCTCTTCTTCTCTTCTCCTCTTCTCTTCCTCTTTCTCCTCCTCTTCCTCCTCCTCCTGTTTCTTGTTTCTCTGGCTTTTGGAAGGGCAATGATGTTGCTTTTGAAATGAAAACAGCTTTTTTCTTTATGGAAAGTCACCTAGTGCAATCCTCCTGTCAGGTAGGAAGCCTCTCCTCCCATAACCATTCCCATCGCTTCCAACCCAAGGGGTTCTAAATGGCTCACACAGGCTGACAAGTGGGTGGTGGGAGAGAGTGGCACTGGTGGGTCCCTGCTGATGCTACAGCCTGTATGTGTACCGTGCCAAAGGCACAGTACCCAGCCCAGATGAGAAGAACTGGCTTGTAAGACGTGTCACTCCATCTGTGAAGCAGCAAGAACAGGTCTTGTGTTAATAGGCAGTGAGTGACCCAGCAGGGCCAGGACCTGAGTCTGAGTCTTGACAGAGCGGCTAAAAAAAGAAATTCGGAGTGAGAGAATGAGCTACACTTTCAATGACGTGATCTGATGAACTGCCTGCCTCCAACTATGGACCATAGGCACATGCGTGCACACAAACACACAGGCACACACATACAGAGACATACACACAAAGACAGACAGACGCACATTCACATGCATGCACACAGGCACACATACACAGAGAAAGACAGAAACACACACACAGACACACACAACTGAAAAGCAGGAGCCTGCTGCTTTTTCCTGGTCAAGCTTCCTAACAATTGGTCAATCCCTGGCACACAGAGATCCAGGGGCTTCCTGCTGGGCCATCCCCGTGCCTCTGAGTCCCCATTGCTGTCCATCCTGCCTTTCTCTCTCCATTCCCCAAGACCCTCTGTGTACCATCCCTTCCCATGGCCTCGCTTTCCTTCCCATTGAGAAAGGTCTCTCTGTCCACGAGTGAGCGTGGGCTGGCAAAGTCAGTATCCTCGCATAAAAGCCTCACTGAGTCTCTGAGGGGCTTGGAACCCAGACAGAATGGAATTGCTCCCTATTTTCTTTACAACTGAGAAAACACACACAAACACAAGAGCATATTTATTGCGATAATTCTATCCCAACATTTTTAAGAAGAAGAAGAAGAAATAAAATTAGTTTGCTGCCCACTCCGCACCAGCCCCCTCCCTTTCATTCCTTCACATTTCCTGGTCTAAGCCAGGGAGAAAAACAGAGCCAGCCCAAGCCCCACAGAGCACCATTGCATCCCAGACAATGTCCAGCTTGTTCGGAGAGCAAGGGAAGAAACACAACTCCGAAACATACACAAGACTTCCAAGAGAAGGGTGTTCTGAGAGAGGAACAGACTAGCTTTGTGTCTGGGTCTTGGGTAAAGGTCCCTCTGCAAACACACCTCAGGCTGATCTTCCTTGACCCTCCAGAAAACCATATCCTAGCCCTGACTGGTCGACTGATCTTGAACAAGAACCGCTCTCCAACTCTCTGTCTCCTCAAAGTACCAGACCTGGGGCCCCAAAAATTTATTTTTTTAAGTTAGTATCTAAGTCAGAAAATCCCTAAGGAGAAGCAAGGAGCCATTTCTCAGAACTATGGAACTTTCCAGACTTCCTACAGCATGGGGGTGATGTGCCTCTATGCCCTCATTCACACAGACAGGCCTTTCATTTCTCAGGCATGGGTAGAGAGGATGGTCAAAAATGCCAAGCTCCAGAGACAGGAAAGAGTCACCTTGTCCTGGGCCTAGACTGTTCCTCTCCAACCACCCCTGAATGGAAATGTCCGTGTTTCCTCTCTCCACAATCTTGATGCTCCCTGAGGGTGCTGCTCCCTGATCCCTACGCTGGCCCAGCCCAGCCTATGGTGACTAAGCAAAGAGCGACACCTGCTGGACTGTCGGACCCCGACAGAGCTAAGGTTGAGGTGTGGAGGCCGGGAGTCCTGTCTCCAGGAAGGATGCTCTCTGTGGCTGCAGACCCCATCTGTCCTTTACCACTGCCCCATTCCCCCATGGCGTCCTTTCTTCTTCTTAGACCAAAAGTAAATGCTGCTGCCACTGAATGTGGGGCGCAGGGTCACACAGTACAAGTCTCAGACGGTGTGTGTACCCTCCAGGACAGTGGTACCATGAGGTCCAGACTGTTTCTACATGCAGCTGGCTGAAGGCTACTGCTCCAGATGATGACTTGATAAATTCAGTTATGCTTGCTGGCTAGAGTTGGGAGTCCCTATGATTCAGGGGAGAGCTTTTAAGTGATGGTTGCAACAGATGTGTATATAAACGGGCAACGGACCAGCTGACGACAACCAGGAAAGCTTGTCTTCTAACTCACGGGGCCATAAGAAAGTCGCAGGAGTCGTAGGTTCTCACTTCCTGTTCATCTCACAGCCTGATCAAGAGCTGTCTTCCTGATTCTAGTCAGGGCCTTGAATCTTGCCTAAAACCTCAACACATGATCCTTGCTAAAATATACAAGGTTCCTGAATTTGAAGTGGGTGTGTCATCCCCAGATTCTGTCAGGGGATCTAGATCGTTTGTCATTTCTCTGCATCTGAAGGGTCATATTAGGGTTCTTTAAAGAAACATTCTCTCCCACTTCTTTCCCTCTCTCCCTCCCCTTCCTCCCTTTTGCTCCCTCTCTCTCTCTCCTCTTTCTCTCCCCATCTCTTCCTCCACCAATCTTCATTCCTCCCTCCTCCCTCCCTTCTCTCTTCCTCTCCTGTGTCATTAGTGTGCTTGAACGTACCTTAAGTGGCTCAGTCACTCAGCACAGCTGTTGCTACATGTATACATGAACACATGTGTGCACCTGTGTACATGTGAGTCACTGGGTATCAAGCATGCTAGGAAAACACTTGAGCACTGAACCACACCCTAACCCCCCACATGGTTTCTTGATGCAATTAAGATGCACCGTAAATGCTAAAGGTCTGGGGCTGCTTAGTAAGTCCATGGTGGACTGTTTCAATTACAATGTTTCTGATAACCAGTAATGCATGCTAAAATAATAAGGACACACAGAATAGTAAAGGACCACCACTTATTGACATTATCAAGTCTCAGTTACTATATACATAATTATGTTCTCCATACTTTAATATGATTGGCATGTAGTAGATTGATTTGCACCGTCATCATTGCAGACAGGTGAGAAATGTGCTGTCCTGGGACAGTACAGTGTCTCTAGGCAATGGTGAATTTTTCACCTCCACTATAGTCTTATTGTTCTATGTGTGCTTCACTGTTGATCAATCGTTTCATTTTAGCAGAGGATATCCCTTTGCATGACTCTGTGTCTGTGTGCGTCGGAGGGAGAGGGAGAGGTTATAGACAATACAAGTGGAGGCTGTGGGTCCCCAGAGCTTCAGAGACTCACAAGGAGGCCAGGGCAGCCGGCTGCACATCTTCAGTTTGAAGCTCCACATGTTCAAGCCCCAGAAAAAGCTGTTGCTTCAGGTCCAGTCCAAAGGGAGAAGAAAATCAGCTGGAAGGCCATCAGAGAAGTCTCTCTCCCTCTAGAGAGGGTCCTTTTTTGTTCAGGCCTTCTGGTGGTTGGCTGTGACCCACACACACTGCAGAGGGGAGGCCATGCAGGTCTGCAGATTCCAGTGTTTATGCAAAATCCCTCACAGATGCATGCAGAACAGTCTGTAAACCTGAGCATCTATGGTCCACCTGGCACATATCGTTAGCTATCACAGGAATTCATTAGGATGAGTCTCCACTGGCTAGAAGATGGGAGGACCAGTGTACCAACCATCTTTGAATTAAGCTAAGAAAGGTTAAAGGTTTCTAAGGAAAGGATTCTTAGTGAAAACACTGTCCAAACCATAACAACCTCTGGTTGCACAATGTGATTTCAGAGCCTTGGGCTTGATTTTTATCACAGTATCTCTTCCTTAACTATCCTGTGCCTAAACTGTCTGCTATCTCTTCCAGCTGAACTATGACCACTTTACTCTTGGTCTTTGTGACTCTGAGGGTCATCGCTGCAGTGATCTCAGAAGAAGTTCCAGGTGAGAACAATTCCATGCATGGATCATTCAGTAGAATGTGGTCATTCAGTAGGGTGCTGGGTTCCGAGGACGAGATACAACTTTGTTTTGGGACACAGTCCCTGCTCCCCCTTCTTTTGACCTTTTCTTGGCCTTTTCTAGATGTAGTAGGAAGACACACACACACACACACACACACACACACACACAGTCTGTTACAAACGCATCCACTCCTGGATGCTCTCAGCAAGGAGAGTTGGTCAGTCTCTACAGAACCGTCCCCTCGGGGATCTTATTCAGAAACACTGCACAGTGTGAGTGGGGTAGAGAGAAGACATGGGGAGTCAGAGGGGAAGCATGGGTGGGACCACCAAAGAGGAGAAAAGGACCTGAGGAACAACAGTGAAAAGAGACTGGCTTTCCTCTAGAAGTGAGGGCACAACTCTGATGTGAGCTCCCCGCCCTTGACTCAAGGGACAGGTGAAAAACTTTACACATGGTGGGGGATCTGGGACTCGGGCTGAACATGGCTTTAAGACCTCCCAAACAGTGGGGGGGGGGGGGGAGGAATAAGAGAAGGCTTGCTCATGATGGAGGGAACAAGAGGAGTCTTGGCCATCCTTCCTCCTACCAACCCTCTGTATGCCAACGCAAAATTCCAGGACTCCAGGGCCACGGAAAAAATTTTCCATGGTCAAATGGAAAGATACACAGTATTTTATTCACTCACACACTGGCCTGGTTCACAGCTTTTGAATATGTAGATGTGGTTATCTGGGCCCCCAATGATAGAGACCTATGCATATACAGACCCTAGCCATCACCTGGGGAGATATGGCCACATCAGCAAAACAGTTCACTAGGGTTGCCTGAAAGCTTTGGCAACCACCAAGTTGGACTCAACAGTGGCCTCTGCTATCCCCTGAGAACCACTACTACAGAGCCAAGTTGTGGCCAGTGGCGTCAGGGCTGGGCAGCAGATGGAGGTGTTTGTGGAGAGATGGTAGAATCTGTCCAGACATCAAAAGGTCCAGGCTGGACTCCAGACATTCCTGGCTCCCCTATCCTTACCCTGCAATGTCTCTACCACCCACAACTATCCTAAACATTTTTATTTCAACCTGTAGCATCCCTTGAAAGGAAGGGCTCTAAAAATTTAAGGCCTGCCATGAGAGGCGCTGTGTGGAAGGTTGTTTCTCGCCCCTTCAAACAGAATTCAGGAAGCGCTATGTCTTCTCTATTGACACACTCCATAATTTTTATGTTGTCTAGTTCTACCAAGTCCCATATTTCCAGATCTGACTCTACAGACAAAAAAAAAAATAAAAATGTCTGACCTCCTGTTTTCCCCTAATCTTCTCTTCCTTTACTTCAAAAGCCTTGCTCTTCTACAAAGACCAGTTAAAGTCCAAAGCAGACCTCCCAAATGGAATATATCTATCTTTGAAGTTCTATGCCTCAAGTTTAAAGGCTGTGGAGAATTTTGTATACTCCCTAATAATTATTACACCCAATGTGTGGGATAGTTTCTGCCTCTGTGAGAAAATGTCTCATGGAAAAAGCTTGCCTGTAGCAATGGAGAAATGAGAGAGAGAGAGACAGAGAGAGAGAGAGAGAGACAGAGAGAGAGACAGACAGAGAGAGAGACAGAGACAGACAGAGAGAGAGACAGAGAGAGAGAGAGCGTCAGGGAGGTAGGGAGACTGGGGGTAGCTGTGAACAAGATAGCTATCCCTTTCAGAGTCACCCCTGCAGTGATTTATCTCCCACCAATGAGGCAGCTCATCCCAACCTGGTTAGCCCCCCATAACACCACCAAACCTTCCACACATGAACCTTTTGTGGAGAACTCATCATATCCAAAATAAATAGGCCAATATATTTTTCTAAACTCTCTGAATCAAGCACATGACTACCCTAAGAAAAGGGGTCGTGTTTATCTACAGGTTGGCGTCCCCTCTAGGTGTCTAAAGGTGCTTGTGCTTTCCTGGAACTCTTGTTTGGGCTCTGAGTTTTCTCTTAGGGTGGAGAGACCAGAGGTCTTCAGAGATGCTGATCTGGGGAGGATGTTGTCAGGCCCCCTGGGAACCCCCAGGTTCCCACATGGTGGGCTGAGTGTGGGACTCTTGGATGGCTGCATTCCCAGGACTGGGGCGGGAAGCAGAGACTTGTGGTCTCTATAATTCCTAACACGTTTGTCTGTCCTCCCACCCTTCCCTCACAGACCATGACAACTCTCTGAGTGTGAGCATCCCTCAACCATCCCCACTGAAGGTCCTCCTAGGGACTTCCCTCACCATCCCCTGCTACTTCATCGACCCCATGCATCCTGTGACCACTGCCCCCTCCACTGCCCCCCTCACCCCAAGAATCAAGTGGAGCCGCGTTTCCAAAGAAAAAGAGGTGGTACTCTTGGTGGCCACTGAAGGACAGGTTCGAGTCAACAGCATCTACCAAGACAAGGTGTCACTACCCAACTATCCAGCCATCCCCAGCGATGCCACCTTGGAAATCCAGAACCTTCGCTCCAATGATTCTGGGATCTATCGGTGTGAAGTGATGCATGGCATCGAGGACAGCGAAGCCACCCTGGAGGTCATAGTAAAAGGTGAAGGGCCTCCCATTGGGATGCCATGTTGCTTGTAGGAAGAACTAGAATGGTGTCCTCAGCAGTGTGGACCTTGATGACTAGCTCTCCCACTCAGCCCCTCTGCATGTCCATTTTCTCCTTATCTTCCTCTATTGTGGAACTGACTGGCAAATGCTGTTCTCTGTGGGATTGGAACTCTAGGAGTGGGGCACATAAACACATCCTGGTATTGGCAGCTTGTTTGCCAACAGTCCTTCACTTGTTGAGTATATCCGGTTTTCTTGTTGCTGTGATCGAGTACTGGACAGGAGTCCCCCTGAGGGAGGAAGGCTCACAGTTTGAGGGGATACAGTCCACCATGGTGGGGACAAGATGACAGTAGGAGTATGAGGCAGATAACCATACTGCATCAGCAGTCGGGAAGCAGAAAGATGAATCCAAGTGCTCACCAGCTCACTTTCTCCTTTGTCTTTTTTTTTCTTCACTCTGGGACCCCAGACCATGAGGTGGTACCACCTACCTTCAGGGTGGGTCTTCCCTCTTCAGTTAAACCCTCATAGACATACTTAAAGGTGTGTCTCCTACCTCAAAGAGGGCCTTGGAAGTGTGCCCATTTTGCACCTAAGTAAATGAATTAAATGGCATGTCTGCTGTGATCCTAGAAATGAGTGAAAGTGGGTTCCTAACACAACATGTCATCCGGGCATCTTCCCCTCTCCCCTTTATTCTCAGCTTCAGAGGCCAAAGAAATGACTGAAGATTCACTTTCTGGTCTCCTTTGTCTCTAAGAGGTCTTGCTAGGATGCCCCTGAGCTACTGGAGACCTGGAACTCTCCATGTCTCATTCCCTGGAATGGGGGGGGGGGCATTAGAGGATCCTAGAAAACACAAGGAGACAGTTTTTGCCTTAGTTCCAATAACTCTTTTATTGTCAGAATTATTATGGGTGTTTTAAAAGGAATGCCTTGCAGGGATGGGGGGTGAGCACCCTGTTAAGGTGGTGGGGTAGGGCGCAAGAGCAAACTTCAGTGGCTGATTTGATGGCTTCTGGGGGAAGAAGTGCCGGTTTCCTTTAAGGGTACAGCCCCTGGTAGGTTGGCCGCACTCCAGTAGATGGCCCCACACCCAGGAGTACACAGGCAGCTCAAGTTGGACTCCATGTAAGGGGTAGAGCTGGAAGGAATCAGGAAGAGAAGTTGGGGTACATATAATCAAAATACATTTTAAGTATGTATGAAGTTCTCAAATTAATTTAAAAAAAGGATTATAATAAAAATTCAAAGAAGAAAACTATGTCAACCTGGACCAGATAGTGCCCAGGGTCCCCTGGATTCTTGTCACCATTTCTCAAGGGCTTCAATAACCAGAGCTCACACCTAACCTGCTCTCCCTCTGGTCCGTGTGTCCCACAGGTATTGTGTTCCACTACAGAGCTATCTCCACACGCTACACGCTGGACTTTGACCGAGCTCAGCGGGCTTGCCTACAGAACAGTGCCATCATCGCCACCCCTGAACAACTGCAGGCTGCCTACGAGGATGGCTTCCACCAGTGCGATGCAGGCTGGCTGGCTGACCAGACAGTCAGGTGAGACCCCGACCCCCAGAAGAAAACCTGTCAGAGCTGAGGGCCAAGTACCAGAGGCCTAGCAGAATGAGGCAGATGCTGGGGTGGGACAGTGACCTGCACTGAGCTGGTATGAACATGACCCTCAGGACAGCCTAGGGTCCAGCCTTGTCAACATACATAAGCAGTATCCCATTCCAGGTCTCCATCATTCACTCCCCCAGGAGATGACAATACCAGCGGCCTTGTTCTGAACTCCACTACTCTCTTTGCCTGTTTTTCTTCTTGATGTTTCTTTGCTTCTGGTTTGAATGTCAGTTTTTAATTTGGAGTTTTATTTATTTTTGTTTATTGCCTTTTATTTATATTTATAGTGCTCATTTGTATATTATATATTATATTATAATACATATTATAACAATATATTATATACTGCATAATATATAAATATTACATTTATATTGCCTGCTTATTTATATCCTTTTTTTGTAAAACAAGACATACATACATCAAGTGTCTAGAAACATCTTTTCTGAGTGAATCCTAGGAGCTACATGGCAAAGCGGAGCAGATAGAAGCCTGCCTCAAGCATCCCAGTACAGTGTAGCGAGCCAGTGAAAATAGACTGTCCACCCCATGTGCATCCTAAGGCTAGCCCCAAAGCCGGCCCATAAGACCTCAGGAAGACAACTGTACAAGCTGGAACAGGCTAGGGGATCTTAGGTCACAAGTTCACACAGCCCTGTTACAGTTTCACCTCTGCTGTTGAGATTAAACACTGATCAAAAGCAAGTTGGGGAAGAAACAATTTATTCCAGCTTCTTCCAGGTCACGGTCCATCACTGAGGCAAGTGAGGGCAGAAACACTTGGAGGCAGGAACCATGGAAGAATGCTGCTTGGGCTCATGGTCTGACTCACGGTCTGGCTCACCCACAGGCTCATGTTCAATTAGCTTTTTTACACACCCCAGGCCCACCTGTCTAGGGATGGTGTCATCCATGGTAGGCTGGGTTCTCCTATATTGATCAAAGCTCAAGACCTCACAGAGCTGGTCACAAGCTAACCTGAGCAATCCCTCAATTGAGACCCCTTCAGATGACTCTAGACTGTGTCAAGTTAACAGCTGAAGCTAACTGGGACAAAAATTGGTAAATAAACAAAAAAAATAAGCAAGACAACAGTCTAATATGGCAAGAGTCCACATATTGGCCTCAGGAAGAGCTAGGCTCAAATCCCATCCCTGGAATTTGGAAGTTGTGTGTCTGTCAACAAATCAGTTAACATTTCTGGACCTTAGTTTAAGTGTAAATAGAGTCCAGCCCCTGCTTCACTTAGTGGACATAAGACTCAGGCAGTACCAAGCAGGCACCATGGCCAAATCCAAACAAACCCATTCTTTGTTTCTGTAAATAGCATTGTGCTGAAACCAAGCCAACACTCATTTGGTTACACATTGTCTGTAGCTGCTCCACGCTGCTGCAGTACAGGTGATCACCACAGGGGCCTATGGTTTGCAAAACCCACAAGATTCTGGCCTTTTACTTGGAAAGTATGGGAGAGAGTGTTTGGTACCAAGAGCACTTGGTGGCGGAGGTAGCCAGACTCGTGAGCAGCACTGAGACTGGAGGGGCAGCTGGCGTGCAGAGCTGACTTGGACAGAGGTGGTTTTATGCCTCTGTCTCCTCCTATGGAGGCAAAGGCTACAAGAATGGTGACTTTGGGGTGCCCTCTGTTCCTAGTGTCACATTCCCACATTGACTTCCCAACAGGTACCCCATCCACACTCCCAGGGAAGGTTGCTATGGTGACAAGGATGAGTTCCCTGGAGTGAGAACCTATGGAATCCGAGACACCAATGAGACCTATGATGTGTACTGCTTCGCTGAGGAGATGGAGGGTGAGAAAGCCGGTTCCCTGCAAGATATCTTTCCATCCCCCATCACCATGCTCGCCTGGGGGATAGCTACACAAGGCCTCCTCTGGGCCACGACCCTCCCTCAGCCCTCTCCTGCCATGAACAGCAATGGTCTCTTGCTGGAATCCAGGCTATTCATGTTGAAGGGGGTCTCAGTGGCCACAGACATCTGCAAACCATCTGGTGCTACCACCAAACCCCAAAGTCCAAAGTCCTCTGGGACTGCCCCTCTTATCCAGAATCTCAGCATCTCTGGCCAACCCATTCCTGTCTCAAGGTCCATGGTGCCATCAAAGCCATGTTCAGGTCTGGGGTGTAGCTCGGTGGCAAACCCTGGGCTCCATTCCTACACCACTCTAGGGCAGACACAACAGGCACACAAACACACTTCCCAGCTACCCTCTCTCTACTTCCTGGCCACCAGCTTGAAGTCCTACGCTGGGCCTTTTGTTGGGTTGTTTGAGAGAGAAACCTGGGTCATTTCTTTCTTTTATGACGGCACCAATTTCGAACATAGAGTTACCCTGGCATGTAGATGACACCCCTTTCCCATCTACCTCTCTGGAAATCCCACACACTCTCTGAATATACTCCTCATAGCTCCCAAGCTCCTCCAGCTGGCTAAAAAGCTGGTGGTGATATACCCCACCTTTCTTACCACGTGGCTTGCCTACTGGGTCTCATCTCAGTAGCCAAAGCCTCTATTAAGTAGCAAGCCTTTGTGTCCCTGTGATTGACTAACCCAAGACAAATACAGCAGTCCCTTTGTCTGAGTAGCCACTAGCAAAGACACCTGAAACGACCCAATAAGTGATCAGAGACTCCACCCATCTTCAAGCACAACCTTGCCAGGTTTTAGGAAATATTGTTTAAAAGCTAGCAGACCCCAAATTACCCTATAATGGCCTCTTTGGGTGCTACTGACCCTGGCTTGGAAGGCAGTACTCTAAGGGATCAAAAGGTAAGGCCTGCTGCTTTTCTCATCAGATTTTTGATTTTGGGGTGGTTTCCTAGGGATGGGTAGTGCCTGTATTAAAGGAAAGATCCTCTAGTGGTGGGAGGGTGAATAGCAGCCAACTGGGCTTCTGATTTCAAGATTGCTCCACTCCTTACTCTTTAGGCAGCTTTTTTGGGGAGGAGATTCTTGTTAGGAGATTGATGTCATCCTACCCAAAAGTTCTGAAAGGAATGGAGAATGTGGAGTGGCAGACAAGCTGTGAGATACTGACACAGAACCAAGAATAAAAGATAATCCTCTGAGAAAAGACGTGGACCTCTCGGGGACACAGGAAGCTTGGGATGTGAGTGAAACCCTCACCCAGTGTGATGTGTCCTTCACAGGCGAGGTCTTTTATGCCACATCCCCGGAGAAATTCACCTTCCAGGAGGCAGCCAACGAGTGCCGGAGGCTGGGGGCACGCTTGGCCACCACGGGCCAGCTGTACCTGGCCTGGCAGGGCGGTATGGACGTGTGCAGCGCTGGCTGGCTGGCGGACCGCAGCGTTCGCTACCCCATCTCCAAAGCTCGGCCCAACTGCGGAGGCAACCTCCTGGGTGTAAGGACGGTCTATCTGCACGCCAACCAGACAGGCTATCCTGATCCCTCATCCCGCTATGACGCCATCTGTTACACAGGTGGGGCTGGGGCTGAAGGTGGGAAGGGGGTTCTCGCCACGGAAATCAGATCCCAATAAGGTCTTGGGAGGGGACCACTGAGTTTCTGAACCCCATATTTTTATCCTGTCTTCGGTTTTCACTGCTTCTTAATGTAGAAACAATGGAGTCACAGTGTATCCAGCCCTGTTTCATCAGATCCACACAAAACAATGTTTAAAGTATTTGCTTCAGAGGCACTGTTGTCTTGGGTTTGAATCCCAGCTCTTCCATACAATGACAGCTCATTTCATATTTCACTTCTACAACCCAGTCTTACATGAAGAGGGACACCCTTTCTCCCCAAAGCCTCTCTTTTCTCTTTTTGATAATCTGACCACTCTTTGGAAGTATCACCCTCATAAATATTCTCTTTACTAATAACTACCTTATGTCTGCCAGCCCCTCATTTGTCCAGGACTCCAAGACAGGCAGTTTTCCAACAATGCCTGCATCAATTACACAAAGCACCTCTGCAAGATCCAGGCTTCCCCTTCCTCACCAATTCACATTATCCCATGGGACACGGAGCAGGCAAAGTAGCAGCTGATGGGGAGGCAGAAACAGGAACTGATTTTATTTGATAAGCAGTGAGCTAGTTGATCAGTACACCACGAGTAGCCTAGTGCTTCTACAAATTCAGCCAATCTCAGACTCCTATTAATAATTTAATTGCATCTATACTAAATAGGTGCAGAATTTTTCTTGCCATCGTTATGCAAACAATACACTGTAACAGCTGTGGAAATGGTGCACACAATCTATGAGGAATTATAAGCAACCAAAAAATGTCATAAGATTCCAGCAGTGGCCCAGAAGTTATATAAGGAACTCTAGCATTCACAAAGTTTGGCATCTGTGGGAGGTTTGGAACCATCCCAAGGGAAAGGAAGAGCCACAGAACTCAGATACCTGAGGCCCTTGTGCTGGGGGGGGGGGGGAGGTGCTTGGCTCCAGCTGGAGGAAAAGGAGTGCCTTCAGCTCCCATCCCCTCAAAACAGCCCTAAGCTAAGCACTAAAGCCTGTCATTGCCTCCTGTCCCAGGTGAAGACTTTGTAGACATCCCAGAAAACTTCTTCGGGGTGGGTGGCGAAGATGCTATCACCATCCAGACGGTGACCTGGCCAGACCTGAGGCTGCCCCTGCCCCATAATATCACAGAAGGAGAAGCCCGGGGCAATGTGATCCTCACCGCAAAGCCCATCTTCGACCTGTCCCCCACTGTCTCAGAGCCTGGGGAGGCCCTCACACTTGCACCTGAAGTGGGGACCACAGCCACCAGGCCCTGGGGCTTTCCTGAGGAAGCCACACGTGGGCCGGACTCTGCCACTGCCTTTGCCAGTGAGGACCTGGTGGTGCGAGTGACCATCTCTCCAGGGGCAGCTGAAGTCCCTGGTCAGCCCCGCTTGCCAGGGGGTAAGTACACTCCCAGGGACCAGGCAGGGCAATTACGTCCACTCTTTGGTCACAAATCATTAACCTCAAATGAAGCCACCTGTGGAAAACAAGGTATCTATATATCAAGCAGATGAAAGTACCACATGGTTCACCACAAAATAGACCCACTTGAAAACCATTGCTCTGGGTGACCCCATGGCCTTGCCTGGCCATAGAAAATCAACCAAGTTTAGTGATCAGGCTAAGCACAGCTGGTCTGAGGGAGCAGTGACCTGACAGTGCCTCACAGTCCTAAATAATTGAGGAAGGGGAGGGGTTAAAAGGAGAAAGGTATTTTGTGATATGTGAAAATTATGTAATGAAAATATGTTCAAATTTCAGTGCCCACAAATAGAGTTTGATTGAATCAAAGTCACATTTCCACTTGTTTAAGATTTTGTTTGTGGCTAATTTAGGACAGTTGTGGCTGAGTTAAGCACTTGAACAAAATCTCATGTCCCACAAAGCCTGGTCTAGAGATCGGGTGTGCTGCTACACATCTGCATCCCAGAATGGGAGAGTGAGGCAGAAGAGTTGTGAGTTCAAGGCCAGTCTGGTTTATATAGCAAGAGTCTATCTCAAGAAGAAGAAGGAGAAGGAGAAGGAAAAGAAAAAGAGTCTGATAGAGTTATCTCGTTTTCTTTGAAAAACACTTGCAGCTCTTAGGTTAGGTGGGTGATGTTTCCCATGCCCAGGCAGGGATGGCACTCAGCACAGAGCCCAGCTAATCCCCAAATGCAAATCTAGATTCTGGTATAGGGTCTTGATGGTATCCCCACCTGGGATGACACTGTCATCTGCCATGACTCTCATATCACCAAGTAGAACCTCAGGTGCAATTGCCCAGATCTATTATGTCTAAACAAAGGAGCTAAGCATAGAACAGATTGCATGAGCATCCGTCTTACCTCTGTTTCTTTCTCCTCTCTCCTCTTCCCCCCAGGAGTTGTATTCCACTATCGCCCTGGCTCCACCAGATACTCTCTGACATTCGAGGAAGCACAGCAGGCCTGCCTGCACACCGGGGCGGTCATTGCTTCTCCTGAGCAGCTCCAGGCTGCCTATGAGGCAGGCTATGAGCAGTGTGATGCTGGCTGGCTGCAGGACCAGACCGTCAGGTAAAAGACAAGCCTGCCATTTCAAACCCCAACCAAGAAACCCCCAGCCTGATACAACACCCAGGATGGGGTAGGGGCCCCCAGCACTTTGTGTACTAGTAAGGGGTAAGATACACCTTTCCTACCCTCAGAACGGCCCCTCACCCCCTTCCCATCCTCTTTCACAGATACCCCATAGTGAGCCCACGGACCCCATGTGTGGGTGACAAAGACAGCAGCCCGGGAGTCAGAACCTACGGCGTGCGCCCATCAACAGAAACCTATGATGTCTACTGCTACGTGGACAAGCTTGAGGGTACAGGCCATGTTATTGCATCCCCAGACCAGCAGGGACTAAGGGAGAGTCACAGAAGGGAGGGATAGAATTGTCACCACCCACCCTGGTCTGCTCCCACACAGCTTCCCAGGCAGAAAGCAGGCCTACTCTTCACCTCTTTCAATTCAAGGTTCTCTCCGCCAAAGGCTCATATGACTTTCCCCTTGTGTGTAGTGCGACATTGGTCCTTCAGAACGCCATGAGTTCAGTGGCGAAACTGATCGATTTATTATAAATAAATGTTAGGCAGCCCCTCCCAGTGCCCATGAACAAGTCAAAGGCCCTGAGAAGTCCTGCAGCTTGAACCCTCTTTAACTCTTTACAACTCAGCATTGCCCAAGCATATTCAACTACAGACCTGTTTTGCCTCATTTCTTTTAACTGCTGTGAATGTCACCAAATTGCCTTTCCACTGAGCCCAGATTGGAAAATGCCAGTGTTCTGGAAAAGTTTAAGCATGGCCACTCACTTAACCTCTGTAAGTCTCAGTTCCCCTATCTGTAAAACATATCTGCTTAATACTCACATTAGAGGATCTTCTGAGTATTAGCTGAGACACGTTAAAAAGTGCCTGGCACAAACAAACACAGAGTAGATATGAGCCAGATAGGGCTCTGGGTAATATGCAGGTGCTGAAATCCCAAAGGAATGGGAATGGGGTCACAGCAGTCACTGAGCGCCATGAGAGAGCGGAGAGCTAAAGTGCCTGGGGGATTAGGGTTGCCAGCTGAACCACCACTGTTAGTCAAGGGAAGGGAACATAGGTATGAATGGAGAACCTAAAAATGGAGGTGTCAGGGGTGGAAGCCAGTTCCTCACAGATGGACTAGCTCGGTCCAGCTCAACTGTGACATTGTCTTTTTTTAGTAAGGGATGTCCCAAGTCCCAGGAAATTCCTACTCAGTACAAAGTGCAGAAGCTGACCTCTATTGCCCAAGAGATCTAAGGGTGTAGCCTTGGGGCTGGAGGGGGTGACTGAGCAAGCCTGGGGCCTATAGGAGTATTGCCACATACTCCTAAGTGGTGGATATGAACAGCCCTGGGTGAGCAGGGTGGGGGTGCCAGGAGCTCTGTCCCAGAGCAGGGGAAACAGGACTATGACACACTTGAATCGTCACACTGCCATTGCCTCTGTCCCCAGGGGAAGTGTTCTTCGCCACAAGCCTCGAACAATTCACCTTCCAGGAAGCACAGGCCTTCTGTGCAGCTCAAAATGCCACCCTGGCCTCCACTGGCCAACTCTATGCTGCCTGGAGCCAGGGCCTGGACAAGTGCTATGCTGGCTGGCTGGCAGATGGCACCCTCCGATACCCCATCGTCACCCCTCGGCCTGCCTGTGGTGGGGACAAACCGGGTGTGAGAACTGTCTACCTCTACCCCAACCAGACCGGCCTCCCTGACCCACTATCCAAGCACCATGCCTTCTGCTTCCGAGGTACTGTAGTCACCCCATCTGCCTGGGAGGACCTCTTACAGCTTCCTCTATAATCAGTGACAAATGGTTCGTACTTCAAAGGAAGTTACAGATAAATATTAATTGGGGTGCTGTACGTGAAAAACTCCATATGTGTTTATGTGTAATGTTATATACTGTTTTACTTGTATCTTCTTGTCAGTTCTCTTGTACTTGTAAATATCTTTGTAGTCAAATAAGTCTGGTGTCCCTTGTCAAGCACCAGCCACCTACATGCTTGATTGACCCACACTGTGCAGGCACTACCACTATAGTATCAGCTGGGTAACGGTGCACCCACCAGAATGGAGACTGTAGACCACTGTGAACTGTGGCTTCAACATAACACAGAAAACTGAGTGTCTGTACAACTTCTTGTGAATCCGGGATTATTTTAACTTTTTAAGACTTATTTTTCCAGTGTTTAATTATGTGTATGGGGACTGTGCATGTGAGTGCAGGTGCCCTCAGAAGCCAGCGATATCAGACACCCAAGGAGGGGGAGTTCAGGCAGTTGTGAGATTCAAATTCAGGTCCTCTATGAGAGGGGTACACTCTTAACCACTGAGCCATCTCGCCAAGCCCGAGGATCGCTTTTAACTAAAGGCCTCCAAGTTTCTCTGTCTTAGAGGGACACCTTTTTACTCTATTTATTTATTTATTTTTGAGAAGAGTCTCATGTGACCAAGGCTGGCCTCGAACTCCTGATCCTCCTGCCTTCATTTCTTAGTGTTCTGATTACAGGCATGTGATATGACATCATGCCTGGTGGGGGGGAAGCCTTAATTTTTTTATGTGTGTAATTTAACATTTTAATTTTAATTGAAAATTAAATTAGCATACACAGCATTATATTTCACTATGCATTATCTTTTTCTGATTGCCTGCCTTTGTTTTTTATTAAAAATTATTATATATTTTGATCATATTTTTCTCCTCCCAGGTCCTCCCCACCTCCCTTCCCAGCTGACTTTATGTTTGTTCTCTCTCTTTAAAAAAAAAGAAAGAATAAAGCAATAGGACTGGAGAGATGGCTCAGTGATCAAGAGCACTGGCTGCTTACTCTTCCAGAGGACCAGGGTTCAATTCCCAGCACCCACAGAGCAGCTCACAACCATCTGTAACTCCAGTTTCAGAGTATCCAACACCCTCACTCAGATGAGCTTGCAGACAAAACACCAATGCACATAAAATAAAATAAAAAATAAACCAACAAGCAATAGAACATTGCTAAAATGAAAATCAAACCAGAGAAGCAAAAGACCAATAAGACAAAAAATGCCAAAATAAAGCACAATGTCTCTTTAAACCTTCAGGATTGCCACAACTCTGAGGGTGTCCTGTGCTGAATAGAAATATACTATCTCGAAAAATGAATAAACTAACTAAAACCCGAAAGTTCATTTAAGAGGGCCAATCCCTTCCCAGGGGAGTTACTAATGCCCTTGTCCCAGACTAGGTCATTACAGTGGGCATTAGAGGTTAAACCAGTATACCTCTTAGTAAATTTCTAACCATAACTTCCACCACCCACCCAAGACCTTCAATGGACTCAAACCTCTTTTTTGTTTGTTTGTCTGTTTGTTTTAAGACTGGGTCTCATTATGTAGCCCTGGTTGTCCTAGAACTTGCTATGTAGAACAGGCTGGCCTCGAACTCATGGAGTTCTGCCTGCCTCTGACTCCCAAGTGCTGACATTAAAGGCATGTGCCACCATGCCAGGCTTTAAACCTTTTATCATTTATCAGATAAGTCTGGTTCCTTCCTGACCTCCTCCAGGTTGCTGGCTTCCCCCAAATCAGAAATTCCCCCTAGTCTATGAACCTGCCCTCACCCTGCCCACTGCAAAGGCTGTGACAGCTGTGTGGAATCTAAAGATGAGCCTCCTGTTTAGGGAACTGACACTCAGAACCTAGCTCCGCCTTCAAGGTGGATAGGATCATGACGGATCTTGGACTGAGAGATTCGCCTGGGTACTTCTAAGCCATTGACCTTGGGCAAGTCACCACTTGTTAGATGGAATCTCTTCTCTGTTAAGGTAAAATATATTTATAAGCATAAAGGTTTTAGATCCAACGTATATGATAGACTGTGGGAAGAGATACCCCAGAGCCCTCTGTCCCAAGCTGCTGGGGTAGAGGGTACATGGAGCCATTATCCAGTAAATACAAATGGCAAACAGCTGTCTCGATGACTTAGAGATTGGGGTGGGTTAGCAAGGTTCTTGTACAGGCCAGTATACTTCATGGTCCCCTTGCTCCTCTGTCCCTGAAGGGCAAGGCAAAATGGATTCTGGTCAAAGGGCAGGACCTCACCTCCCACATCTTCTTCAGGTGTGTCAGTGGTGCCCTCTCCAGGAAAAGAAGAAGGTAGCACACCCACATCACCCTCTGACATAGAAGACTGGATCATCACTCGGGTGGGGCCTGGTGTGGATGCTGTCCCCTTGGAGCCAGAGACAACAGAAGTGCCATATTTCACCACTGAGCCAGAAAAACAGACTGAATGGGAGCCAGCCTATACCCCAGTGGGGACATCCCCACTGCCAGGTGAGTATAGCTGAGCTCTGGGGCATGCCCTGAAGCCACATGCACTAACCCCACACTCCTGACTGCTATAAAATGCCCAGGTGAGGGTGGGAGCCTGGGGGGAGGGGGAGGCTTGAACTCACGATATAGCCCAGGCATGTCTTAAACTAGGAATCCTCCTGCCTCAGCCTCCTAAATAGTGACAGGTCTGCATCACCAAACCCAGATATAAGTTGTATTGAAAATACCAACAGAAACAAGGCAAGCGGGGTATAATCATGTTTCAAACAGTGGGATGTTTTTGACTTGCTCTACTTTTCAGGTCCTCTGTAACAGGGACCTCAGCTTGAAAACCAAGGCATCTTTATAAACAGCACCGCCTGGCCCTGCTGACTCAAACAGCACCAGCAACGCCAGGGGGGCTTGTGCAGACAGTCCCTAAGCCAGAACAGCCAGCTTCTCTACTAGCACTGGGCTCTGCTAGGGGCTGGGAATTCACTTATGGCCCACATAGGAAACCCATGAGTCGGATCCAAGAGACCCTTGTATCTCTGGATTTGGAAGCACTTGAGGGAGGAACTTGAGTTTGTCAGGGGTGGCCGCCCCACTTCCAGTGGACAGCGTAGATGTCGGCCCTTGGAGTCCCACAAAGCACAGTCCACATAGCCTGTGTCCCCGAGGCTGTAAAGGGGGCTCCCAGGCCATACTCCTTCCTTTAATTTTTCTCCCTCCTCTCTCCTTCTTTCATCTCTCTCTCCTTCATTCCTTTCTCCCCTTTCTGCCTCCTTTGTCATAACACTTAAAGCATATCCCCTAGCGATTATCCGGCACATTCCCATGCTCTTAAAAGACATTTTCTGTGGAAGGGGGAGGGGCTTCAGGTCTCTGTATGACTTTGAAATAGAGCAGAGTTCACGATTGCACGCTTCACCTTGGCTTCCTTCTTTCCTCTAGGGATCCCCCCGACATGGCTTCCCACCATCCCGGCAGCAGAGGAACACACCAAAAGGCCCTCTGCCTCTGAAGAGCCCTCTGCCTCGGAAGCTCCTTCCACCTCAGAGGAGCCATATACACCTTCACTTGCAGTGCCAAGCACGACAGAGCTGCCAGGCTCAGGGGAGTCATCAGGGGCACCTGACCTCAGTGGCGACTTCACAGGAAGCGGAGACGCTTCAGAACGCCTTGACTCCAGTGGGCAGCCATCAGGAGGCAGTGAAAGTGGACTTCCCTCAGGTGACCTTGACTCCAGTGGCCTCAGCCCCACAGTAAGCTCAGGCCTGCCTGTAGAAAGTGGGTCAGCCTCAGGAGATGGAGAAGTCCCCTGGTCCCGCACTCCCACAGTTGGCAGGCTGCCCTCTGGAGGTGAGAGCCCTGAAGGCTCTGCCTCTGGAACAGGAGACCTTAGTGGGCTGCCTTCTGGAGGGGAAATTACAGAAACTTCTGCTTCTGGGGCAGAAGAAATCAGCGGGCTTCCTTCTGGAGGAGACGGTCTAGAAACTTCTACCTCTGGAATAGATGATGTCAGTGGAATTCCTACTGGAAGAGAAGGTCTAGAGACTTCTGCCTCTGGAGTAGAGGACCTCAGTGGACTTCCTTCTGGAGAAGGTTCAGAAACGTCTACCTCTGGAATAGAGGACATCAGTGTACTTCCGACTGGAGGAGAAAGTCTAGAAGCTTCTGCTTCTGGGGTGGGAGACTTGAGTGGACTTCCCTCGGGAGGAGAAAGTCTAGAAACATCTGCTTCGGGTGCAGAGGATGTCACCCAGCTTCCTACTGAAAGAGGAGGTCTAGAGACTTCTGCCTCTGGAATAGAGGACATCACTGTGCTTCCTACTGGAAGAGAAAGTCTAGAGACTTCTGCCTCTGGAGTAGAGGATGTCAGTGGACTACCTTCTGGAAGAGAAGGTCTAGAGACTTCTGCCTCTGGAGTAGAGGATGTCAGTGGACTACCTTCTGGAAGAGAAGGTCTAGAGACTTCTGCCTCTGGAGTAGAGGACATCAGTGGACTACCTTCTGGAAGAGAAGATCTAGAGACTTCTGCCTCTGGAGTAGAGGATGTCAGTGGACTGCCTTCTGGAAGAGAAGGTCTAGAGACTTCTGCCTCTGGAGTAGAGGATCTCAGTGGACTCCCTTCTGGAAGAGAAGGTCTAGAGACTTCTGCCTCTGGAATAGAGGACATTAGTGTGTTCCCTACTGAAGCAGAAGGTCTAGAAACTTCTGCCTCTGGGGGAGATGTTAGTGGGATTCCTTCTGGAGGAGATGGTACAGAAACCTCTGCTTCTGGAGTCGAGGGTGTGAGTGGTCTTCCTTCTGGAGGAGAGGGTCTAGAAACTTCTGCCTCTGGAGATCTTGGTCTTTCTACTAGAGATAGTCTAGAGACATCTGCTTCTGGAGTAGATGTGACTGAGTTTTCTTCTGGAAGAGGAGACCTAGAGACCTCTGTTTCTGGGGTAGGTGATGATCTCAGTGGACTTCCTTCTGGAAAAGAAGGTCTAGAGACCTCAGCTTCTGGAGTTGAGGACCTTGGTGGCTTGCCTTCTGGAAAAGAAGACTTGGTAGGGTCTGCTTCTGGAGCCCTGGATTTTGGCAAGCTACCTTCGGGAACTCTGGGAAGTGGTCAAACTCCAGAAGCAAGTGGTCTTCCCTCTGGATTTAGTGGTGAGTATTCTGGAGTAGACATTGGAAGTGGCCCATCCTCTGGCCTGCCTGACTTTAGTGGACTTCCATCTGGCTTCCCAACTGTCTCCCTTGTGGACAGTACCTTAGTGGAAGTGGTCACAGCCACCACTGCCAGTGAACTGGAAGGAAGGGGGACCATTGGCATCAGTGGTGCAGGAGAAGTATCGGGGTTGCCCCTCGGTGAATTGGACAGTAGTGCGGACATTAGTGGTCTCCCTTCAGGAACTGAACTCAGTGGCCAAGCATCCGGATCTCCTGATATCAGTGGAGAAACATCTGGATTTTTTGATGTTAGTGGACAGCCATTTGGGTCTTCTGGCACCAGTGAGGGAACATCTGGGATTCCTGAAGCCAGTGGGCAGCCATCGGGGATTCCTGACACCATTGAGACATCTGGAGTGACTGAGCTAAGTGGACTGCCCTCTGGACAACCAGATGTCAGTGGAGAAGAGTCTGGAATTCTCTTTGGCAGTGGCCAGTCCTCTGGCATAACATCTGTGAGTGGAGAAACCTCTGGGATTTCTGATCTCAGTGGGCAGCCCTCAGGGTTCCCAGTGTTCAGCGGAACAGCACCCAGAAACCCCGATCTGGCTTCGGGCACCATGAGTGGCAGTGGAGATTCTTCTGGAATTACATTTGTGGACACCAGTTTTGTTGAAGTGACCCCTACCACATTTAAAGAAGAAGAGGGGTTAGGATCTGTGGAACTCAGTGGCCTCCCTTCTGGGGAGATGGATCTCTCTGGCACATCTGGGACGGTGGATGTCAGTGGACAATCTTCTGGAGCAATCGATCCCAGTGGATTCACATCCCCCACTCCAGAATTCAGTGGCCACCCAAGCGGAGTAGCTGAGGTCAGTGGAGAGTTCTCTGGAGTTGAGACTGGGAGCAGCTTGCCCTCAGGAGAATTTGATGGCAGTGGGCTTGTCTCAGGTTTCCCTACTGTGTCTCTAGTAGACAGAACTTTGGTGGAATCTATAACCCAGGCTCCTACTGCTCAAGAAGCTGGAGAAGGACCTTCAGGCATTTTGGAATTCAGTGGTGCCCATTCTGGAACACCAGACATATCTGGGGACCTTTCTGGGTCTTCGGACCTAAGCACATTGCAGTCTGGGTGGATGGAACCCAACACAGAGTCACCAAGCTCTCCATATTTTAGTGGAGACTTTTCTAGCACCACTGATGTAAGTGGAGAATCCATAGCTGCCACAACTGGCAGTGGGGAAACCTGGGGGCTTGCGGAAGTCACTTTAATCACTTCCAAGTTAGTGGAAGGCGTGACTGAACCAACTGTTTCCCAGGAACTTGCCCATGGTCCTTCTATGACATATACTCCCCGGCTCTTTGAGGCCAGCGGGGAAGCCTCAGCATCTGGGGACCTTGGTGGAACTGTAACAAACTTCCCCGGGTCTGGGGTAGAAGCTTCAGTCCCAGAAGCCAGCAGTGAGCCATCTGCTGACCCTGAGGCTGGAGTGGGAGTGTCTGCTGCCCCAGAGACCAGCAGTAAATTGTCTGAGTTCCCAGATCTGCATGGAATCACCTCTGCCTTCCATGAAACAGATCTGGAGATGACAACCCCAGGCACAGAGGTGAGCAGCAACCCATGGACCTTCCAGGAAGGCACCAAGGAGGGATCGGCTGCTCCGGAAGTGAGTGGAGAATCTAGCACTACCTCCGACATAGACACAGGCACTTCGGGTGTGCCTTCTGCCACGCCCATGGCTTCTGGAGACAGGACTGAAATCAGTGGAGAATGGTCTGATCATACCTCAGAGGTGAATGTTGCCATCAGCACCACCATCCCAGAGTCTGAGTGGGCCCAGCCTACTCAGCACTCTACAGAGACTCGTCAAGAAATCGAATCCCCAAATCCCTCATACTCAGGAGAGGAGACCCAAACAGAAGAAACAACCATGTCCCTGACAGACGGCCCCACCCTCCCTTCTCCAGAAGGATCAGGGGAAACAGAGTCAACCGCTGCAGGTATGGGGTAATTTTCTCTTTAAATGTGTTTGGGATATAGGCAAGTGTAATCCAGGAGGCATGATAGCTTTAAAGTTCAAAGCTCAGCTGGACAGTGTCAGATAATACTCCAAATCCCTCTGAGCCTTATCCATGAAGTGAGAAGAGAATCCGAGAAGACTCAATAGGATATAGATGTGAGCAAAGCAAGCACTGGGCGACATGCCCTGTTCACAGTATGACCTTGTGAAGATGAGTGGCTTCCTTCCACTGGGGTTAGATCCCACGAACACTCCTGTGTGGGTGTCACCGTCTGTGCTTGGCACAGGGAGAGAGTGCCTGGTTAGGCAGAAATAGAAATTATGTTTTCGAACCTGTCCAAGTGAGATGACAGAGTACATCTGCTAGTTTATGTCCAAAGATTTATTTTGTGTGGGGCTAAAACCTATAAAGTTTAAGGAACTAAGAAGTCTCACTTTGGCTCTGTCCTAACTCTAGACTCTGTGTTCCCAACCTATCCCAGGCCACCAGGACTTCCGGGTGCTATTCCAGCGCCTCACCTCCACCCTCTCCCAGGCTCCAGCAGCTTTAGATGGGGGGGGGGGCACCTTGGTCCTCCCACTGTACTAGGACATTTTTTCACAATCAGAGAAAAAGTACCTCACATACTGGGGACTGAGGAAACAGGAAGGCAGAACCCCCAGGAGTGAGGTGACTCTAAGCCATCTTTAAGGACTTGAAGCATCTCATCACCCAGCCATGGGAGCTCAGAGGCTGTTCTGGTCTCTAGGCAGGTGGGTTCTAGACATCTATTCTCTAGGTTCTGTATAGAAGAGCCCTGTGGCCCAGAGACATACCTGAAACATGCTTGTGGCCCACTGGCCACAATGGCAAACACTGTGACATAGGGAAGCTCTCATTAGCTATGAGGGGGCAGACAGGTGCTAGACAGACTGACTCCTGCAGCCTCCAGAGGGGGAATCATGCAGAAGCAGCCTCTCTCTACTAAGGCCAGGTCTCTCATACAGGAGCTTTATTCCTGGGAAACATTCAAAAATGGAGAAACGAATCCTAGGAGAAAGCCTATTAACTAGATTTACCTGCTGGCCAGGTCCCAAGCCTCAGACGCCTTTACACCACACACAGAAGACCTGTATTCTTAGATATTAATATATAAGCATATTAACACTTCACCGTATAGTACAGCCTTGTACAGAGTGAACATGCTTCATAACTTAGCACATACATAGTAAATACATGTGTGTGCAGACAGTGCAGGCTCTCTACCCACTCTTCCCTCGCTGGGGTCACTCTCTACAGACCAGAACCTAAAGGCGCCTAACCCCAAGGACAGAGAATGTGGACTTTTCTTCCTACCAAGAAACAATATGGCCATAAGACTCTAATGACTATGTGGCCAAATCCCTCTACACATGGTCACACCATTCTCAGTAACTCTTTCCAGTCTGTAAACGTTACAAACAAGACTTGTGACCTCAGTTGGGCATAGTGGTGCACACCTGTAGTCCTAGCTCTTAGGAAGGGGAGGGAGGAGGAGGCCAGCCTCAGCTACATAGTGAGATTCTGGCAAGGGGTTAGGGGGGGAACAAAATGGACCTCAGCAGCCCTAAAATTAGTAAAAGTAGCAATAGGATTTACTTTTTATTTTTCCCGGGATAATGGCTCTTATCTATAACCCCAGTGTAGCACTCAGGAGGCTGAGGCAGGAGGATTTCCAAGAGTTTCAGGCCAGTCTGGGCTATAAAGTGAGACATTGTCTCAAAATAAAAGAAAAGAGGGAAAGAAGAAAATAAAAAGGAGACATTAGCAATCTGCCATAAGGACGGCCTTCCTGGTTATCTGTATCTCCCTCACTCTACCTCCACTGCTCAGATCTTTCCAAGAGCCACAGGTACCAAGATGCAACATTATTCCTATGATATTTGAGTATCCAGAGAATCCTCTCCCAAGGAGAAGAACTGGATTTAGTCCTAAAAGAAAACATTCAGTAGTAACTGTCTCCTTGCTTAGTCGGCACTGAGTCCATAAACAAGTTCTTGCCAAATTAGCAACTAGTACTTTTGACGTCAGAATAAATATCTAAAACTTTGTGTGGTGATGCATGCCTATGATACTAGTACTTAGGAGACTGAGGCAGGAAGATCAAAAGTTCAAGGCCATCCTGGGCTACATCCTGAAGCCATCCTAGGATAAATTATATCCAATCTCAAAATAGATATTATTATAATAATAACAATAACAACAGCAGCAGCAGCACTGGCTTCATGAATGCTCAGGTTCTTAATCTGGTCCAGTTAAAAACCAGCAGCCTCAGGGCTGGTAAGATGGCTTAGCAGGTAAAGGCATTTGCTGCCACATGACTTCAATCCCCAGGACCCACATGGTGAAAGGAAATAACCAAGCCCAACAAGGTGTCCTCTGACCTCCACACTCACGCCATAGTGAGCCCCTGCCCCCATCACACACGCTAACTAATTAAATGTAGTAAAAGCCAGAAGCCTCTCCCCACCTTGTTTCTGGTGGTGCCCACATGAAGTAGGCTTCTGACTGGGGCTCCATTTCGATGCTGCTTAGTATCACCTGAGAAGTCCCCAAGATGGATCCTGCCTGAGCCCCATAGCAAGCTGTTCTGAGGCTGTTGGTCTGGAGAGGAACTCCACCATTGGCATCTTTTCAAAAGACTTTTGAAAATAAATGAACTACTCCAGTGGCTATAAAATGAAGCCATGGTTGGAAAAGGCTGCTTTAACCAGATTTCATATCAGTTCTCACTGTGCATCCCACGCTGGCCTCAAACTCATGACAATCCTCCCTGCCTTGGCCTCTTGAGCGTTGAAATCACAGGTGTGAACCACCACACCCAACAAATAGGTGTAGTGAATGATAATATAATAAGAGATATAAGAACATAAACCTCCATGACTTCATATTTTAGCTAGCAACTAGCTGAATTGAAAAAAGCAGCATATTGAAGATACATTTAAAATCAACTTTGAAGATAGAGCAGTCTTGAAATGCATAAGTAGCAATACCCTACTTTTAAATTGCAAATTGAGATTGACAAACACATTTTTATAATCCTTCTCTCACTCTTCAGTGTGAGACGACCAACCAGAAAGTCAGAATCTAAGAATATTTATTAGGGTCAGAATGCTTTTTCTAAGCTTGACAAATCTCCCATTCTTGTCTCGGGAAAGCTCTACCCAGGATCATCCAACACAAGCTATGCACTGAGTAACTTGGAGAGTGCTGTGGCTAGTGTCAGCGCTTGTTTGTTTGTTTGTTTGTTTGTTTGTTTGTTGGGTGATGAACCATTTGGTTGAGTTGTCACTTGAGGAAAACCACCAGCTGTCACTCTCCATTCAACATTTTCCATGAGCCATAAAAGTCTCTTGTTACTTGGAGGTCATGAACTCTGATTTAGGCCAAACCTGGATAAGACTTACTCAGAGTGGCAGCCTAATGTGTCCAGGTTAGATGCTGAAGTGTCCATTTGCAAGTCTGTCTCCTTCAGTCTTACTAGGAGACCCAAAGTTTTGTCTCTCCCGAGTTAAAGACATTGTTCAAGGGCCTTGCTCAAGAGGCAAACAGTGCCCCCACCCTCCAAATCTATATTCGGTGACTATGCATAAGTTCTTGGGACAAAAGCATAAATGGTAACAAGATGCTGACAGTCGAGGAGCCAGGTCTCCCTTCCACCCAAGACAGACACTCAGCTTCCTGTTTCGTTTCCTGCCTTTCCTCCACCTCTCCCAAACGTGCCAGTGTGGGGAAGCCACTCGTTTCCCTGCCTGCCAGTGGCATAATAGTGCTCCTATCACTACACTGTGAGAACCATAACTGGAAAGGGGGTCCACAGCATCCAATCTCACCAAATATTGGTCCCCTCGTTCCCTCTCTTATTCCATAGAGGCTGCCATTACCCAGAGCCATCCCTCCCCACACCTGCTACCACCTTGTTCAGAGTCCCCTAGAATAGTGGTTCTCAACTTTCCTAGTGCTAAGACCCTTTAATACAGTTCCTCATGTTGTGGTGACCCCCAACCATAAGATTATTTTCATTGCTACTTCATGACTTTAATTTTGCTACTGTTATGAACTGTAATGTAAATCTCTGGTGTGGAGGATATCTGATTTGTTACCCCTGTGAAAGGATCATTCAACCCCCCAATAGGCTCATGACCCACAGGTTGAAAAACACTGCCCTAGAAGGTCCCAGCTACTTCTTAGTCCCAATAACCAAGATGTCCCAAATGCCTGGTAAAGAAAGAGCTATGCAATCAGGTCCAGAATGGCTCTTGCAAGAAGAGGCAGAGGAAGTAAGGTGCTCAAGTGCTTCTGAACAAACCGTTTATGGGACACTATATTCTCCCATTGCTGTTACTCTACAGTGTAAAGCTCACTTGGCATCTCTAAAGTACCCGGTACTATTCAGTTCTCAGGACTGTGACTCTTCCTCATCTTGGTATCCAGGCCTAAAAAAATTCTCAAACTTCATACCCTGCCCAAACACAAAAGGAAAATAACACAACTTCTCATATCCCTGCCCAGACTAGAGCCCTCTCTAAGCTTCTTGGACAACCAAAAGCCACCTGGCCTGGCCTCTACCAGACCTCTTCTTTTCCTGCCCTTTGTGTCAAGGTTGGGCCAAGGATCCCAAAGTTGATGTCTGGCTTTTTTTTTTCCCTCTCAGGTCACCTCATCCCTGCTCTATACAAACGCTTTAGCGCCTCCATTTGCTTAACCCCCTGCCCTAGTGCTTCCAGTCTCCCATAATGAAGCTAATGGACAAAAGAGAACACAATTAGCTTTCCTGAAGCTGGAGAGCTGCCCCCAGCTTCCACTCTGCCCACTGACCTGACCTATTGCTGCTACTGCTGCTGCTGGGAATCCTGGTGCATGCTGGGAAACCAAGTGCATGCTGGGATTTCAGTCAGTTCCTCCACGCATTCTGAGGTTGCTTGGAACTGTGAGTTTCTAATCCACAGCGTGTGCTTCTTGAAATGAAGCTAAGAACTTCATGAGAAAAGAAGAGATGCCAGCAGTATGGAGAAGAGGAGCAGCACAGGTGGAGCAAGGTACCTAAGAACTGGGGATGCTCAGGACACAAATCGCATGGACTTGGCCAAGAAGATGCAGAGGAAAGAGCATTGCTATCTATCATAGAACTGATGTAAAATTCTAGATTGCTGTCATGGTCAGCAAGATCTAAGTCCTAGGATGAATTAAAGTCCTATTCTGAAGCCAAGGCTCTAGCTGATCCTAAGGAGACCACCCATCAGCATACCATTGGATCCTGGATATCAAGTAAACATAATTGCATGTACCAAGAATTAGCCTCCTCCAGGTTGGAGATGCAGCTCCGTTGACAGAGTGCTTGCCTAGAATATGCAAATGCCTGGGTTTGATTTCCAGCACAGCATAAACCAGGTGTGGTGATGCACACTGTAATTTCAGAACTCAGGAAGTAGAAGCAGGAGAATCAGAAGTTCAAGATCGACTATGCAGCAAATTCAAGGGCAGCTCTGGAGTTATAAACATGAAGACAGCTCAAGCCCTACCCCTCACCCCCAGGCCTACTGACTTCCCAGAAAGGTGTAGAAAGACAAGTCTGAGAGATTCAATTCTCACTGTGGCTAACTGTTAATAAATTAAGGCAAAAAGCTATGACTTACTAAGTTGAGTCTTGTAAAGAAGTTCATCCAAAAAGAATGCCTTGGAAGCAGAAGAGGAGAAAAGAGGAAGAGCCCACCTCAGACAAAGAGGTTTGGGCACCCAGCTGAATCCCGGAGTCTGCATTCACTAACTGAGGATCTAGCTAATCCTGGCCAGTGCTTAGCCAGCTCCCATGCTTGGCAAGATGGCCATCTAGAATTAGAACTCATTGAGATGCCCACCTGAAGCTTTAAGCTGGAAGGAGATCACAGGGGAAAATGTTGGGCAAGGTTTTGTTCTCCATTGGGGGGACCCCCAAAAAAACATAACTCAGGCTTCATTTTCACAAATACCCTCCAATCTTATTTATTGAAAACAAAGACACTATCTACAACCTGGGAATTCTAATTAGTTTCATGTAAAAATCCCATGTGGCCATTTTCTTATGGTTCTATAGACCCTTCAGACCACTTCTAGATGGTCTATTCTGGAACATGGTTTTGCCTGCTTTTCCTTGTCTCACAACTATAGAGGAAACCAGGAGAAGCAAAACTTCTAACCAAGCTTTAAGAATTTCACTTCCAATCTCTTTGCCTACTACCATGGCCATGGCCAATCCAGACATCCAGCTTCTTGAGAAATATTCACAAGAGAAGGTATCTTGAAGGAACTCTATTCTCAGGCTCTCAAAAGGCATTTGGCTTCAGAAGCACCAGATCTCTCCAACACAGAAAGATGGCTTCAAGGCTTCAAGATTGCCCATCAAGAATCACACACATCCTAGGAAAACTGTCTGAATCTTTGGTTCAACAGTCCAAGACTGTGGTGCCAGCAGTGGCAGCAGCAGCAGCAGCAACAGTTCTCAGGAGATCCAGCCAGGCCCCTTCCAGCCTCTGGAGAGCAGCAGGGCTGGCCACCCATAATGAAGCCGTGGTGCTCATGAATTGCCAGCAGAGGTCCTAATGGTGGCCCTTGGTTTCTTGCAGACATTGATGAGTGCCTCTCAAGCCCTTGTCTGAATGGAGCCACCTGCCTGGATGCCTTGGACACTTTCACATGCTTATGCCTTCCGAGCTACCGAGGGGACCTGTGTGAGATCGGTACGGCCGTCTCGACTTCAGCTAACATTACTAACTGCTGCACGCCTCTTCCCTCACTCTTTTCTTCTAAGCACAGGTTTCAGTCCTGGGCTGGGGCCCACACGTCTACGTGGAGAACCATTCTGGGGGACACAACTGAGAAGCCTGGCCCCCGATTTTAACTCTTGTTCTCGCTCTTTCCCCTTGGAAACCTTCCCCTGAAATGTTGGCTGATCTGACAGCAGGAGACATGTATAATTTGGGAAGTGAGGCTCAGGAGCCTTGCAAACACTAACTTTTCCAGGGCTTGCAGACTTGCTGTCGGTACCACAGAGCTCAGTGCATGCATCCTGCTAGAACAACACAGCATCAGTCCTGAAGGAAATTATGGGTAGGCTCAATGGGTTCTCACTCTACTGATGGTCACAGATCTTCTCAGCACGGTCAGGAGCACTGTCTTGCTGTGTTCTCTGTAGGAGTTTCATGTCCTTTCCATGACCCTAGGGAGCCACAATACCATGCTAACCAAGCTGTCCCCCTCTTCTGGCATGAAGGCTGTGGATGGTCAACCTGAGAGGACTTAGGTTACCAGTATGCTCCAATCATGCATGAACAGGGACTGTGCATGCCATCCTTTCTCCGTCACACCATGGTGGCTGCCTTCCCAGTGCTACACTGGTCCATGCTTTCTTTCTTGCTCCCTTGTACAAAGCAAAAGGCTAGCCTGGCAGAGCAGTCTTGTTACAAGGTGCAGGGGCTGATGGGCCTTGTCAACGTCTGTTTCTGCACCTGTGGGACAGGAGCCCTAGGCAGGACCAGGCTGACACCCAGCACTCTTACTGATGGAGCTTTCTAAGCTCCTGTTAGCCTCTCTGGCCTCAGGCATTCCCAATGCAGAAAAGGAGGCCTGAGGCATTAGGGTGCTGGTAGCAATGGCTCATAGAAAGTTGGAAGTGTGCATAGGCTCAAAACCATTTTCAACAAACTCTTGTTAGAGAAACTTCCAGAAAACTGCTGGAACTCCTGGTTTTCTCCCTTTGAGCCTGAGCAGTGTGAGGAGGTAATAAGAATTACACGTTCCTTGGAGGCATTGCCAAGGGTACAGTCAATGGAGGAACTTGGGGCTTCTGTAGTAAGGCTGGGACACTCATCTTCCCTGTGGCCTCCTGCCTTCTATCTATACCCCCAAGAAGTCAGGTGCATGGGGTCTCCACTGGGCAGGAATAAGGAGTACAAGGATTTTCCCTCCAAGATGCCACATGGGAGAAAGATCTGGAACATCCACAGAGACAACAGCTCTGGAACTCATCCGGGATAGGGAGCCTCTGCTGCAACAGGGGCCTCCCCTCCCGATAGAGGCTCCAGGCAAAGAAGGAAAAAGATGGATTCCCTCTGCCCAGTGCTCCACTGATGTCCAGATGTTTAACACTGGTTCTCACAGAGGAGAGGAAGTCCTGACAGGAGTCTTCTTTCCAGTCCTGAAGTAACAACCCTTCCCAGGGCCAACCTACAATCATCCACACGCTGCCACCAAAGGCAGCTAGCTCACAATCTCCTCTTCCTATTCTGATGAGCCAGCTCCAAGATATCCCCTCCTCTGTCCCTAAAGGCCACTCCCAGACTATGAACCAGGCCCTCCTCTAGCACACAGCATCTGTTTCAGATGAGGCCATAGTGGGGCTCTGCTAGAGCCAACTTAGGGACCTGGGGCAGAAACACTTGCCTAGCATGCCTGAGGTCCCAGATTTCATTCCAGCACTGCACAAAATAATTAGAATTAAACTAATAACATAACCATGGCAACCAGCTCAGATCCACAGCCTTAAAGCTTTGTCTTCTTTGAACTCCCAAGAGAGTTATTCTTGAGGGTCTCTGGCCTCACACAGATTCTGTGGGGGAGAGGGTACCAGCTCCACCAGACCCATCCTCTTCTCTGACCTCCACCTAATGCACACAGCTTCTTTTCCCAGAATCCCTCAGAGATTCTGAACTATGTTTTGCCTTAAATTTCAAAACTTCCATCAGACTGTCCCTTTGTCCCCCAAGCCTACTCGACTCTACCAGCCCTCCATCCACCCACTCAGGGCATGTCTATCCACAGGAGGAAATCTTGGGGGTCAAGGTGCTGTAGAGAAAGAAAAGATCCTTTCCCAGGTGGCATGCAAATGGGGGCTTCCAAAAGTCGGATGCTACCTACCTGAGCCTCTCTCTAACTGAGCCTGTTGCCTACCCCCAGGGCACAGCATTTAAGGTGGATTAGACAGAGAAGTCCATGCCATAAGACCCAGGACATAGCATACTAAGCATAGAAGTCCATGCCACAAGACTGGCAGTGACCACACTCCCAACTGGCCTTGCCCCCTGTTCAAATCCTTGACTTGTGTTGCAGACCAGGAGCAATGTGAGGAAGGGTGGACCAAGTTCCAGGGCCACTGTTACCGCCACTTTCCTGACCGTGAGACTTGGGTGGATGCAGAGAGACGGTGTCGGGAGCAGCAGTCACATCTGAGCAGCATTGTCACTCCTGAGGAACAGGAGTTCGTCAACAGTGAGTGTGGCAGGGGCTAAGGGACACAACAGTGAAAGCAAAGAACTTTGCTGGTCAGAAATGAGTGGACTGGAAATTGGGGTTGTAGCTCAGTGGACAGCACATACCTTGCATGTAGAAGGCCCAGCATTGCAGGAAGGGAGGGAGGGAGACAGAGACAGAGAAAGAGGGTGTAGATTGGGAGCACTGTAGGGCAGGAACCTGGAAGAAGGTCAAATGTTCCCACAGTTTCCTCAAAGAAGACACAGATCACTGGGACCAGCAGCCCCAGCTGACCCAGGGCTGACCCTGCCTGTGAGAGCCGTCCCAGGTTAACCCTGTAGCTATCTCCTGCCTATACCAGCCTGAGGAGGTGTTCCAACATATCCCACAAACATGCATGACCTGAGACCCTTGCAAGGTCCTTAGAAGCCAGTAGCATGCTGCTAGGAGCCACTTGACTCCTTCCTCCCTTGCCATGAGTTCCAGTCCCCAGACAGTGCACAGTACCCAACATCAAGTGCAAGCCTGTCTTCCCATTCCAGAAAACGCTCAAGACTACCAGTGGATCGGTCTGAATGACAGGACTATTGAAGGGGATTTCCGCTGGTCTGACGGACACTCCCTGGTGAGTTCCCGGAGAATAAGGAATGGGAGAAAGACCCCAAGAACAGCATGCATCGAGTCCGATGCAAACTCACTGAGCAGATGCTCTCAGGCAAGCGCAAGCAGGAACCCTGTAGGGAAGAGATTGTGTCTCTTTCCTCTGTGTCTCCGGAGGCTGGTCTGGGGCTGGATAGACTTCACGAGGGAAGGCACAAGATGGGAGAAGGAGCCAAAAGGAAATGAAGGTGTGACAGCAAGCCACCGTGAAAAGTGTATGACATTTGAGTTTCCTATGTGCAAAAGACTACTGTCTACTCAAGGCATAAAATACAGAGATTATGTAAACAGTGTGAGTGTCAGCTACAAGTCAGTGAAAAGCTGAACCCTACCAGGAAATGAATCCTTGGGGGGTTATGAGCTCCTGAAAATGGACCAGAGTCAGGCTATGTAACCAGTTGCCTAATCTAGGATCTATAGCATCCAGGATGACCCTGATCAGATCAGATTCCCAGCAGCCTTTGCGGTGTCTTACAACCCAGATGTTGGGTGATTGGGAAGAAAATGGGATGGTCGAGCCAAGCCATAGTGCTTCAGCCTTTCCCTTACCATTTTGCCTCTCCTATCCACAGCAATTTGAGAAGTGGCGTCCAAACCAGCCTGACAACTTCTTTGCCACTGGAGAGGACTGCGTGGTGATGATCTGGCATGAGAGAGGCGAATGGAACGACGTCCCCTGCAATTACCAGCTGCCCTTCACGTGTAAAAAGGGCACCGGTAAGAAAGGCTTGGGAAGAGGTCCGGGGGAGGAATAAGACCTCCAGCTGCAAGAGAGCCATTTCCCAGGGGCATGAAAGTCATGGGCTAGAGGATAGGACCCTCAACACCAAGCATATGTCAGCCCCTTGGATGTCAGCAACAGAAAGTCACCCATAATGGCCCCTGAGTGGACCACCCTTTCTTTGGGGCTCCAAAATTGCTAGTCACAGAATCAAAGCTGTCAGTCCTGGATGCCTCAACTCACAGCCTGTGTCCCCAGGCCTCCACTTTCCCTGGCTTTAGACATTTTCATAAAGAAGTCACAGGTGTCTCACCGGACTGTTCTCTTTGCCCATCTTCCCCCTTTGTATCTTCTATCCATTGTTCAAGGCCACTTTTATATTCCCTCCCTGCCTCCCAGTGCCATCGAGGAGTCCAGAGGTTAGAACTGATTCTTAGCCCTGCATTTTCCCAGCAGTCCAGGCTCAGCACTGGGTAGCACAGCCTAATCCCTCTCTCATCATACCATGGGCTCTGAGATAACCTTGTCTCTGCCTATGTGGACCATCACAGAAGATCTCATGAGACCCCTTCCTAAAAGGCATTTGTCCCTCAGTGGCCTGTGGAGAACCCCCAGTGGTGGAGCATGCCAGAACCCTCGGGCAGAAGAAGGATCGCTATGAGATCAGCTCCCTGGTGCGGTACCAGTGTACTGAGGGCTTTGTCCAGCGCCATGTGCCCACCATCCGGTGCCAGCCCAGTGGGCATTGGGAAGAGCCTCGAATCACCTGCACAGACCGTGAGCACTGTTCCCCTGGTCCCTTGCATGGCAGAGTCAGGTTCCACCAACAGAACCTTCTTGCTCTCCCCAGAGCATAGTGGGAGCTGGCACTGTTCCTTAGGTGCCATACCATGCTAGGGGCTAAGCCACACAGGGATGGGATTGAGGGTCTCTCCATCTTAAAAACCAGTGGTCCCTACCACTGGGGATGCTGCTGTTCTCTGAAAGGAGATAAGAAAGCTGGTAGCCTGGGCTGGGACTGCCTCCTGAGCATACGGAAGTTTAATGAGAAATCCAACCCAGGGGAACAGGCTGGGAGCAGTTTTGGGTTACCTTCTAAAGCTCACAATGCACAGGGCGGGGCTTCCGTCACGTGGGAAGGCTGCGCAGAGCCTAACCTTGGCCCTGCCTCTTCCCCTCTAACTCTTTCTTTCCCACCTCCCTTTTGCTGCAGCCAGCACCTACAAGCACAGGCTACAGAAGCGGAGCTTGAGACCCACACGGAGGAGCCGCCCCAGCATGGCCCATTGAAAGGAGCTTCCATAATGTGCCCAGGATGCTGGGCCCAGCGGCCAGCCAGGCTGACCGTGCATCCCACCCACATGGTGTCTTCTTGTCGCTTTTTGTCATATAAGGAATCCATTAAAGAAGGAAAAAAACCCACATTGTGTGTGGCCCGCTCCCCGTATCACCCAAACCGCATCTAATTTATCCTCCCCCCCCCCAAAAAAATGCCAAAGCAAATTCACTGTAACCCGTGGACTGAGTTTAGAGACATTTCTTTGATTTCCCACCGTGCCTTTCCAGGGACCAGTGCAGGGACAGGGTGAGAAGGAAGGGGTTAAATTAAATAAAGAAGATTATTTTTTGTTGTTGTTTTCTGACTTTGCCCAAGGACAGTACAAAGGTTGGTTATGTCGCCTCCAGGAAGAGCTGGGGGAGTGCAGAGGAGGAGCTGGAAGGAGACAGATCCAGGGAGGGGGGAAATAGGGCAGCGCAGAGCTTGAAGAGGCAAACTACAGCTTAGTGTGTTGGACAAAAGGAATCGAGGTCTGTGCCATCTGTGAGGGAAGGAGCCTGGGGCAGGGGGCAGGATGGCTGAAGGGAAGGGAAGTTGCTTCTCTCCAAGGCCCTTCTCCTAGGGACTTTTTATCTGGGTCAACCACCCTAGCAGGTGTCATTTCTAGGCTGGACTGGGTAGGGGCACTTCCTTCCCAGGGGTGCTCCACCGTCCCCTTCCCTCTCCCCACCCCGGGACGGTGCAGGCACCAGTGTTCCGTGCACCTATTTATATTTTTTGAAAACTAAAGATTATGATAATTATAATAATAAAGACATTGGAAGAGATCTATTTCTTTTCTTTTCCTTTTTTTAAAATTTCTATTCTTATTTAAGCAAAAGGTAACCAAGATCTGGGACCTCTATGGAGTCACACTTTGATCACATGACTCCAAAATGGTGTGAGTCCTGTGTGTTCAGTAACAGCCAGTCGCCTTGTCAAAATGACACTACGTTTGATGGACTCTCGTACGTGAGTGTGTGTGAATACAGTGTGTTTGTGTGAACACGTATGACTGAATGTGCTTGTCCCCCTGTGTCAGTCAGTGGTTTGGAGTGCAGGTTTGCAGGTAGGCACACTGGAAACTTAAGGCATGGTGTCTCAATGAGCTGAGACAGGAGCCCTGAAAGCTCAGGGCCAGCCTAGGCTACATAGTAGGACCCTGTCTCAAAACAACAAAAGAAGTACTCAAGAGAGACTAGATGCACCAGACTTGGTGGCATAACCTGTAATCCCAGATACTTGGGTGATGATATAGCCTGAGTAACTTGATGGGAGAGTGCCTGACTAACAGATATGTAAGACCTTAGGTTCCATCTCCACTAGCAAAAGTAGTATGTCACCTGAAGGACTGTGATAACACACCCTTCTGACTCCATAAAACTGGAGTGAGGCAGAGGAACTTGAATTTTTAACAAATTCCCAGGGACTGTTAGTCATGCATGATGGTGCACACAGGTAGTCCCTGTCCTGGGGAACAAGAAGATTGGAGTCTAAAGCTATCCTCAACTATACAGAAAGCTCAAGACCAGGTCAGGTTACGTGAGACTGTCTCAATCCCTGCCCCTCTCCCTTCCCCTAAAATGAAACCAACTCAGGGGCTAGAGAGATGGCTAAGGGGTGAAGAGGGCTTGCTACTCTTGCAGAGCACCTGTGTCAGGTAAGAAATTCTAGTTCCAGGCAATCCAGTGCCCTTTCTTGCCTCTGCAGGCTTCTGCACACACATGCCCATACACACAAACACATGCATGCACACGCGCGCACACACACACATACACAGAAAAAGACACACATATATACACACACATTCATATACACACAAAGAAGCACATATACACACGTGCACACACACTAAAAAGAAAGAAGAAGGAACAAAAACTGACTAAGCAACCTGATTGTTAAGCACTAGGAGACACCAGAATGAAATACAGGTCTGGTTCCCTGAAGCATTGTTAGGGTGAGGAACAAAGACATTCCACGGGTCCTCAGCCTCTGAGACTCTCTAGAAAGCACAGGAGCCCCTGTTTCATGAATGGCACCTCCTATTCTTCTCCTGAGGCCCTCAAAACTGGGCCATCGTGGGGTGGAGATGGTGAAGATGGGAACTAGGTCCTAAGCAGCTAGGCCAGTAACCTGAGGTAGACATGCTGTAGGTTAGACAAGGTCAAACCAAACCAGCAGGCAGGGGCAGCCCAGGGGAAGACTGAGGACAGAAGTTATCCACGCTTACCCAGGGCTGAGATCCCTAGTCCCTGAGACTGAAGGAGACAAAGGGGCAGATACAGGGATCAGCTAGAAAGGAAGGAAGGGAATCATAGCACCATTTGTTGGCCAAATAAGGTACACACACCCAGAGAGTCCCTCCCAAGCAGAGGACAGGGAAAGGAGACCTAGACTTTTTGGAACCAGGAGAAGAAGGGAAGTTCTCCCTTGCCTAAGTCCTCACCCACAAGTCTGAGGACCCTGTGTGCAGAAATGTAAAGAGTCAATGCTCAACCTTCTGCCACCTATAAGCTGAGGAAAGGGAGGCGTCATAGCCATTGTCCATGGTAAGCACCAGTTTCCTCAAGTAGAGATGGCAGCTGTACCAGAACATGGCGTAATGGACCTCAATACTTCAGAGAAGGATGCCAAGAGAATTAAGAGTTGGGTCTGTAAAATTAACAATACTACTACTACTACTACTAATACCTTTAAAATGTTTAAGTTGGGAGGTATAAAAACAATCCAAGCAATTCTCCAACCCACAAGGGACAATGGTCCACCTGATAAACACTTAGCCCAGGAAGTCAAGAGCAGGGCAGATGGACAGCTGGCCATCCTGCTAGTGCTGGCGATAACAGTAGACACCATAGTGGGTGTGGGGCTCTGGGAAGCCAAAGGTCCGTACTCCAGGCTCAGGGGGGCCACAGTTGAGTCGGGGGTGAACGATGGGGTAGCGGGCACTTCCGTCTGCCAGCCAGCCAACATCACAACGATCCAGGCCATGGAACTTCCAAGCAGCAAAGAGCTGGCCCACCGAGGAGATCTGTGCACCATCTTCCTGACAGGCCTTCCTGGCCTCCAGTAGCGTCAGCTTCTCAGGGTTCTCCAGGTAGTACACCTGCCCTGTGGGAAAGTGGACCATTTAAGTGCTAAACAGCATAGAAAGCAGCAGGGTCTACCTCGGGCAGGGAAGAATTGCCTTATGGGAATCTGTATTGGACACTTTGAAGGCCCACCTTTGCAGGCCTCAACCCATCATCATACCTGCCACAGGCTGGGGTTGCTCTAATCATTTCTGTATGCCCCAGTTGCATTCTGAATGGACACCCAACCAGACTGAACCAGTCGCTCACCTGCCTTTTATTGAGCATCTACTACATGCCAGCAGACACTTTTTAAACTAAGTAGCTGAGGATGACCTTAAACTTGAATGTCTGATCCTCCTGCTGCCTCCTCTCAAGTGCTGAGATTACACTATATAAGGATGTGTTTCAGAACAGACGGGGTTTGTCTGTGCTGACCCATAGCCCAACACATAGTAGACAACAAAAGATGTCTGATGAATGTAAAATCAATGAAGGCCATGGAGCATCAAGGGCAAAGCACTGAGAACTGTCAGGAACATTGCCTCCAGAGCTGTAAACACTTCAGACCTCAGGCCAGATCGGGCAGGCAGAGAAGGGCAGAGGGCTCTGGAAGCTCCACAGGCCCTCCCTCAGGTAACCATCAAGCAGGACAGGCCTGTGCCTGGCCATTCTACTCACCCTTGAGGGCAGCAGCAAAGCAGAACACATCATAACGATGCAGACGGTGGTGGCGCTGGCCATAGCTGCGAATACCAGGTGCCAGACCCAGGCCTCCGCAGGGCTGCCGGGGCAGCGCTATGGGGTATTGCACCGAAGCATCCTGTAGCCAGCCTGCATTGCACCAGTCTAGGCCTTCCTCCCACGCTCGGAAAAGCTGCTCAAACGTGGCTACCACAGCGCCCTGCTCCTGGCAGGCCCGTTGGGCCTCGTGGAAGTTGAGCTGGTAGCGCCCTTCGCGGGGCTGGTAGGGAAAAACCACACCTAGAAAGGAAGGAAGGAAGGTCTCAGAGGGATCGGAAGGAAGGTCTCAGAGGGGTCGGAAGGAAAGTCTCAGAGGGGTCGAAAGAGGAGGCAGGAGCTTCTCACCCCCGCCAAGATGCACGTGCATCCAAAACACAGACTGCTGGCTCCGATAGCTCAGCAAACCTCCAAGTTCCTCTCCATTACCTAAGCCCAAGAGGAGCCTTCCCCTGTCTTTCACCTTCCTCCTAAACCTGAGCAGAGTTCCCAGAAAGTATATATTGGCTTGTAATGAATCCATCAAGTAACATCCCTGACTGTAGAACAGGACGGAAGTCAAGACCATCCTGCTGTGCTTTGGCTCCAGGGGCGAGGCTTGGCTCCTCTCCCAGTCCTACAGGTGTCTGTAAGTTTATAAAACCCAGCAGTGTCTGCAAGCAACATCTGTGCATCCTCATACAGCATCTGTACACCCTCTAGTACACATTAACTCACCTGCTAACTGCTTAAGGGCCTGACACCAAGTCCACAAATCACTTCAACCTCAAGGATCTGTGTAGCACTGGACCTGCAGTGAGCTCAAGCCTTAGTCTTTTAAAATGTCTTTTAAATGTCCTGCATTTGGGGCACGGGTGCATCCTTTTGATTTATGAGTTGGTTCATCTGTCTAATTGGATTCATTATTTATGTGTTTGTTTGTTTGTTTGTTTGTTGGGAAAATGGTATGTGCATGAAAATCAAGGAACAGCTCAGAGCAATCAGTTATCCCTTTCCATCTGTGGGTCCTGGGGATTGAACTCAAATTGCCAGGCTTAGCCAAGTGCCATTACCCACTGAGCCACCTTCCAGGCCCCTCTGAGGCAGTTCAATTTTCAGACCAGACAGGAAAGGACAGCTTTGTATGTCATTTAGCAAACACATTGGTTTGTTGGTTGGTTGGTTGGTTGATTTGGTTTTTGGAGAACTGGGCTGGATAATTTTGTGTAAACTTGACACAAACTAAAAACATCTGAGAAGTGGGAACCTCAATAAAATCAGACTGTAATCAAGCCTGTAAGGCATTTATTAATTAGTGATTAAGATGGGGAGGGCCCTGCCCACTGGGGCCACCCTTGGGCTGGCAATCTTGGGTTCTATTTTTAAAAAGCAGACTGAGCAAGCCATGAGGAGCAAGCCAGTAAGCAGCACTCCTCCATGGCCTCCACATCAGCTCCTGCCTCTAGGTTCCTGCCCTGTGTGAGTTCCTGTCCTCAGTCCTTGGATGATGAACAGAGCTCTGGAAGTATAAGTGAAATTAACCCTTTCTTCCCCAACTTGCTTTTGGCCAAGGTGTTTCATTGCAGCAATAGGAGCCTTAACTAAGACAAGGACAGAGTCTTACCATGTAATCTAAGCTGACCACAAACTTGCAGCCCTCCTGTTTCAGCCTTTCAAGTACTGAGATTTGTGCCACTGAGCCTGGCTTCTTAATGTGGTGCCTTAAGAGAATAAAAGAAGCCAGGTGTGGTGGCTCATGCCTAGAATTCCAGCACTCAGGAGGCTGAAACTGGAGATTACCAGGAATTTAAGATTATCCTGGGCTACAGAGGAAGAGGGTGGGGAAGAGCCCTTAGGTAAGAGGCCTGAGGCCACAGACAGACAGCTCGGGGCAGGGAACCTCCTTCTTGAGAAGACCACACACTTTCCCCTCAAAAATTACTATGCTAGCAGGGCGTGGTGGTTCACTTCTGTAATCCCAGGACTCAGAAGACTGAGGCAGGATTACCATGAGCTCAAGACCACTCTGGCCTACAGAATGAGATCCTATCTCAGAAAACAAAAGCACAGAACAGGGTGTGGTGCAGGCCTTTAATGTCAGCACTCAGGAGGCAGAGGCAAGCAGACCTCTGTGAGTTTGAGGCCAGCCTGGTCTACACAGTGAGTTCTAAGACAGCTGGGGCTACACAGAGAAACTCAAAAACAAAAAAAAAAAGAAAGAAACAAACACGTTATCATGTATGTTTGAAATCTTACTCTATAAAAAATTGTGTATTCATTTTTGTCGTCGTGAGCTGGATTGAACCTAGAATTTCATTCACACTGGCTACCGTTGTACCATTGATGTATATATCACCAGCCCAATTTAAAATTTGTAAGTATCATTCAGACAGATGAAGCTAAGGGTCTAGGAGGAGGCCCTCCTTGGCACATGCTGTTTAGAAGTAGAACCTTGAATAAATGTCACCCTGTGGCCAGGCACCTGGCACAGCCAGGCTGAGGGAGCACTGAAGCTCATGGGCCCCAACTGGGTGGGGGTTGGGAGGTACATCAGTTAGTGATTGTGCGCATGGTCCTACCCTGAGTTCTCCTTCCTTGCAGCTCCAGGGATGAGGGCTCCCTGTCTCTCAAGGCTAGCCCTGATAACCCAGACTTCAGAATGAACAGCTTGGCCATGGGTAGGCCCTGCAAGCTTCAGGAGTGGGGATCTTTTCCAAGAGGCAGATTCATTCTCAGTACTAAAGGCAGGTAACAAAAGAGCTGCTATTACTTGCCCAGTTGTTTCCTTGTTTGTTGTACCGATGGCTCCAGGGATGCTTCCTGCTTAGGGGCCAAAGTTGGGGTGGGGTGAAATGGGGTTAAAGGAGTAAGATGAAGGCACGCTGCTCCCCTGCAAGATACAAAGGAGTCTGAGCTACAAAGAGGCCTCAGACTGGAGCCACCAGATACCTGCCTCATAGGGTCTGACTGGCTCAAACAACACTAAGTTTTCTTCTAAAAATACATGATTTTTACATAAAAATCCAGAGAGTCCAATGGCTGGTTATATAGCTCACTGGCAGACCATTTACCTAGCGTGCCCAAGACCCTGAGTTCTTATCCTCTACACCACATGCACACAAAATTTCATACTCAACTATGAAAATCTAACAGCAATAAATAGGCCTGTATTCTTTTTGCTTGGTTTTTTTGGGTTTTTGGTTTTTATAATTTTATTTATTTTAATGTATGAGTATTCTGCTGCGTATATATCCACCTGCCTGAAGAGGGCATCAGATCGCCCTATAGATGGTTGTGAGCCACCATGTGGTTGCTGGGAATTGAACTCATGACCTCTGGAAGAGCAGCCAGTGCTCTTAACCGCTGAGCCATCTCACAAGCCCCCTGCATTCTTAATTAGTATCACAACTAGCCTAAATTAAGTGGATTTCTTTACATGGGAGGGGGCTCAGCAGTGTGCCCAGGCTCTACCAGTCCCTACTGTCACCCACTGTCCCTGTCTTGTTTATATGTCTTACTGACTAACCATACTGGAACCTCAGCTCTGTCTCCTGTGAGCTATGGAACCAGCACCCATTTCCCTCTTTCTGAAAAGGAATAACTGAGAGGGAATAGGAGGCAGTGGTTTCTGGAATTTGCTCCCTGAGTTCAAGCCCCAGCTCTGCACCTATCAGCTACATGACCTTTAATATGTTCCTTGATCTCTCATTTCCTCCTCTGGACTTCCTTTTAGGGTTGTTTTAAGACTCAGACATGCTTACCTGTGTAAAGTATAAAGGTCTATGCCTTCTTTGGGTCCTTTCCCCCTCCCTCGGCTCCCAGGGGCACCATGCAGGGCCTCACCCCTAAGCTCCAGCTCTACCAGGCCACTCTCATCTTCCAGGCCATCAATGACCTCACAGCGGTAACGCCCAGAGTCCTCCAGTCGCAGGTCTTGAAGCTCCAGTGAGACTTCCTGCTGCTTGTCCTGTCTCAGTTGAACTCGCCCTTGGTAGTCCCCAAAGGAGTGGTGCCTCTGCCCGACGGCCACCAGCACGTCCTGCTCTGGAGCTCCATTCTCTGACAACTTCCACCACTTAACTCGTACATGTCTCGGGGATGCCAGGGCTGGCTCATAGTGGTAGTGGCAGGGCAGGGTCACACTGGCTCCTTGGTGACTAAACAGGGACTCCTCAGTCGTCTCCACCACTAACTTCACGCCATTGAATAAGCCTAGGGACAAGGCGGGGCACAGGTGGGACAATGGTCTTGCAATGACCACCCATACCCTCATCACAAGCCTCTCTAGACTCAAGTGTTGCAGGATGCAAAAAGAGCCACCCTGTCCCACCCCTACAAGCACCTGCTCCTCCACTCCTCCACTCCTCCACTCCCCAACCATGTGACTTTGTACCTACTCCCACTAAGCTATGTGTGCTGGCACACCCGTAGGAAGGCTGACACAGAAGGATTAACATTAGTTTGAGGCCAGTTTGAACTACATGCAGTGAAACTCTGTCTCAAAAAGTGGGGGAGGGGTGACATCGGTTCCTTGAATTTGTATTGGCCTTGCCACTTGCTTGCTGCTTGGATGAAAGGTGCAAATGATGGTCCCACTGTGCCTGCCCTGAGGTTTGGTTCCAGGAGCTCTGGTTGACTCCACCTTCTCTGGGGACATTTATTGCCAGTCACTAAGAGTACAAGCCCAGACTTTCCTGCCTAGAGCACAAGAGACCAGGGGAAGCAGAGTGCCTCTTCCTCAGCTGGAGTCCTCTTACACCAACCACTTGTGAGGTGCTCCAATAGCAGGTCATTTGCAAGTCCTGAGACGGATAGTTAGGAGACAGAGGGGACCCAAGGAAAGATAGGACCCCTCACTCTTCTGCTTCACATAACCAATGAGATTGTCAAAATGGCTAATGAGGTCAAAGAGCTGAGAATAAGGCTCAGGGCTCAGCTCTCCACTAGCCACCCATGGCTCAGAGAACAGGGTGGGAAAGGAGATGGAAAGAACCCAAGAGCCAGCAGATGGGGAGGAGTTTTGTCTTCTGCACAGGACATGGCTACAGCTCTTGTGGTCTCACAGTGGGTGTGGTCACCTGCACAAGATCAAGCCAGCCAGAATTCTGGTGTAGATACAGGAGATGATCTCCAGGCCCAGCCCCTTACTGAGGAGCTATTGGCACTTGTTAGTTGCTGGGGAAGGAACTCATTTTCTACTGAGGACAGGCCTTGGTAGAATTCCAGTGGATGGCCCCACATGGGTGTACATATGGGTAGCATTAACTGGATTTAGAGGGTTATGAAAAAAATCGTCAGGCATAGTAGTATACACCTTTAATCCCAATGTGGAGAGGCAGAGGCAGAGGCAGAGGCAGAGGCAGAGGCAGAGGCAGAGGCAGAGGCAGAGGCAGAGGCAGAGGCAGAGGCAGAGGCAGAGGCAGAGGCAGATAGAGGCAAGCCAATCTCTATGGATTCAAAGTCAACATGATTTGGTAGCATGTTTCAAGCCAGCCAGGGAAACATATTGAGACAAATATCATGTCCCCCCCTCCAAAAGAAAAAAGAAATTGAGGAAGAAAAGAAAGACATGGATTTGGGAGGTTTGAGATTTTAAAAAGTTGCAGAAGTAAACTGGGAGATAGATATGATCATATTTCATTGTATACCTATTTGAAATTCTCAAGAATAAAGGGAAAACGGGGAAACCATTTTGTAAAAGCAGCTAATAAGTCATGCCTCAACTCCAGCCTCCTTGTGACTCTTTGTGAGGAAGGACCCTCTGATTGATTTTTTTATCCCTGTTAGAACTCCCTTCCCCGGCTGCAGCTGCTCAGTGTTCTCCTCAAGGGAGAATTCTGTGGCTTAAAGGAAGAGGTGAGCAGATAGACCAGCTCATCCCTCCCCTAATATTGAAGCTTAGCTGTAGACTAAGTAGCTTCACAGCCCCCAGATCCCGCATGCGGTGAATGCCGAGACCCTCATGGATGCTTTCCCAAAACACCCACAGACACTCTTCAGTTCATCTTATCTGTCTGCTTCATCAATAACCTCTGGCCTAACCTAAAATTCTTTTTGCTACACAATCTGGCAATACCTGAGAGAAGACCTACCCCTCACCCTCACCCTCATCCCCACCCCCCAAGACTCAGAGGGGAAACTCAGGATACATATGGAGTTGTATTCCCCAACGAGAGGCAGGCTATAGAACCAGAAGACCAGAAGAAACAGAGTTCATTCCAAAGCGCCAAGCCACAGAGTTCAGTTAATAGATATGCTGTTAAGCCGCCATGTTTGGGGGAGTTTGTTCTGCACCAAAAGCTAACAGGCAAGCTAAGCATGGTGGTTCCTGCCTGTGATTGCAGATCTAGGGAGGTGGAGGCAGGAAAGTCAGGACCTCAAAGCTATCTTCAGCTATATAGAAACTTCTAGGCTAGCATAGGAAGCTAGGGGTGTATCTCAGTTAGGAGAGTGCTTGTGTAACAAGCACAAACCCAGAATTTAGCCCCCAACAGTGCATCTAAACGGGTGTAAAAGTGCACACATGTAATCTCAGCACTTAGGAGACAGAGTCAGAAGGATCAGAAGTCAAGGCCAGCCCCAGCTACATAGCAAGTCTGATGTCAGCACGGGCCACATGAGACCTTGTCTCAAAAACAAACAAACAAACAAAAATAATTTTAAATGCTAGCTGCCATGATAGCTAACAAGAACTTCAGAACCAAGGGACAAGGCAGCTCCAGTGAGCGCCCTGCCTCAAGTGTTCCTGAGTCCCTTTTTTCCATAGTGGCCACCAGAGGGCACAGCACACCTCCTTTTCACAGTCTGAGCCAACTGTTGACCAGGGCTCTACCCAAAGACCCAGCTATCCTGGCCAAGGCAGGAGAACGGCAGAGCTCAGGGTCCAAATAACAGAACTCCCTAAGCAACAGAACTCTCTGCAGGAACACAGAGACTGCCATCTCAAAAGCCCCATGCCCAAGGCCACCCAGCCAGAAAGAGGTACAAGTGATATTCAAACTCACACCTCCGTGACTCCAAAGTCCCTTCTGCAGGGGATACCAGAGGTAGCTACACTTGGGCTAGATCTTAAAGAACTAGCAGTTCTAGGAACTAGGACCATCCCAGGAGAACTCAGTCTATGGTACTAGCAAATTCAAGAGTTTCTAAACCATCTCCTCTCATCTTAGAAGCAAAGCTTGTCCACCTCTGGAGGCCTAGACAGGGACTATCCTGCTGTCTCCATCCCAGTTTGGAACCTGCATATCACAGCAGAAGCCAGGACACAGGTCCAGGAGCCACCCACCTTCCCCATAGCCATTGCCCAGGGTCCTGCCATGCAGACCGTTGGTATAGTAGAAGCCATTGTAGAATGGAAGTCCCCAAACGCAGGAAAGTGGTGACAGAAGGACAAGGAACAGCAGGCCCATCCTGGCCAGGATGATGGCAGTGCCAGGGTGTCTTGGATGAGGTTGGGGCCTGGGGAAACTGCAGAGAGAAGAAAAACAAGCCAATTACAAGAAGCCCCACTCTAGTGGGCTGGGATTCCTCTGTTCAGCATCCTACACACACACACACACACACACACACACACACACACACACACACACACACACTCCACGGCACATGCAGAGCGACTCTGGGTGCCAAGCGCTGTCCTCAGCGCAGCATGAAGCAAGAACAAGCTAGAAGAAAGTCTACCTTGTGGGGAAGAACTGGGCCCATGGAAGTAAGCACAGAAGCAAGCACTTTTAAAGGAAAACAGAGAAGACTAGAGCAGAGCACGTTTAGTAACGTTTAGTAGCCTGGAAACTTTGTTTCAACTCTGAAATGTCTTCATAGGGAGCGCTGTGACAATGTTACTGTCTACTTTAAAGACTAGATCAAGGTCAAAAGTCATTTGCTGCATAAGATGGCTCAGTGCTAAAGATGCTTGCTGCACAGCTATGACAACCTGAGTTCAATCTCTGGCAGCCACATAAAGGTAGAAGAGAAGCTATTCCACAATGCTGTCTAACCTTAGCACACGCACATACGCAGGTGCACACACATACACACAAACACAGATGTACGTGCACACACACACATATATGCAAACAAACACACATACACACTTCCACACAAACACATACACACATACACATGAACACAGATGCATGCACACACACACCCATACACATGAACACATACAAATATTTCTTTTAAGAAGTGTAAAAACAAACAAACAAAAAAATAGAAAACACACCAGGGTTTCATGTAGCACAGGTTTGCCTCAAACTGAAAATATAACAGAGGGTGGTCTTGAACCCTTGATCTTCCTGCCTCTATCTCAAAAAGTCTTAGCAATTAAAGAACAATATTTTAAAAACAAGATAAACAACCTATAGCCCATGGGCCAGCTGCCTCTTTTGAGTTCCCACCAACATGAGAATGACTCCCCAAAGTGTTTTTGTTTGTTTTATTTTGTTTTGTTTTGTTTGTGCACACCTATAATCCCAGCACTGGACGATTAAGAGTCCAAGGCCATCCTAGATCACAAATGGAGTTAGAGGCCAGCCTGGGCTACATAACACCCTGTCTAAAGATGGGAGCACCCAAAGGATCAGTGAAACTGGGCAGTTTTTGAGGTGGAACAGACAGCCTGGTCTTCTTAGTAGGGCATGGGCACTAGAAGGTAGAGTGGCCAGGAACAGGCATGAGAGATGCTCTCCATTTGTTCCCATGCATCCCAGGTCCACTGTCACCATGTATCTGTCCTCGTGGGTCACGTGCCCTGCCCCACCCCCAGCCTCCTGAGTTCCAGTTGGATTCAGTGAGTGGGAGGCAGCGATGAGATCTGGAAGAAGACCCTGCCCCTCCCACCCCAGGGATCACATCCTTCCTTGTCTGTCTCAGCAGCCTCCAACATCTCTGTTATCCCTATAATTCTCTAGAAGTGATCCCTTGATTAAAATCTTCTTGTTGCAACCATCTGGAGTGAATTCTGCTTCCTGCCTAGGCCCTGACTGACATGGGAGAAGAAAGAGGTGAGTCAGTCAGCAGGGACTCTGTCTGAACGCCTTGGGAGAAGGTGAACCTAGATGCCTAGCTCTCTGTCCTGATAAAGCAGATGAAAGGCTTCTGGCAGGGTCAGACTCACATCTTAGAGCTGCCTTCTGGAGGCAGGCAGGAGGCAGGCTTCAGTGCAGCGCAACCAGAGTGCCCACAGGCCTTTGCAAATAGAGCTGTATGATTATCGCAGAGGAATGTGGGGGGATGCTCAGGGTGTCATTTGTGACGACAAAGCAAAACACAATTGCCACACTGATTGCAAACATGTGGCCTTATGAGAATGTCTGTGTACAAGACCGGAGGAGTTGGGGGGGGGAGGGAGAGAGAGAGAGAGAGAGAGAGAGAGAGAGAGAGAAGATGAGGAAGAGGAGGAGGAGGAAGAGGAGGAAGAGGAGGAGGAGAAAGAAGGAGGAGGAGGAGGAGGGAGAGGAGGGAGAGGGGGGAGAAAGGAGAGAAGGAAAAGGGGCGGGCAAAGTAAATATTGACCTATGAGGGTGACCAGACTCTGGAGGGAACGTTCTTGTTCCCAGAACTATTAGTCCCTGCTGGAAAGAAGGAATGGACTCAGAGAGAGCTGAAGATCGAATCCATTCTTCTCTTGGTTGTATCTGCAGAAAATCTAAAGTCTAGACTTAGCAGCTGTGCTATGCACTGGAGCCAGACAGAGCCTGGCTGACACCCACAAAGCCTCCTGATCAGGAACTGGAAGATCCTTGTTCAAAATCATCTCCATCCACTCCCACCATCCTTCTGTATTAGTGGGCAGTTTTTCTCAGGACCCTCCCGGGTGCCACTATCCAAGGACACTCTGACATAAAGCGGCATCACACTGGCATATAGACTCTACATATTCTCCTGCGCACTGTGGGTCTTCTCTAGATCACTGATCTCTAATTCTGGATAATAACTATTATACTGTGTGGTTCAGGGGCTACTGACAAGGGGAATAAAGTCTATGCTTTTTTCCACCTATCTCTGCGGTTGGTTGAGTGTACAGATGCAGATGTCAGAGGCGCATTGCTCTTCATTGCGTGACTCTGAGTTATGTCTGCAGCTGTGATGTGGAGACCATAATCCTCTCCTGGTTTACTTCTCTCCCCAGCAGGTCTCAGTTTCCTCCTACAGTGGTGGGGTTCTAGATATGGGCAAAACCGCTTCTGAGCAGAAATACCCTGTGCAACAATGTCCAGGCCTGCAGTGAGACCTCCCAGAGAGGCTATGTCCTGATGTTCTTTCTCCAACCTGCTAGGACCACAGTAGTCAACCGCACAGAAATGGGAACCACAGTCTCCCTCCAGCCTGGACATCCTGTACCTACAACGGCCCAGGAACAAGTACTTGAACTTAAACCACCACATGCTGAGTATCTGTGAACATAGCTCAGTCCCACTGTGTTGAAGACTCTTCCTCACTTCATACCCGTATGTCATGACCTTATAGGCTTCTGTGTATAAATACTTGGTCCCCATTTGATGGTGCTATCTTAGGAGGTTGTAGAATGCAGTCCAAACACAAAATCATAAAACTAACTGAAAACATGAGATTTGGGGGTGTGTTGTGTCGTGTGCGTGCAGGTGTTCACAGAGGCCAGAGATGATATTGGATCTCCTACAGCTGGAGTTAGAGGAAGTTGTGAGACACTCAAGATGAGTGCTGGGGACTAAACTCAGGTCCTCTGGAGGAACAGAAAGTGCTCTTTACTGATGAGCCATCTCTCCAGGCTTGTGACTTTTATGTATGTAGGTAGGTATGTATTTAATTTTTAATTTGATTGCATGATTCTCAAACATGAACTCTGTAGATAACCATGTCGTATCTCAATGTCAAAAGGTTAGACAAGCAAAGCAAAAGACGCACAGTATCACAAATTCTCGCAGGACTCGGGTACAGAGAGCAGGTCTTTCTGTCATGGGGCAAGGCTTCCTCGTTCTTGATGGAACTCTCTGAAGTGCACTAAGAGCATAAGAAGCCAGCTCGGTTTTCAGCACCCACATGGTAGCTTACAGCGCCAGCTCCAGGGAACCCAGCACCTCCTTCTGGCAAATGTGGGACACAGAGATACATGCAAGCATAACACTCACACACCTGAAATAAATAGATCTCTAAAAAGAAGATAGGGAGGAGGAGGAAGAGGAAGAGAAGGAGCTAAGTTTGCCTAAATGAGAAGTGTGCCCAGGTCCATGGTAGACCACGCGCCTGACATGAAGGATGCCCTAGGTTAGATTCTCCTCTTCGATTTTTTTTGTTTTTAAATTCAGGATTGCCTTGGAATTTCTTCATCTGACTCCTGGTTTTATTAGAAGGCCTCTGGTGCTAAACTCCCTTGAGCCAGTCACAGGGGTTGTAACCCTTCATCCCGCTGTATCCTTGTGTTGGTATGATGAAAGCTGATCTGGGAATTCAGTTTAGCAAGGATTCAGAAACATCCCCCATCTATTTGCTTCCTGAGCTCTGGACAGCGACCCAACCCACAAAGGTCTGGATGCTGAGGCACACCCGTGGATATGCTGAATGAAGTTAGGTGCTTTCTGCCAGCCTTTATTAGAGTTCACACAACAAATAGTAATTTGAGGAGTACTTCCACAGTCAGAAATCTCCAGACGCTCAAGTACTGGGGAAAACCGTTACCACACCAATGTGATTCCCCACTACACTGACCTGGTACCCCTTCATTCTTTCAGTCATAAAGAAGGTAGCCACCGCTCAGAAACATCTAGAATTCTACAGCAAGCTTTCCCTCCAATAACACAGAGTGTGAGTTCCCAGAGCTGGCTTTTCCAGCCTCAGAGACCCTGGAAACACACAACCTCCAGCCTGGGTCCCAGACTAGCTCCCTAGTTTTTTAATGAACTTCTCATCTGGCACCTTCTCCTAAGAGGTCCCAAACCATAACTGGCAGGGAGAATTTTATTCTCTCCATTCATTTCACAAGTAAACAGAGACGTGAATCAACTACCCAAAGGCCACACAGCCAGGAAATAACAGAGCAGGATTCTTTTTGCCTGATGTGAATTATGACTTGTCCTCTGACTGTCCACATACCTTCCTGGTTATGGTAACACCAGTGTCAGAACCATCATCTCCATTGTATAGACCAAAAACCTGGGGCTCAGTAGAGCTGAGATGTATGCCTAAGGCCACCCTTAGGGAAGAGCTGGGATTTGCTCTAATTTCCTCAACAGATATGACCCTTGCCTCCACCACAAGCTAAGCAGAGTTCAAAGCAATAGGGATTCAAATCAGAGCACTACTGGGCCTCAGGATCACAAAGGTGATGACAGGCACAGGTGGGACTGCAAGTGACAGGGGAAGATGGAGCAGGGAGATGGGTGCTTACTTATTTATTTACTTTCAAAATAGGGTGTCATGTAGGCCAGGCTGGCCTGAACTCTTCATGCTGCTGAGGGTGATCTTGAACTTCTGATCCTCCTACCTCTGCCTGGGATCACAGGTGTGTGCCACCATGTCCAGTTTATGGGGTGCCTGGAATGAAACTCAGGGCTTTGTGAGTGCACTCTACCAACTAAGCCACAATCTGAGCTCTGGGTGTTCCTTTACTGTTAGTCAGAAGACTTCCAAGAAGATGGGAGCCTTGAGAATCATGGGAGAGCCGGGTAGTGGTGGCACACACCTTTAATCCCAGCACTTGGGAGGCAGAGGCAGGTGGATTTCTGAGTTCGAGGCCAGCCTGGTCTACAGAGTGAGTTCCAGGACAGCCAGGGCTACACAGAGAAACCCTGTCTCGAAAAACCAAAAAAAAAAAAAAAGAGAGAGAGAGAGAGAGAGAGAGAGAGAAAATCATGGGAGAAGAGCATTGCGGAGAGGGCTCAGGGGCCAAAGAGGCCGGAGCCCCAGGGGCATCAGGAAGCAATGCCCGTGTGGTGGCTGGACACCCTGTCATATACCCCCCTTGGACTTCTTAAGAAGGAAGGACAAAGAATCTTCAGAAGAGGCACAGTATGAATCTGATTTACAGCCTTCAAGGATGGTGCTGAGTGACTTCTGACCTCCAATCAAACATGTGTCATCAAATCCCCTCCACACCAAACACAAAGAATGGCCTCCGTGCAGCCCTTCTGACCCCAGCTTCCCTGAGCACCCAACTCCACTCCGGTCCAACTTTATTAGTACTATGCAAGTGGAGAGTGGGAGGCTAGCCTTGCAGGTGTGTAGCCTTCCACCAGGGAGATGTCAGGACAAATAAAAGAAGTTAGCAAGAGAAGATGTGCCCAATGCCCAGTGGAGGGGGAGAATTCAAAGATTCCAGTTTGCTGGCTTTGAATTGAGGCTCTCCTACCTTCTGGGTAACCCTGAGCAAGTCATATGGCTTCTTGGAATGCAAGGCCTCCCCATTTCTGAGGCTGAAGACAAGGGTGGCCCCAAAATGCTAAGGTTAACCAGAGAGCAGAAGCCTGGGTGGGCATCAGAAGCAATGTCTAACCCCCTCTATCACTGATGCAGGAATAGGCACCTCTACTCCACCCTGTCTCAGCCAACAACCCCTTCTGACTACAACACCAAGGAGACTGGCTGCTTGGATTCTGTTCTGGCTCTGTCCATTTACAACCAGTCTGCCCCTAAACAAGTGTTTGAGCCTCATTCTCTTCATTCATAAAAGGGTCCACACTGCCAGTCAGAAAACACTCTTTGGAATACAAAGGGCAAAGTATCAGCCGACTGCAGAGCACTGGTTGATGCAGACAAACCTCAGCAGCTGTGACTGTTCTTAACAGTGGGCGATCATTCTCCTTTCTGAACAACTAGGAGAGAAGCAGCCACCTTTGACTTCTCTTCACAGTTGAGGAAAAGTGATCCACAAGGAGGCTTTATTTATCTCTGGCTATTATCTGAGGTGTAGAGGAAATTCGGGGGCTGTGATCACCAGCCCTCTGCTGTTTCAGGGCACCTCTGGCCAAGAAGCGTCCAAAGAGAACAAAATTAAACTGAGTCTTGACAGGGAAAGGATAAGATGCCACCTCTACCATAGTCTCGCTGCAACTGAGCCACTGGTAAGTATTAATCTCTTAGACACCGACAGAGGTCAGGATTGCCCCCCAGATACACTAGGCTAGTTCAGAAAAAATTTGCCATCAATGCCTGTTACGAATAGACTTTACCAAGCCTTTGAAGTTCCACCACCATCACCCGTCAGGTTCTGGCAAAAGCAAGAGAGGGGTGTTTTCCGCCAGCATTCCAGGCCTCCCGGTGCCAGTCGCTGGAGGGAAGCAGGGCGCCTCGGACGTCGTCCCTTTCCTACTGAGCAGAGGCTCTCCCTGGGTCAGCCCTTGTTCAAGCAGGATCGCAGGTGGTTGGTGACCATCCAATGAGCTGGGGGGTGGGGCTGGGCCCAAGGGACTATGCCTTTCCTTCCCAGCCCCCTCCTTGGATGTGGCTAGCTTGCACCCAGAGTTTGCCCCGGTGCACTCCTGTCCCTAAGGCAGACGCTCCAGGTGCTCGCCAGGCATCCTGCATTTTATCCTCAAGTATTCAAACTAGACTAAAGGCACGCATCCACCGCTCATCCTAATGCAGGTTGTCCTTAGTCCCGCCCCCACCCCGACCCCCAAGGTCTCTGGTGGCTCCTGCTGCATCCCATGGATGCCTGAACAGAGCTGGTACGGATCTACTGAGCCAGTACCGACCTACTACAAGCAGAAGGCAACAGACCTCAGTGTCCCGGAGGTCCGCTGTGGTTTTACTTCTTGGTAGCTCCCAAAAGGGTCGCGCGCAAGTCAGCCGCCCCTATGGCTGTTGATGACATGGCAGATGAGTCCCTCATTCCCTAGTTCCTTCTGCCCCCTGTTCCCTGTCTCCTATCCCCACCCTTCTCGGCAACTGCAGGGTCTTCTAGGCAAGAAGAGAGAAACCTGCATGCACAGATTCCCGAAACACAGCCACCCCCAGCCACGTGTACCGTCCCCAGCAAGCTCTTCGACGGCTCAAACGCTTGGGGCCACTGCAATACTCTGAGGCCACAGGCTGTCCAGATCTGAAGCAGCAGAAGAATTTGGGATCTGAATGGCCCAGAGAGGAAGCCGCTTCCAACAAACACCGCGCTCCCGCCGGACCAGCCCCTTAAAGGTACACGGTCCCTTTCCCTCCAGTCCCAAAGGCCTGGCCCCCAGGGAGTAGCCACTGTTAGAGCTTGGGTCCTGCGAATGGTGGCAGAGAATTGTTTATAGAGGTGGGAGGTCCCATTAAAATACCCGGGTTTCTAAAAAGGGAAGCCCCTTCAGCACTCTGCGGGTGGGCTATGACTGACTGCCCTAGATAGTTCAAGAGGAGTTAAGTTATGTGCCTGCATCCCCCAGCTGAGGGATGACAACCTTCTCCCAGAGGCTGAGCACAGAGATAAATGTCGAGCCACACACATAGAGCCCCCAGGAGATCCTGGGGTGTGGTAAGCAAGAATAGGAGGGGCACCCCTCTAATGGAGCCCTCTTATAGGGCTCTGACATCTGTCCCTCAGGCAGCCACCACTCAGGATGCTTCTGTTTGGACAGGGTGTTTTCTTTCCTGTTCAAAATGACCAGGTCCTGGCCTGCATGGCCTAGTTGTTTCAACAGAGACCTAAGGAGGTCCTTCAGCAAGGGCTGAGAGAAAGGTCACAGGGTCAGGAGCCCAGGCTTTTCTAAACTCAACTCTAGACAGCTCTGACTCCCCCCCCCCCCCGTGTGTGTGTGTGTGTGTGTGTGTGTGTGCGCGCGCGCGCATGTGCGTGTGCGTGTGTTTCTCCCAGCTAGGAACAAACTAAATCAAAACTGTGACCTAAACTAAGTTCCCTCTAAAATGAATACCAGGCACACTGGCAAAGGGAGCTGTTCTCCAGCAGGTTAGGGAGGGAGCTGAGCCCTGAATGCACTAATGAGGAAATAAACAGGATACAAGTACCAGTGAGGAAACTCCCACAAGCCTCTGAGGCTGTGTCTGGGCCAGACTTGGCATCCATGCTCTGTAGTCTCCTTTAGTCTCAGCAATGTCACAGATTCGGCCTTCCTAGTTCCATTTTTTAGAGACCAGAGGCCCAGTGTCACTCAGACCTAGTATATAAGCAGATTGTCTGCCCTGAGAGTTTTAGGCTCCAGGCTGCTTGGCATTCAAGCTAGGAACAGGCAGAGACAGTGGAGGTGGTCTCAGAGCTAACAGCTTCTGGTTTTGGAAGCAGACTTGTGGTCAGCCAGAAGGGTCTATTGTCACAGCAAGTGATAGGATGGTCAATAAGCAGAGAGAATACCAAGTCTGGCTGTCTAGACTGTAGACAGGAAAGGAAAAGAAAACCAAAGTCAAAGAAAGGGGCTGTAAGCTAGGATCCCAGAAAGGAGACGTTCTCAAGGCTGTGGCCAACACATACAAGGCTCCATAAAAGGAACCAAAAAAAAAAAAAAAAAAAAAAAAGGTGGGCAATACTAGTCTCCCACACCAGGTGGGGGACTTGTGCCCCAACCACCATCCACCCATCTGCCCAGCAGCCCAGCTAAGCTAAAAAGTCTGACCCACAGAAATGGCTGTGTGGTGTGAGCCAGCTGGGGAGAGGTGCCACTTCCTCTCCTGTGTATTGAGTCCCAGGAGGCAAAGCCACCCGTAAGCAGTGTATCTAAAGGATGCTTCTCCCATCGCCTGCTGGTTCCCAGGGGAGGCCAGGATTAGGACCAGGGGCTGGGGTAGTCCTCCCAGGAGGACTGAGGCCAGCAAACCCCAGGAAGACTAGATTCCGAGTTCCAACCACACGTGGATGCCCTCAGGGCCCAGCAGTGTCCCACCTCTCTTTTATGGGGAGAGTACCACTGAGACTCTTACTCTGTCCTACCCACAAGAAGCCCTGGCAACAGTGGACAGCTCTCAGGAAGGAGCACTTCCAGCTGAGTATCCCTGATATGCTTCCAGACAAACCTACTTGCTCTCCCTTTAGCAGCCAAGTAGCTGCCCTTCTGCTCCCCAGAGCCATAGTGAAGCTTGGCTGGGACATAAAATCTTGAAAACCAGGGTGGCTGTTTCATTCAGTCTCTTCCCAGCCAGCTAGCCGCCCCTCTCCAGAAGACACAGAAGCACAGGCCAGCATAGCTCCTACTGGCCACTTCTGCAGAGCAGGGAAGAGCCCCCTTTCCTCCCACCAGCCAACTCTAGGAGGCAGTATGCTCTTACCCACAATCCTATTTGGCAACCCTTCACCCCTCCCTTCCTTTTCATGCAGCACCCTCCCCCCCCCCACCCTCTCCCACCCAGTCAGCATGGCCCTCTTTCTCTGAAAGCCAGGTTTGCTGCATTTCTAAAAAAAAAAAAAAAGTCTCCAGCCCAGCACTCCCATTATAAAGAAAATGGAAACTACCAAAGGAGAACCCAGTATCCAGGCCTCACCCACCTTCTTAATGAGGAAAAGGAGGAGTCATGAGAATCACCTCTCTGCCAGGCCAGCTCTGGCCCTTCACCAGGTGGCAACTGCAGACCAGAGCCAGAGCAGTATAGAGGTAGAGATGGGGAAGCCATGAGTCAGGCTTGGAGGAGAGGGAAGCCTACTCCTAACCACACCCCAGCCCCAGGCTCCCACTCCTGCTTTTAAGCATTTGTAGTCTGGTGAGTGGCATAAGAGTGTTGGACTCGGGAGAACAAGGGTAGTGGGGGGAGGGGGGAGGGACGCAGAGAGCAGCACTAGGCAGCTCGGACAGGGCAATGAGGAAGCACAGAAGGTCCAGTGGAGAACACAAATGTATTTTGGAATCTGCTTAACTTGGGTAGCAAGCCAGGAGAGGTCCTACAGCCAGCCTGCCAACCACCCAGAGCCCACCTATCTCTCCAGACCCGCAAGTCCCCTTGTCAACTGAGGCTCCAGGGCAAGGGTCAAGAGGCATCTCAAGAGGCAGGATCTGGTGACCCAGGGGGCAGCAAGCAGGCATGGGCCTCTCCTTCCTGGAATGGAACATGGAGGAACGTGTGGTGTGCAGAGAGGGGTGGGCGGCCAGAGGTTCCCTTCAGTCTTGAGTCAACCCCTGGCAGGAAGTTTAGAACTTGGGGTAGTTGGTACAGACAGCCCACATACCCCAACTTCACTCTTCTTCTCTGTTCATCTCAGACCTGTCCAACTCCCCCAGAATGCCTGAGAGAAGGGGCTAGCAGGAGGCCTGTGGAGGCTGCAGGGTCAGGGAAAGGATAAGGGGCAACTCTGAAACCCCCTGGCCCTTCCTGCCTCCAGCCCCAGTGCAATCAGGAAGGAGGGCTGAGAAGGTCGTCAGCCACAGAAGGCAGCAGGGCCTGGGAGGCAGGGCCAGGAGGCCCCTCAGCCTCTGCCCATCCTCGTCATTTGGGCTGGAAGGACTGAGCACTAACAGCCCAGCAGCTCCAGGCGCAGGGTGATTCGGTTATGCCAGGACATTGGAAGGACACGCACATAGCGAGCCATGAAGGGTTTCTCAAAAATGTTCTTCTTGTGGGAATTGTTGTCCAAGTTGCCCTGGAAGACCTGGAAACAATTGGAGTGTCAGGAGGGCCCCATAGTCTGCCACCTCCCCTACCATCAGAACCCCACAGTATCCCAGGAATTGCAGCTGGACAGACACTCACCTTGCTGGTTCCTTGTTCCTCATATATGGTCCACTGCGCACCATCATCACTGTGGGCTACCTTATAGGATGCCACATACTGGATGTGGCCAAAGTCCCGGGCACCCTGGGTGATGATTCCTGTCACTTGCTTCTGAGTGCCCAGATCAACCTACAGGAAAAAACACCATTGTTCTAGCTTGGAGCTTCTTCACGAAGGTGTAAAGGCAGACACACTGGGAATGGCCTGCTAGCCTATTTCCTCCTTGTGCTGGCTAGTCTTATGTCAACTTGACACAAGCTAGAATTATCTGAAAGGAGGGAACCTCAAGTGAGGGAAAAAATGCCTCCATAAGGTCCAGCTGTAAGACATTTTCTCAATTAGTGATGGGGGAGGTCCCAGCTCATTGTGGGTGGTTCCATCCCTGGGCTGTGGTCTTGGGTTGTACAAGAAAGCAGACAAGCAAGCCATGTGGAGCAAACCAATAAGCAGCATCCCTCCATGGCCTCTGCATCAGCTCCTGCCTCCAGGTTCCTGCCCCATTTGAGTTCCTGTCCTGACTTCCTTCAGTGATGAACAGTAAATGTAAGCTGAATAAACCTTTCCCTCCCCAACTGCTTTTTGGCCACAGTGTTTCATGCCAGCAACAGTAACCCTAAGACACTCATCCATAAAATGAGCATAAAGCCATGTATGGTGGTGCTCACCTGTAACCCCAGCACTTGGGAGGCTGAGAATGGAGCAGAAGGCCAGCCTGGCTACATAGCAACACCCTGCCTCAAAATATCAAGGACAGGGCATATAGTTCAGTGGTACAGCACTGGTCTAGATGCCCAAGACCCTGACTTCTATCTCCAATAACACAAAAGTGTGAAGTAAAAAATAAAGACACATCAATAATCCACTTTGACACCCACAAACTCCAGCACAGTAAAGCTCAGTGAAGTGCATTTCAGAAGTCCAGGCCTTGGCGAACTCTGCCAGCTCCTGCAACACGTGTATATTGGGTATGATGAACAGGCCGAGAGACCACAGCCTATAGGAGTGGGTATTGCTTCTGAAACCTGTCAGGTCACCTGGAGTCTTTCACGGTCCTGAGAGAACCCAAGAGATGTGGCTCCTGATGAACCCAACTCTGACTGAGCGCCTCTGGCCTAGGTTTGTCCTTTCCCTGACTATCCTGAGAACTGACCCCTGGACAGGCAGTACCCAGATCTAGGCTATAAGCCCAGCTAACCTGTAACCAGCAGGTAAGCACCACACAATCTGCCAGGACTCAGGTTCCCCATCTGCATTCTCCATTCTCTACCTCTGGTTTTCCATTCTCTCTGAGACTTCCCAGGTATACTGAGCGGGAGAATACATGTGCTTTGCTGAAGTGGTTTAGTCCTAAAGTGCCCTCTGCCATCCTGCCCTGATGCCCACAGGCAAGCCTTGCCAACTCTGTGGCAGCTGATGAGGTGGTGCTATTTCTGTATGTGAGTGTGTGTTTGTAGGTATGTGAGTGTGTGTGTGACTGTATGTATATGTATGCGTGTGTAGATGTATGTGTATATGTGTCTGTGAGTGTGTGTGTGCATGAGTGTGTGTATTTACGTGCATGTATGTATGTATGTGTGTATGTGTGTGTATGAATGTGCATGTATGTATGTGTGTATGTTTGTGCATATGTATGTGACTGCATGTGTGTGTGTGTTGAGTGGGTGTGTATGTGTGTGTAGGTATATGTGTGTAGGTGTCTGTGAGTGTGTATGTGTGTGTATATATATGCATATATGCGTGTGAATGTGTATGTGTAAGTGTGTGTATATGTGTGCGTGTGCATGTGTGTGTATGTATATGCATATGTGTGAATGTGTATGTGTGTGTATGTATATGTGCGCATGTGCGTGTGTGCGTGCGTGTGTGTGTGTGTGTGTGTGTGTGTGTGTGTGTGTGTGTACGTGTGTGTATGTGTGAAAACACACCAAAGCAGGATCAAGAGAAAAGGGGTAGCTGGGAAGAAGAAAGAAGAAAAGAAACAGAGAAACAAGGCTGCTCAGGAAATCCCTTGGAGAGCAGACGGTGGGGCGGGGCAGGGCGTGGCAGGGGTCACAGATCCTACACACTCACCTGCAGCCATTCCTTGGCGCTGTTGCTCTGAGCCGTCCAGGCATTGATCTTGCCCTGATTGTCCAGGCGCCCCAAGTGAGGGTACCAGCCAAAGGCACGCAGGTTCCAGGTTTTGTAGCTGCTGGAGGCTGTTATCTGGCTGTCAGGAATCGTGTTATTCTTCAGGCCCAGGGGCTCAGAACATCCTGTGGGCAAAAGGGGCTGTCACCAGAATGTGTAGGAACAAGACAATGAAAAGAGAAAGGGTGGTAGTTCAAACGGCTTTTTTTTTGGTTTAGGATTTGCTTTGGTTTGGTTTTCGAGGCAGTATTTTATGTAGCCCAGGCTGACTTAAACTCACTACACAGTCAAGGATGACCTAGAGTATCTGATCCTCACCTATACCACCAGAAAGAAGGAATTACAGCCATGCACCCCCCCATCTAGGTTATGTGGCACTGAAAAGCTGAACCCATGGTTTCTTGTGAGCACTCTTACCAACCAAGTGACAACCCAGCCTTTATTTTTTGAGCTGGGTCTAGCTGTGTCACCCAGACTGGCCTTTGAACTCTTGGACTCAGTTTCCAGGACAGCCAGGGCTACACAGAGAACCCTGTCTCAGGAAAAACAAAAACAAACAAACAAAAAAAACCTATTAGAAGATCCTCCAGCCCCAGCTTCCTAACATCTGGGACTAGGCCATGATGCCCAACTCAGCATCCTCTTGGACTTCCTACCTGCCTTCCAAAGCCAGCTGCTCTCTTATCCTTGTTTGCTCTCCACTGTCTCTTCACTACAGTTAGCTGGACTCAGTTCCAACCCCAACCCATCCCAACTTGCACCTAGAGGATCACCGAAACCCCCCTGACACTGCCAGACTCTCAGCACTTCCCCCTTTCTCTCTGGACACCACTTACTTCAGCCATAGAACACACTGACCAAGTAAGTAGCTATCAGCAACTTCGCTCTATGCAGGAGAAAATGGAGGCCGAGAGGCACTGCCCACAACCACAGAGGGGTTGTACCCACATCTCACACACCTGATCCTGACCGCCACATGACATGTGACATCATCCTCCATGCCAGGACCTATACAGCCCTGTATGGAGCCAGCCAACAATGTACAACAAACACCCCGACCCTCCAGAGGCTACAGGCTACTGAAGCCCAGGGATTCCTGGAGTTTGGGGTTTCCTGAAAGCATTCCTTAAGACCTAGTGGAGGGCCTTGCATTTCTGGCATGCTGGGGTGTATACCCGGAGAATAGCCTTTGTTTCCTCTAGGCTTGCTCTCAGGAATAGCCAACAAGTTTGCTCTCATACCACTCCCAGATGAACAGGTAATGCTAAGTAGAAAGTAAACCTCCTGGGCAGATAATGTGTCTCTCATACCCGGCCGCATCCCCACCCCGCAACTAACTGCGTCCCCTGAAAGGCAGAAGAGTGCGGCAGGGACGAAGAGCCACATTTTTCACCTGGGAAGTATGCCCCCAGATGCTGCCTCCCAAACTTGCCGAAGGTGCCTGCTGATACAAAAGGCAGAAGGCCAGGCAGCCATCACCCCGCTTCCACAGAGGTTCCTGGGCTGTGAGCTTGTTTATCCTTTGGGTCCAGGACAGGGACATTCTGAGGCAGCCGCTACCCTGGGACTACTTTGCAGACATTACTCATTCTCCTCATCTCCTAGGGGTGGGACCCTGTACAACTATCCTTGTCATGGGCCTTCCAGAGAAGGAAAACTAGAGACCATGGCCTCCGGATATGCATGCACAAGTCCTTGCCTTTCTGGGGGTCAACGTCTCCCTCCTCTGTGAAGTGAGACCCTCTGTGGCTCTCCACAGAGATGGCAGATCTTATAAATAAGTTGACCAGACATGGTGTACCTATCTGTGATCCTAGCAGGTGGAGGCAGAAGAATTGAAAGATTAGGCCAACCTGGGGTAAGGCCCTGGTGTCCTGGAGACCATAAATCTCCCCCAGACAAGTTAGCAGACAGTGTCTTTGGTGACTTGGGCTGTATAGCACACACCTCCCTCATAAAAATTAAAGAGACAGAGTCTGGAGATTTAGCTCAGTGACAGAGTTTCTGCTCTGGGTTAAATCACCAGAACTGGAGAGCTGGAGGGATGAGCTCAGCGGTCAAGAGCACCAGCTGGTCTTCCAGAAGTCCTGAGTTCAATTCCCAGCAATCACATGGTGGCTCACAACCATCTGTAATGGGATCTGATGCACTATTCTATCTTGCAGGTATACATGCAGACAGAACACTCATACATATAAATAAATAAATAAATACATACATACATACATACATATTTTTTTTAAAAATCACCAGAACTGGAAATTAAACTTAATTAAAAATTCTGCTCCAGCAGGTCCAGAGTTGGAGGAATCTGGTCCGTGGAGCTCAGCACTCTCCAAGCTTCCCTGTACACTCTAGAATCCAGCCCCAGCGGCTTTCTTATCCTTCAACAAGCCCCAGGACCTTTGTCCTTGCAAGTCTCCACCTAGAATACTCTTTCCAAGATCTCCTTGGGACCGGCTCTCCAGCTAAACAATTCCCACACTGCACCCCCCACCCCGCCCCACCACTTCCTCCTTCAGACTTCTTGCTGCTAGCTGACCTTTCTTCTTTTCTCTTCTTTCTTTATAATATGGGCCTGAGTGTTAAAGCACCGTATTTATGTATTTGTGTGTGTGTCTGGGTTGCTGTGGAAGCAAGCAGTGCATGTGTGCAGTATGGGGAGGCAGGAAGAAAGCACTGGAGCCACTGAAACCGACCTTCCACGTGGTTGTGAGCCACCTGATGTGGGCACTAGAAACCAACCCAAGTTCTTCGGAAAAGCAGCCAGTGCTTTGAACCACTCAGCCAGCCTGCCCACACCCTGACCTTCCTTTTATTTGTTAATCACACTTCTGACTCCCTGGAGAGAAGGAAAGTTTCATGAGGTCAAAGGTCTCACTTGTTCCTTTCCTGGATCTAAGTATTTAGGGGAAACTTAGTAACTGTCTAAATTAAACAGTTAATACACTGTTTTAGCAGACAAAGACACTGTCTGCTAAAAATAACAACCCTGGTCTGGGGAGCTTGGTGTACCCCCAAGACACCTGGGCCTCACCCATCCACATGTACAGGTGCGCACGCGCGCACACACACACACACACACACACACACACACACACACACACACACACACACACACGAACGCCCACATCATCAACACTCTCCAGCCAACAGACTGGGTTACAGAGAAAGGTGGGCCAGGCCTAGAAGGAGGCAGAGTCACAGCTCTATTCTCTGGTATGAGGCTCAGCTTGCCCCACCCCAAGACTTAAATCACCCAGGGCTTCACTATCCTGGCAACTTGGAGAACCAAAGGCTTCAAACCAGCAGTGAAGGCTGGGTGACCCCAGGGAGCGGTGGCCAGGCCAGACCTAGTTCTGCCCTTTGCCAGATACTAAACGTAAGTCACATGATGCAAAAGGCAATGGCCCTGGGAGAAGGATAACCTTCCTGACGCAAAAAAATCAATATTCTGAAAGATACTTGTGTATCTCTTTCTGACTATCAGTCTACTGAGACAATGGGTACCAATAGATGCAAATTTCCCCAGGAATCCCCTGCAGGGAGAAGGGTGTGAGAGGGGGAATGTGCCTTCCAGAAGATTTTGTACATTCTAACAACTTGCCAGACCAGGAAGAGGCAGAAGCTGAGGCAATGATGAGTCAGCAGTGGGTGGGGCCACGACTCAGGACTGCTTAGACCATTAGGCCATGCTGAATAAACCTCGTTCTACTTTTGACCATTAATTTCCGCTGTTTCAATTGGCTTCTTGAGCACAAGGGCCAGTTTGACTTCTTGTGGTACAAAGTGTGACCCAGGTTTGGTAACAGAAGCATACTACCTTAAATCTATACTTTTTAAAGGGGTGGGGGTAGGCATAATAGTGCATGCCTTTAATCCTAACACTCAGGAAACAGAGGCAGGTGGATCTCTGTGAGTTCAAGGACAGCCTAGTCTACACAGTGAATTTCAGGACAGTCAGGGTTATGTAGAACAACACTGTCCCAAAGACAAAACAAAACAAAATAGACCAGGGCTTGGGTGTGGCTCATGGTGGCAGCACAACTAGTATTCACAAAGTCCTGAGTTGCTAGCACTTACGGGGGGCGGGGGGGACCAGTGAGACCCAGAACTCAGCTCTAGGTGTTATCTAAAATGCAGAAACAGGAAATAGTGTCATTGAAAGGGAAAGAAGGCACAGCAGGGTATGCCGGCAGGTCTGTAAAGTCGTGAGCTCTCCAGTCCAGCAGAGCCAGCCCTATAGTTACCCCATGTGGCCAGCAGGTGGTGCTATGGCTACAAAAAGAAACAGGCCTCAAAAAGAGACAGTAGTGGGCCTTAACTAGATGGCAGTATTGGTCAGAAGGACCTCTTTAGAGGGTAATCTTCCTGGTTCAGCAGCAACCTGTCCCTTTCTAGTCCCCCTGTCTGTAGAAGCACCAAACTCCAAGCTCTATGGTCCTAGAAGCACCTGCATGACGGCACAACGCAGGTGGCAGGCGCTTGAAGGGAAAACACTATGCTCGCACCTCCCGGCTGAGTAACTTGGATGAATAATGCAGCTAGGTGTCCTTCCATTCATTCATTCATTCCTCATCAAAGATTTACTAAGCACCCACGTGGTTGAGGCCCTGGGAATACAGCAACAAAGAAAACAGACAATTCCCCTGCAATGGTGGAATCCGCTGCCTGTTCTAGAAGCACCAGGAACCAAAACAAGCAGAAATACTGAGACATGAAATAAGCGTCCAAAATGCCCAGAGCAATGGACTGGCAGACAGTACAAAACTGGAACTCCCAGGCGGGACGCAAGGGGTCAGTCTCCACAGTAACCCCGAGCAGCTTATGACACAGAGACAGGGAAAGCCTCATCTCGACACTCACCATGCAATTCACAGCCCAGGAGCTCGAAGCGGAGGGTGCAGGCACGGTGGCACGAAACAGGGTACAGCCTTATGTACTGTGTCTCCAGGGTGGGGTTGAACATGTTAATCTTCAGGCTGTTGTTGTCCAGGTTACCCAAAAACTCCTAGAAGAGAAGGGGTCGGGCTGGAGGAGGAATCCGGTTTGCCTCTTCCCCTTCACGCCTGAGAGGCCATCAAAGGGTAGAAGAACAGCCTCCACCGAGCCCACATGGACTCAGCCTGCAGTCCTGGCTTTGAGTCTCCACCACCATCAGGAAGGACAGTGTCCTTGTCACCTTCCTCTTGGTCATCACAGGGCCCGGGCATAAACCCCAGCTCACATAGAGCTATCTAGAGGGCCTCTGTGTGCATCCTCAAAAGACTTTATGATAACAGCAATACAGACCCGTATGGTATCTGTGCTGGAAACGGTGCCCACTTAGTTAATTACATCTTCCCAACTGTACACTGTAGCCCTGAAATGTTCAGAATGAAGCCCAAATCCACCATAACCGCCACCCCTTCCAGGGCTTGGCACTACTCTGAGTCTCTATTGGGTGAGATTATGTCCTGAAACCACAGAACATAAATATGATCAAGGTCTATCCATGTCTACATATCAAGAGACACTTGAAGATTCACCCCAACACTACCACTCAGGCTGCTCTTGCTTCTCACTCAGTGCTAGACTCTTAGGGGTCCTGACTTCAGTGCCCCCTCCTTAGACCCACCTTGTCTCCGGTACCGCTTTCATCCTGGATAAACTCGAACTTGCGTCCATCGAGGCTGTAAGCCACCTTGAAGGTCTTCAGGTATTCCGCCCTCCCGGCACGGCTGGCACCCTGCGTCATCACACCTGATACCCGCATCTTGCGCTGAAGGTTCACCTGGACCCCGGGTGAGAAAAGTGGTCTCCTCATCACCTAGTCTTCCCATCCAAATCCAACTGGCTTAGCTCACTAGTTCTTTCTCCAAGGGGCTGGTTTCTCTCCTGAGGTTCTGGAGCCTATGCTCTGAAAAGCCCCTGAGTTCCAAGGCCCCAAGAGGCCTGTGGGTGCCAAAGCCTCTCCATCAAAGAAGGCCATTGTTTCTTATAATCTGACCACTGGCTCCAGGTCCAAGGCTGCCCTCCATATACAGACACTTCACTCATGATCGCCTCTCTCTGTGTTCCCTATCACCCTGCCCTGTGTTTTTTCCTACCTGGATCCAGGGCTTGCTATCATAGTTGCTGGCTGTCCATGCATTGACAATCCCTGTGCGGTGCAGACGAGCCAGCTCCGGGCCCCAGCGCTGCAAGCCCAGGAAGCCCATATACACAGACGAGGCGGAAATCTGTGAATCAGCAATGGCACCCCCTTCCATGCCCAGCTTTGTGGAACAACCTGCAGGGAGAGAGCGACCATCAGGGGCCTAATCCAAAGTTCCATAGCCCAGCTACGTCCACAGGACCAGAGAAGAAAAAACAATGTGGCCTCTGATGAGGACCTACAGACAGAGAGAACCTCAGACCCTCACTCAGAGCAGATAACACCAAGGGACACCAACACCAGATGGAAGAGAAGACGGCACGGGAGACACGGGAGACAAGGGGCCAGCAGAGTTAACTCACGGGAGGCTAGGTTGTTGGAAAGATCGGGGGTGGGGACCAGGATGGGGACGGCTGTGGAAGGGACGGCGGTGGTGGGGGCAGCTGTGGTGGGGGCAGCTGTGGTGGGGGCGGCGGTGGTGGACAGGTAGTCTCCATCCAGGTTGTAGTAGATGGTCTCTGGTAGGAGAGAAAAGCAAGATGGCCTCTGCTTCCACATCCCTAGCCCTGGCTCGCCCAGGAGGGGTGGCTTTGGGAGAGGAGTTGCCTTGGACAGTACGGAACAGCAAAGGTAACTCCACACAAAGCAGGCTTCTCTTCATCTTCTTAGCGTGTGTGTAGTACTGGGGCTTAAACTTGAACAAGCTGGGCGAGGCTTCTACCATTGAGCTACATCCCCAGTCGTTACTGTTTTGACACAGGGTCACTCCCAGTTGCCCGTGCTAGCCTTGAAGCTGTGAATTCTCCTGCCTTGGTTCCAATTAGAGGCTTTTGGCATCACATCTGACACTACATGGGACTTTCTAGAATCCCCTCAGCAGTTTTCTGAGGAGAGTGAGGACCATTCTGCTTTCTTCTGTATCCTTGGCACCTTTGACCACCAAGTCCTTACCCATCCATCCATATGTTAGCACGTTCCCAGCCATAGCTCCATCACCTTTGCTAACCAGTAACATGATACCAGAATCTCAGAATAGTGATCAAGCCTGTGACAAGGGGACCTTTCCATCCCTCTGGACACCAACAGGGGGTGCCCAGGCTTCTGCTACCAGGGGGGACCCAGGGATAACCTAGAGGACTCTAGTAGTGGAGGCTCATCCTGAGCAGGGACTACCAATCTTACAGAGAGGGTAAGATGTCAGATGGGGCTGAACATCCAAGGTCTGAGCCAGGTCAGCCTGCTGGTGCCTCATACCCACCATCTCCATCCCCCAAGGGACCCAAAGGTGCAGCCTTGGTATCGGCATCAGAAACAGTGTAACAAAGAAGAGTGTGGTCCCTCTGCCCCCCTCACACCTGCAGCCTGTGTGGGCACCACCTACCCTCTGCTCCAGGTGCTACCATCCAGCCTAGAGCCAACTCTAGACCTGGCAGCCCAGAGAAGGCTGCGTAGCTAATTCACACCCAGACACACCATGGTTAGCCCGGCTCCCACTCGGTAATTAGCAGGCTCACCTGGCTCCACCCAGCCTTCCACCTGCCTTAGCAATCAGGAGCTCCCCTATTCTCCCCGTAAGGATCTCAAACTCACCTGGCTTTAGTCCAGTCTTCAAAGACTAGGCTTTCCTCTGTCTCCTCTTAAGTCAGGGGCATCCCAGGCTCTCTGCCTATATTCTCTCATCCTGGGGCCCAGCCTCCACATAGCTGGTCCAGCTATCCCCTCCTTCTATACGTCAGCTAACCTCAGAGCACAACACACACACACTTGCCTGAAGGAGGGAAAGATGCCACCTGCTCCCAGCCCCCAGGATATCCACTTCCTGACCTAGATAGCTGAAAACTGGACCCCTAACACACACACACACACACACACACACACACACACACACACACAAATCTTCCTCCCTCCCTTGTCTGAACACAGCCCTTCCCATGTGACACAGGGTAAGAAAAGCCCTGGTATGCTTTGGGGCAAAGTTGGGGGCAGCATGTTGAACTATCACCAGCAATGTTAGCTGACACTCACTCAGGCCATTCTGGAGCCCAGGGGATAGCCACACACATCAGCTCATCCTTACATAGCAAGTTTCTAGCCTTCCTATAGCACAGAACATCACAGCCTTTTCTCCCTGATCTCTATGGGCTAGTCTTGGCTCCAAGCTAAATAGCATGCCTGTTTCTTCTTACGGTGAACAAAGAGTCCAGAGATTTAACTCTGACACTGTGTGTCCCCAGGATATGGCTTTCCCATGACCTTGGTCCCCACACTCTTTCATTCCCCACGACAACACCAGGCCTGGCCTGGCTGAAGTCCCCAGAGAGAAAGCTAGGCCTGAAGCCTGGTAGGGGACAATGGGATGCTCATTGAACCCTGCCCATTCCTCAGTCTTCACAGAGGCAGCCTCCCCACAAGTGCCCGTGCCAAGCGACAGGCCCCTAGTGCTCACCGATTTCACAGTGGATGCCCGAGTAGCCCACAGGGCACTGGCAGATGTACTCGGTGAAGATGTCCCCTCGCTGTGTGTCCACAGTCACCAGGCATTTGGCATCATGGTGGCAAGGGTTTGGGGAGCACGGTCCTGGAAGCAAGGAGGCGGATGAGACGGAGAGGTGGTTTGAAAAGGGCTGAGAGCACAACAGAAAGCTGCACATGACCCATCAAACCATCCAATCCGCCTCTTTTCTTTCCCACCACCATCATCCTGGACCCAAGAGGGTCTCTGAATGGATCAGTTTGCCCACATACTGAAATCACTGGCTTTTCCAAGTGGCCCGGAGCTTCTACGGGAACAAGGGCAACCCACTTGGGAAGAGACAGGGGAGGCAGGCCACTGGGAACAGGTACCTTTCTCGGTCTCATTGCACACAAGGCCTGTGAAGCCTTCGGGGCAGAGGCAGTAGATGTCATTGTCCTGGCCCATCAAGCAGGTCCCACCATTCAGGCACAGGCTGGAGTCACAGAATTCACCTGCCACAACAGTCCAAACACGATCATTTGGTAAGCACTTAAGGGTCCGGCTCCCATGTGCACAAGCTGGGCTCTTGAGACAGAAGTTAGCTGTTATTCTATCTTCAAGAAAGCCAGCGAGACTAAGGGTATAGCTCAATGGTAGCACATGTCTAACATGTGCAGGGTCTAGGCACCTGTACTCAGATGCACAGGCCCACACAGAGATATGTATGCCCACACAGAGACATGTATGCATAATTTGTAAATAATTAATAAATAAAACAAATCTTAAAAATCTATAGGTGTGGCTAGAGAGATGGCTCAGAGATTAAGAGCACTTACTGCTCTGGCAGAAAATCCTGGTTTGGTTCCCAGTACCCACATGGTGGTTTACAACCACCTATAAGAGGATTTGGTGTCCTCTTCTGACCTCTGAGGGTTCCTGCATGTAAGTGGTGCACATAAAATACACTCAGGCTCACACACAGACAATAAAGCAAACACTTTTTTTTTTTTTTTTTTTTTTTTTTTGGTTTTTTGAGACAGGGTTTCTCTGTGTAGCCCTGGCTGTCCTGGAACTCACTCTGTAGACCAGGCTGGCCTCGAACTCAGAAATCTGCCTGCCTCTGCCTCCCAAGTGCTGGGATTAAAGGTGTGTGCCACCACTGCCTGGCTGGTGGTATAGTGGTGAGCATAGCTGCCTTCCATGCAGTTGACCCGGGTTCGATTCCCGGCCAACGCATAGTGTTTGCAAACACATTTTTTTAAAAGTCAGAATGGCAAGGATAACAAGGGACGAGAAAATAATATTCTAGAGAGAAGCAGACGCACTTGAGGACGTGGCAGGTTGGAGACTGGTTCAGAGGTGACTGGACTCAGGCCAGAACGAGAGGGGCCTTAAGAATAACAAGTTTAGACTTTGTATGTGTTGTCTGTCAATAGCTTTTGAACCTTCCTTAAGTCTCCCAGGCAATGGCTGACAAGTCTCAGACACCCCACCACTGTGTGTGTGTCTCCCACGTTCTCTGTGTGTGTCTGTCTCCTCTCTCTCTCTCTCTCTCTCTCTCCCTCTCCCTCTCCCTCTCCCTCTCCCTCTCCCTCTCCCTCTCCCTCTCTCTAAAGCCAGACTGAAGTTTGAAAGGAGGAAGGCTAAAAACCCCAGGACAAGGCTGACAAGCTAAGAAGTGGTGGCAGCAGATGCAGCTCTCAGGTTGAATGATGAGGAAGCACATTGGGGCAAAGGGAACCCGAGCAGGTGAATTTGAGAGGCTCCATGGAACATGGACTGGAGAGGTGGAGGAAGGCTGGAGAGATCCCTGGAGCTTTGGGGGCGCCTTGGATGACAGAACGGAGAACACAGGAAGAGGGGTGAGGTAAGCTGGCCTGTGGTCTGATGGGCAATACGCAGCTCAGCCAAGCGACTGGCAAACCCACCCCATCTCCATACCCAAACAGGAACTGGAAGCACCCCGTCTCAGAAGCTCACCTTACTCCCGTCTGTCCCAGGTACCCTGACACTGGCACCAACCAGTGAACAGCTCCCCCACCCCAGCCCCCAGGTCTGCTTTACAGAAGAGAGCCCTGTGTCCCACTACACTCCACCCCAAACTGGAATCAAACCTAAGAGATCTTCTCCTCCCCACAGCTGCCCACCCAAGGCACAAACAAGGGCCCTCCCGAAAGCTCCAGGCTCCAGGGAGCTCAGGCTCCCAAGCTGGAGGCAGGCAACACCATTAATGAGCACCAGCCCACACAGCTCCACCTCAGCAAGGGCCTGGGGATCCTAAGGCGCTGTGGCAGAACTATTAGTCACTTGCTTTAAATAGCAGGTTAATCCCCTCTGACCTGGAAGGGCACAGTCACAGCCTCATATGGAGGCTCCGGATCGGCCAAGGCCTAGGCACCCCATACCAACAAGGGCCCGGTTTCCAACCTTCCCTACAGCTGCACCTGGAACCAAACCAAGGGTCCAGAGAGAAAATCAGAAAGTGGAAAGTGGCCAGCAGCGGCGCTGGGACTGAGGCTGGTCATCTGCATATGAGACCAGGAGAGGCCAGCTTCTCTCTAAATCCTATGGGATTTCAGGGTCCTGCTCTGGAAGTGTCTCCAGGAACATTTGGCCAGGGTACAGGTTGTGGGGAGGACAAAGAGGAGGGGTGGAAAGGGACAGAGGAGACCCAAGCATCTTTCCAGCTGAGTGGTCAGACCAGGAGTTCCCGGGTCGTGGAAGCTTGGGGCACCCAATGCCTTCAGCTCCAACCCCGAGGTCAGATCCTGTGCATGGCGACAGAGCACAGCTGTGATCTCGCCTGCCTGTGATCTCGCCCGTCCCATTTCTATGAGAAACGATGAAGAGCCTGCGTGAAGAGCCGCTGAGCTCACCCGCCCCACGTGGGTACTGCTTTTTCAACGATGAACTCTCCAGCAGCATCCCGCAAGAGGCTCAGACTTCTACCGGGGACCTCAGGGCGGAGGAGGGCTATGGGAGATAAAGCAGCCGGCCAAGGCCAGCCGGGGGCAGGAAGCCCTTTTCTAAGTTCCAGACCCGCCCCACCTACAGCCAATCTCTCGCACCCGCCCCTCTGTTCTTTCTTCCCTTATCTGATCAAACACTAACAAGTGGGGCACAAAAGTTCATTGGATTCTCTAGCCAGGCGGGTTCAGTAGGGAGTTTCGGGTAAAGTTAGCTGGAGATGTACCCGCACAAGAGTCCCAGACTTTCCCAAATTGTTAGGATTGCAAAGCAGACACAGTTCGGTGGCTCACTTTACAGACGCGGTAAAAAGAGGCACGACGAAGCGGATTCCTTTGTTATGTGTAAGTCACATCCCTGGGGGAGGCAGGGCTGTCACCCGGTGTCCAGGGTCACCGCTCAGTGCAAAAGCTACTATCACAGCCCCAAGGCCCCAGGGCAGAGCGCGCAGAGGCACGTTCGCCTCTCCTAAGCGGACGTAGCCCCTGAGCGGCCCCCTCCAGGCTTTGCTCGAGTTTGTCAACAGTAGGGGTAGAGGGAGGGCGCCGCTGAGAACTTCCGAGCGGCGGGCAGAAGAGGGGCGAGGCCAGAGGGACTCACCGGACGCGGCGAAGAGGCCGGAGGCGCAGAGCAGCACGCCGCACAGCGCGGCCAGCACACTGGAGAGCTGCATGCTGCGGGACGCGGGAAAGGAAAGGGTCCACGCGCTCTGATGCTGGGACCCGAGAGTTCCTGCGTCCGCTCCTCTCACTCGGGAATAAATCAGGCGCTCAGCTCCGCCCACTGGCCCAAGGGCTCCGCCCCGACAGCCCTAGGCGGAGCTCCAAGACCACAGTGGGAAGAGGGAGGGCTGAAGTGGGGAGGTCCAGTGCCTCAGCCTCCCGGCGAGCCACGCCCTGATCCTGCTGCCAGTCCTCAGCCTGAGGCCAGGTCCTGCTTCCTAAATGAACTGGACAGGGGGAAAATTGCTCAGGAGCAATTTTTAAAAGTGGCTCGGTGATGGAGTGCTTCCCTAAGCATGCTGGAGACCCTGAATTCGATCTCCAACTCAGCAAATATAAGTCAATAAAATAAAATAATCCAGGAGTTGTGGTGGCTCATGCTTGTAGTCCCAACCCTTAGGAAGCTCGATCAGGAGGATCAGATCCCCAGTATGAGCTCCATCTATAGTGAGTTCCAGGCTAGTGTGGGCTATAGAATGGGACCCTGTTTCCTAAATGTGTTTGTTTATTGATTATTTGTTGTTGTTTAGTTAATTAAAAATAACTGTTTAGACTTAATATGCTAATTCTTATTTGTAATCAGAGAATAGCAAATTCAGGCTACAATGAGTACTGTTTCCTTTATCAGATCGGCAAGTGTCGGGCTGTTAACAGTTATCCGAGGCTGTGGGGCAACAGGCTGAGGTATGCGGACCTTGGATAGAGTATAAGCCAGCTCAGCTTCTTTATTTGGTAATAGCTTTCAAAATGACAAGTATCAACACCTTAAGACCTAGCAGTTGTGCTCAGAGATGCACTCATTCCATTAGATGGACATCTGTGCAAAATGACACTACACGATGACATCATAACGTCTTTAGAAACCACGAAAAGACCAAAAAGGAAAAAAGAAAAAGAAATTGGCAAACTTGTGTAAAAGTTCCAAACAGGAAGTGTTGTAGGATTTTGGCCAGTGTGGTGGTTCAAGCCTATATCTCCAGCACTCTGGAGGCAGAGACAGGAGAATTATAGAAAGTCCAAGGCTAGCTTGGACAATATAGTAAGTCCTCAGCTACCCTGACCACCAGAGTGAGACTCTATCTCAAAAATAAATAAATAAAAATAGAATTAAAAGTCTGGCTAAGGAGATGGTTCAGTGGGTAGAGCACTTGCTGAGCTGAGTGTGGCAACCTCAGTTTGATCTCCCCCCCCCCACACACACACACAAATCCTTTGGGGAGGCAGACAGAAGCAGAGAGCCCAAGTCCACAAAGTTGACCTCTGACCACCACACCCACCCAGGAGCACATGTGTGCCCACACACATATACAGTAATGATAATGATGATAATATAATAAAGTTGTTTCTGGCCTGTAATCCCAACACAGGGGAAGTGGAGAAATTGGACCAGAATTCAAGGTCGTTCTCAGCTAGACAGGGAGTTGGAAATCCAGCTTAGGTTACATAAGACCCAAAGCCTCAAAATAATAACGACTACAAGATGATGGTGGTGGTGGTGGTGGTGGTGGTGGTGGTGGTGGTGGTGGTGGTGGTGGTGGTGGTGACTATACAAAATCTTAGGATTTGTGGGCTATAAGATCTTGGTGACAAGTATAAGAAACAGTCCTGTCCCGGAAAAACACTTTGACTGCAAGACAATGAGTATTACAGGGCTGACAAGAGGAAAGAAATCAAAGCCTGAAGAAGAGGGGCTTGTCACTACAACAAGCCATGGAATCTTTTTTTCAACCCTGTGTACACAACCTGTTTACACATAAGTATTTTTAATAACAGTATTTGAGTCAAGGTAGTGAAATGGGAACAAAGAGCAGCCACCCAGCTCTGTACCTGCTGCACACTGAGACCAAGGATGGGACATGCTGCTGTTAGGAGACCCTTCTGTAATGGTGCACACCTGTAATCCCAGCACTTGTGAAGTGGGGGCAGGTCGGGCAGGAGGAGTTTGATACCATCCTTGGCGACATAAGAAGTTTGAGGTCAGCCTAAGCTACATAAGACTCTGTCTCAAAAAGGAGGCAGGGGCAGAGGTGGAAGGTAAGCCCCTGTTGCTGAACACACCATACACTTCAGAAACAGGGGTCAAAGGCCTCTGAGCCAGAACTGGCCTAAATACCTCCTCCCTGTGGGCTATCAGAAGAAGGCTCCATGCAAGCTTGGAAAGTGAGAAGCAAACAACAGTCCTACCCAGCTAGGATGCTTATAAACCAGAGCAATGACCAGCATGGCATGGTAGCCTATGGAAACAGAGGCACACATACCTTAGTGGTAACCAACAGCTCTCTATTTGGACTTAAGGCAAACACAACAAGAGGGAAGCCGTGCCTGTTACTGACAACATAGCCAACTGCTCAGTGCTGGTGGAGTCATGGATCTTGGAGGAGAGTCTACAACCACTTTATTAAACCAGCCTAATCTCTCATTGCATTCTAAACGTTTGTCCTTGTATGCACAGATAAGGGTAGTCCTCAACGCTCAACAATGAAACTTGTTTTTGCGGCGGATGGAGAGCATTACAGAAGACCATAGCCAATCAAACTGAAGACTTGTGGAACACAGTCCCTATGGATACAAGTATAAAATACCCCACACCTAGGGCTCAGGCAACATTTCATAAGAGGGATGGAAAGATGCTCAGAGACAGAGGATCGGCCGTTTGCTGTGAGGCTGTGTCTCCTAGGAATGTCAGAGGCTACACCCATAAATTCTCACCAACATGACTGCCTACACTTGAGCCGAACAAGGACCCAGGAAAGCTCATGAGGTCTCAACCTTATACAAAAGAACTGCAGGCCACTAAGAGAAGCTGGAGTGGGAGGAATAGCCATCTCCAGGCAAGAGCAGACCAATTGGTCATTCAGTACCAAATGATCAGCACTGAAAACATACGCGTGAGTAACATCATAGAGACAGAGCAGGTCATAGCTAGGGATACACACACACACACACACACACACATGCACATGCACACGTACACGCACGCATGCACACACATACACACGTAACAATAAATGAAAGAAGAGACTATGAATTGGAAAAAGAACAAGGAGGTGTATAGGGTGGATTTAGAGGGAGAAAAGGGTATGAGAAAATGTAATTATATTATAATCTCAATAAAAGAAAAAAATCGCCGGGCAGTGGTGGTGCACACCTTTAATCCCAGCACTTGGGAGACAGAGGCAGGCGGATTTCTGAATTCGAGGCCAGCCTGGTCTACTCAGTGAGTTCCAGGACAGCCAGGGCTACACAGAGAAACCTTGTCTTGAAAAACCAAAAAAAGAAAAAAAGAAAAAGAAAAAAAATCTAATAGAACCATATAGAAAAAAAAAAAAAAAGTGCAGTTTGCTGCATGCAAATTTAAAGCAATTTTAAAATAACATAGGAAATGTAAACTATCAAGAGAGCAGGAACTCAACATCAATGCAGACAGCTTAGGACTGAAAGCTCAGTTCAGGGCTGAGCACAAAAGGTTACAGGGTGGCTCTCATAAAGTCATCAACAAGATGTCTTACTGGGGACACAAAAATAAATGACTCTTCAACTGGTTAAAAAAAAAAAAAAAGAGGCCTGAAGAGATGGCTCCGCTGTTGCTAGCACTGGTTGCTCTTAATGAGGACCAGAGTTCAATTCCCAGTATCCACGTGGTAGCTCACAACCATCAGTAACTCCAGTTCCAGGGGGTCCAACACCATCTTCTGGCCTCTGAGGCAATGCATGCAAGCAAAGTACTGATGCACATAAAATAAAAATGAAGCTAAAACCAAAAGTCCGGCCCCAAGGGAAAGGCATCAGCCATCTTCAACAACACTCCGTGGCAAAGCACCGGACACCGGGAGTGACAGGAACTTCCTCAAAGGTCCTAGGGGCCTGTAAACAAACATAGCTGATACCATCACTAAGGGGGTAAGGCAGGAACAAAACAAGGATTTCTGCTCAGCCACTTCCTCTAAAAGGGTATAAGAAACGGGAACTTGGACAATCAGGTCCCAACCAGAAAATACATCCAGGTAGAAGGGAAGGAAGTAAAATTACCACTATGGGTATTCACAGATCGCATGATCTTGTACCTAGAAGAGTCTAAAGAACCCATACACAGAAGCTAACTATGAAAGCTCATGGATGTGGTGAACCAGGCTGCAGGACACAAGATTACTGTACACGAATCTCTCTTTTTAAATTATTTCAGGGAAGGGACACACCCTCATGACCTAGCGTACTTGCTGCGGTCTAAGGATAACATTTTCAGGAGTTGGCTCTTTCCTTCCAGTAAGCAGGTTCTGGGGATCAAACCCAACTAATCAGATTTGGTGGCATGCCCCTTCACCCATCTCAGCAGCCCCAACACCGGCACTTCATTTATTTACTTGTTTATTGTTTATACTATGTTGGTAAAGATCAAACCCAGAGCCTTACTTATTCTTAACCAATGCTACCTTTGAGCTTTATGAACTTCATCCCTAGTGGCCCTCCCCCTTTAACGCTGGAGTCTTTGGGGGGAGGGAGTAGTATAGGAAGAATTTTTATTATCAAAATAAGATGTGATAATAGTACCGAGCATGGAGCTCAGCTGGAGAGCATTTGACTAAGATGCACCGACTCCAGGGCTCAATTCCCAGCACTAAGTTGGCCGAGGTGTCCACATCTATGCTCCTGCTCCAGAGGTAGAGGCAAGAGGATCAGAAGTTGCAGATCATCTCCAGCCACAGGACACCTGGTCTCTGAAGGGGGAAAGGAAGTGGGGAGAGGGGGAGAGGGAGAAAGCGTGGGGGCCTGAAGAAGCCCTGAAGAGATGCAGAACGAGCAGATGAGGTCCCAAGTATGTTGCTTGTTACAGGTCCAGCCATGCCAAGGACTCCCAATGCCTCAGACCCTGGGGAGTGCCAAAGCTTTCCCCTGGGCTGAGGCTGAGAGGGATAGGAAAGCCTTCCTCTGGTCTGAGTGCAGATGTTGGTGGTGTGTTCCAAACCTAGCAACCGAGGATTCCTCCTCCCAGGTGACTGGAACCTGAGATGGCTCGCCTCCTTTAGCCTGAGACAGCTGTCTCCTTCTACCAAGACTAGCTTATCCCCTCTGGTGCTGTACGTAATAACCTTGCCCAGGTTCCAAGTCGGTGAGTGGTTGGTGCTGCTCCACCAGAGTGAGCACAGTCCACCCAATCCCAGCTTTCCTGTCTATGTGTGTGTGTCCATTCTTCATGCCTTTGTCACCCCATTCAGGTCAAATCCAAAGCCATGCAAACTGGAGAGAAGGGAGAGGGAAGGAGTCACGAATGACTTATTGTGGTGGCTTGACTGATGCGCCAGTTTTAGTGGTGCTTCTCACAGGCAGTGCGTCCAGTGCGACGTATACACAAAACTCTGAGACACCAGGGCACTAAAGCCGGAGTGACAGTGACAACTGAGGAGCAGATGCGCTGTTTCCTCTTGATCAAATCTGTGTGGAAGAAAGGTATGAGGCGAGTTTGGGCGAAGACTGCTTTCATATGGAAAAGTTTCTAATTCTTCTGCTTCCGCTCCAAAATAGCTCCAGGCTCCAACACAAATAAGGAAATCAAAATAGCAACATTGAGTTCACAAGAACCTCAAGGCTATAACCTATCTCACTGTCATTACCATTGGGTTTGTTTTTTATTCATTGCATTACATCATAGCTTTTCCTCCCTCCTCTCCTCCCAGGCCCTCCCTCTTACCTCTCATCCCCCACACCTACCCCTCCTCCCTTTCTCAGAAAAGGAGAGGTCTCTACCATAGGACTTTTTAACATCAGGCTGGGAGTGTGCCTCAGTGGCAGAGTGTTTTTTCTAGCATGTATGAGGCTCTGAGTCTGATTCCTAGTACCACACACAAAATAAATTTAGTAATATAACATTCACATGTCACAAATCAAATCAGTCTCTGGATACTTTTCTCCCAACAGAAGTTTGCAACCAAATTGGGCTTAGTCTTCTTTTAAGTGCAAGAAGAAATCGCCAAGACGAGTGCTTATTCTATATGTGAAAAAGCCTCCCTCCCACCACAGGGCCCAAGCACCACATCAAAAATTGGCTAAGGATGAAGATATCCATTAGCACAACCCAAAAGCAAGCCAGTTCCAGTTTCAGCCTAGAAAGCAGGTTCCTGCCAAAGTCTGGCTTTGTTTTGTTTGTTGGAGTCTATGTGGTCCAGCCTGGCCTTGAAATCTCTGTGTAGTCCAGGATGGCCCAAAACTTGTTTCCCATGTGCCTGCCTCCTGAGTGCTGGGGCCACCAAGCCTGACTCCATGTCTGGTCCGTAGCTAAAGCCAAATCTCAAACAGGTCTTAGGTCACCCTTCCCAACAAGAATGGCACATGGTACCAACACAGTCGAGTAAGACATAATCACCTTGTCAATGAGGTTTGTCAGTGGGGTCATGAAAGAGTCTGTCAGACAGCTGGGTACAGTTTGGCGCTAGATTCCCTGTCTAGCATTGGAAAGACTCTAGTTTGATCCCTAGCAGTGAAGAAAGGAGGAAAGAACCTTTCCCATTTCCTAGGCATCAGACTAGTAGTAACTACTATTTACCTAGTAAGCAATGACCAAAGTTCAATGTACATCAGACAAAAGAAAGTGAAGTCATCCACATCCCTGTGAGTTCACATTGTCCAACGTTAAAGTAAAACAAAATGGTATGTCTATATCAAGAACATGTTTTACAATCAGAGTTCTCTAAAATCCGTAAACACTGTGCTTAGCGTGCATCAGACACTGGGATCAATCTCTAGCACCAAGAATATACACACACTGCACACACACAGCATACAGACACGCATACACATAGCCAGATCCAGCCTGAGCTGAAGAGATATTTTAGGACTGGAGTATAACTTAGTGATAGGGTGTTAGCCTAACATGCACAGGGCTCAAGTACTGAAAAATGGAGATATATGTGAATATACACACACACATATGTATACATACATACACACACATACACACACATATATATGTGATGGAGAGAAGGATGGCTCAGCAGTGAAGAGCACTGGCTGCTCTTCCAGAGGATCTGGGTTTGACTCCCACACCCAGATGGTAGCTCACAATAGCCTATAACTCCAATTCCAGAGGATCCCATGCCCTCTTCTGTCCAATTCGGGCACAAGGCATGGAAGTGGTACACAGACAGACAGACAGAGAAAGCATCCATATGCATAATAAATGTGAATGTAAAATAAAATAAATATAAAATTTCTAATCAATGAAGCATGCTTGTAATCTTAGCACTTGGAAAGTAGAGGCAGGAAGACCATGAATTCAAGGTCATTCTCAGCTATACAACAAGTTTAAGACCAACTTGAACTCCTGAGACTCTACCTCCATAAACAAAATTAAATGCATACATATACAGCCTATTTATTCATGCATATTTTCTCTACATATGCACTTCTTCAGAAGGAGATGGTACCACATGTCCACATTTCCAGCATCCTGGGAACTTATAGGACATAGTGATTGGAGGCTGCCTTGAGCTCAGTTCTTTTTTTTTTTTTTTTTTTTTTTTTTTTTTGGTTTTTTCGAGACAGGGTTTCTCTGTGTAGCCCTGGCTGTCTTGGAACTCACTCTGTAGACCAGTCTGGCTCGAACTCAGAAATCCACCTGCCTCTGCCTCTGCCTCCAAGTGCTGGGATTAAAGGTAAGCACCACCACTGCCCAGCTTGAGCTCAGGCCTTATATGAAAACAGAAGAATGAAAATCAATAATTCACACACGGAAATTAATGATAGCCCAAAGCTTGACCAACCCCCAAAAGGGGTGGAATACTGACACGTGTTAAAACATGGATGAACCTTGAAAGCATCCTCAGTGGGAGAAGCTAGCCACAAAGCCTCAGTGGCACAGACCTATGATCCCAGCACTCACAGGCTGGGGAATGACTATTGCAAAAGACAACAGCCCAACCCTAAAAAATACTGTCTTCAACTGAGGCTGGAACTGGTTCTTGTGTTTTTGCATGTATTATGTGTATATCTGTGTATATGTACTTTTGTTGTTCTGGGGATTAAAACCACTGTCTAGTGTATGATAAGCAGTTTTTTTGTTTGTGCTTGCTTTGTCTTATTGATTTTCCAAGACAGCGTTTCTCTGTGTAGCCCTGGATGTCTTGGAATTCACTCTGTAGACCAAATTGGTCTTGAACTCAGAGATCCTCTGCCTCACAAGTGCTGGGATTAAAGGTGTGAGCCACGACTGCCTGGTGTAAGCATTTGCTTTAATAAATTTTAGAGAAAGTTTAGTGTATCTCATTTATATGAAATGTCCAGAGCTATCCGATAACTCTGTAGTTAAAGCACTCTTAGCTTTTAGAGAAGACTCAGGTTTAGTTCCCAGTAGCTACACTGTATCTTGTAGTTTTTGCTACCCCGGCTTTAAGCTGTGGTAGGGGACCTGGACTGTGCTACCAGCCCCGCCCAGATTCCCTTGGATACACAGATAAAAAACAACACACACACACACACACACACACACACACACACACACACACACACACCAGTTAATCTTAAAATACAATGACTGGGCACTCCTAACCTCCCCTGCTACCTCAGGCATAATTGGATAGAGCAGCCATTGGCCACTCCAACCAAAAACACACATGGCTGGTGGCTTTATCTCCTGCCGCTCCTCCTCTTTCTTCTTTTCCAGTTCTACCGACTCTCTCTGATCCTTCTGCCCCTAAGTGTCCTGCCCTGTCCTCAGTCATTAGTTGCTGGTATCTTTATTTACTGATCAAGTAACAATTGGGGACCAGGATCTTAGCATCAGAACCAGCCCATAGACCACATGGTAATTCTCTATCCTCCTTTACTCAAGTTCCTGAAGATCTGACAGATCAGAAGAACTTCTGACTTCTACAAGCACCAAGCACAAAAATGTGGTGTACATAATATACATACAAAACATTCACACTCATGAAATTAAATTAAAAAAAAAAGAAATGTCCAGCTCTGGTAAGTCTATAAAGACAGAAGACAACTTCACAATTACCCAGGACTGGAATTAAAGGAGAAGAAGGAACTCAAGGCTTTGGCCTTATTTTAATTTTTTTTTTTTTTTTTTTTTTTTTTTTTTTTTTTTTTTTTTTTTTAGGAGTAAAGATTTTTAATTCAAAAGTGTTGATAATTTTAATTTACAACCTTTCAAGTATATATTGTGCAATAGTTTCTTCCAAAACTAAACCATTCCAGCTTAGGGGAAGCTCCTTAAACAAAGGTAAACAACTTTTGAGTTTTATTTACATAAATTCAAAACGTTGTAAGGAATAGCTTCAGGAAGTCCCTGAAATGGACCAGATTCACTAGGCTCCTCCCTGCCAGAGAAGGTGATAAGGCTGAGAGTCACTCTGAGAAGGAAGAAAGGTAAGCCACAAAGAAGATTCAACTGCCGGTCCTGCATGGCTGTGTGAGGGGAGGTGGGACATAGTTCCTGCCCACGGAACATCGCCAGGGCATTGCTCCCCATGATCCCCACAAGTGCTGATGGCTGCTGTGGCCCCGACGCTGATCTGCTGTCTTTACTACTCTACTTTCCATCTTTCGTTCTGGGGAATATACTTCCTCCATTACTCAGAGCTAATCACGCCATAGTAACTGAAACAGATGCGGCTCTCGGAAGGAGGATTGGAGGTGGTCATGAGGCTCAGGCGGAGGATGAGGAACAGGCCCTCCACTTGGCCTTTAGGGCCACAGGAAAGGATCTAGACAGCACAACCACAGAGGCCATAAAAGCCTACATGGTCCTTTGTAGACGTAGTTCACTGCCAGACTGGCCTTGAATGTGGAATCATGAGGAGATACATGTACCCTCCGGTCCAGTGACTGCTGCATTAATTAGCCAGGGTGAACTTGGGAACATCAAGGGTAAAGAGTTAAAGTGGTCTCAGGAAGAAAAGGTATGAATAGAAAAAATAGGAAATTATATATGATTTAGGAATAAATAGTATCAGAAGGAGAGTGCATGAAGCTGTGGAATTGCTAGGATGAGGAAGTAAAGAGAAGAGAATTAAAAGATGGTGTAGAACCATACGGAAAGGTAGTGCTCCCTTCTCCTAGCTATTTGAAGAACTGGAGATGACAGTGCTTGGAAGGATATTGGAGAGAGCTAACCGTTTCGTTTACGTCAATTCAAAAACTTTGTGAGGAATTGTTTTAATTTTAGTAGTCTGTTACTTTTCTGTTCTTACATGAAAATAGTTACTAAAGACTGCTGTCTGCTGTACCAGGAAACAGCAAGAGCTCCCCGTGAAGAACAGACTGTGTAAACCTATAAGGGAATGTGCTCTTGTGTTGAGTTTAGTTTCTGCTCTAAGGAAACAGGGACTATTGATCTGGGATTTATAGAATGAATGTAAATCTAAGAATTTTTGATGATTACTAACAATGATTAAAGCCTTGATGATGTAGCTTTAGTAAATAAAAGACTGGGTTCAGGCTCTCTCTGGTTCTTAAGCTGAAGAACAATTAAGCTGAAGAATTAGTAAACTGAAGAATAAAGAATGCCGAGATTTGTCAGGAAACTGAGAGAGTACCTGAACTAGCAGCTTGCATCTACTACTGACTCCGAATCATTGAATCAGTGCCTCTCCCATTCCTACCTTTCTCAGGACCCTCCTCATGCTGAGGCAGGACCTCGGCATTCAAAGAGCAGACCACCTGCCTGACACAAGCAGAAACCAGCAGAGCTGCCTGGGCTAAGGTCTAGACCAACTGTGTCACTTGGAAGAAAAGCACTCTCCAATCTGTTGAGCTGCCTGCAGGCTGGGTAGTGTGTCCCAGGTTCCCAACTTTTGCTAGCTGTCACCTATTCTAGGGTGGATCTTGGTGATGTCTTTGAGTCATTTTTGCTACTGTAACTAACCCATATTCCTGTAAGCAACCCCAATAAAACTCATTGGCTCACCAAGCTGGACTCTGGTGCTCTCTGTACTTTGCTCTGCCATGGGCTCCCTAGCTATAGGAATAAACATGTACATCTATAAGTAAATGTACATGTTGTATGTGTCTCCCAGGAAAAGTTGTGTCACACAATAGTATACTAGAAGCTCCTAAAGTGTACATTACACAAGGCTGACTATATGACTATATGAGTTACATTTTAATAAAAGTAACTATAGTTCTTAGCTGGTCCTAGTAGGACAAGCCTATTGTTTTTGTTGCTTCAGAGCCTGAGGCAGATTAAAAGTTCAAGACCTACTTGGGATACTGAGTGTATTCAGGGCGAGCCTGGGTAAGTGAGAGAGGCCCAAGGTTCGAGCCCCGAGACTGAAAATGAAGAGGAGAAGAAAAGCACTGTACCTCACATGACTCATAGAGAGTCCAAGGTCATGCTCAGCTATGCAGCAAGCCTCCGATCAGTAGATGCCTTTCTTCCTGCAGAGGAGAGGCTCCTAGTGGCCCTCACCAGCTCTCTGCTACCCACTTGCCACAGTCATGCCCAGTTATCTCACCCAGACTCATTCAATCACTGAGTCATCAGGCAAATCTCAGTGAGCATGTGGTCAATGCAGTAATAAGAAGTGGTAACATTGGTACCTAAACCGTCCACCACTAGGCTCCTCCCCCAGGGCAATTACATCAGAATCCCTGGGTGAAACCTAAGCACCTGCATTTTTTAAGCCACTTCACAACCAGTGTAAGAACCACTAGACAGACTCACTGAGAGAGGAAAGACCTTGGCCTTGGGATCCAGAGCTGATAGCAAGCAAAGGGAGGGCTGTAGAAGGTTTTTCTTCTATAATCTGATCTTTAGACAGGCCAGTGAAATGGCATTTCCTGAGCCTGAGAACTTCTTGTCCCCAGCATCAAGACATCATGTTATTACACTCAAGATTTGATTAGGTTGTCTATGGGCTCTATCACACTAACCATAGTAAGCAAGCAGTCCATAAAGCCCTCAGATTGTGTGTGTGTGCAAGAGAGACAGAGTCTCATTATATAGATAGACCCAGTTGGCCTGAAACTCACTCTATAGACCAGGCTGACTTTGAAATCACAGTCCTCCTGCCTCTGCTTCCTGCGTGCTGGAATCAAAGGCATATACCACCACATCTGGCTCAAACCTTCAGATTTTGTTTCTACAAGGGGCAAAGCCAAGTTTACAATTGTTATGTATTTCACTGGTTATGGCCTTACACGGTCAGGGAACCTTTTATCTTTTCTACAGACTTAACATTAAACTGCTAAAACTCTTGGATCAGTGGGCCATGGGAACATTAATACATTTACACCTCATTGGTGGAGCTATGAGTTGGTTCAGTACCCTGGATCAGAGTTTGATGATAAGAAGACATTCTAGTTTGCTTTCTGTTGCTAAGATAAAATACCATGACCGAAAGTGACTTGTTTGGGGTTTATTTGGCCTAGGACTTCCATTGCAGTCCATCACTGAGGGAACCCAAGGCAGAACCTCAAGTAGGTCAGAAACCTGAAGGCAGGAGCTGACGCAGAGGTTTGGAGTAATATTGTCTACTTGCATACTTACCCTGGCTTGCTCATTCTGCTTTCTTTTCGAACCCAGGACCACCTACCCAGGGGTAACACCACCTACAAAGAGCCACCCTCCACCACATCAATCGTTAATCAAGAAAATGCCCCATAGTCTTGTCTATAGGCTAATCTCATAGAGGCCATTTTCTCATTTGAGGGTCCCTCTTCTTAGATGGCAAAATAATAATAACAATAAAAATAATCAGCAAAACTACCCATATTTACTGGTATTTACTTTGAAAAAAGCCAATAAAAAAATTGCCTAAGTTTAAAAAAAAAAAAAAAAAAGCAATATACATGTTGTGCCACGGACCACCCCAGCCGGGTTTGGGGGTCCCTGGGACGAGGGTTCTCGAAGACTAGGTGGGAAAGGATTCGGCAGTGACAAACAGAAACAAACACAGAGGCAGTCTGAATCTGAGCGTGTTCTGCAGCTCTCCAGCAAGGGTTTTTATGCATAAAGAAACAAGTACTACAGCTCTTAGATGTATTCAGTAAAGCAATCACAAATATCATCATTATCTGGCACAGTAAAGCACAAAAATCATCCAGGCATTACAATTCTGAAAAAATACATACAGTAAAACAATCATGAATAAGACTGATGGCATCATTGTTATTTGGCATAATAGAAACCATCCAAGTATTACAACTCTAAAAATATCTATTCAGTGGGGCAATCATCCAAGGCTAGTGGCATATTTCCAAAAGCAGGTTAATAAATTTTTTTGATCAGTTATTGTTTAACATCTAATACCTGATTTTTTATAAATCTTCAAAGCATAAATTTAAACTATTTTAATTCTTTTTATTTAAAGCTTTCTTTACCAGATACCAAAGCCCACCTCCGATAACACATGTGCCGCCATATGAAATTTCATCACTGGAAATTTTTTTATCTATCATAATACTATATAATTTTATAAATGATTTATAAAATTAAGCGCTGGTTCTCCCGGAGATAAGGTCATGGCTAGTGACCTCATCTCAAGGGGTGGTTTCTTGTCCATTTTTCTCACTTAAGATCTTGGCCTGGGCTATCAGGAACATGTCGTAAATAAGAAAAGGAACAAAAAGAAAATAAGACAGATAGATTGCCATGAGAACTACGGCTCAATGTTTTGTTCCAGGTAAGAGTTCCACAACCGGTTCCAGGAGGCCTCCTCCTTTTGAAGTTTCTGCCTCAGTCTGTGGAACTTGTCACACAGATTCTACTGGGGTTGGTGTGGCATCTCTCCCTTTTTTATTTTTTTAACTGAAGCTTGTAAATATCTCTTTGGGCTGTAGAGATAGAGGAAAAGACTAGTCGGAAGATGACTGGAAAAATAAGGAGAAGAAGAAGAATTATTCCTGTAGCCACGGTGACAACAACGATCCAATGTAGCCAACTTACAGGGGTTAATGACTGTAAACCAGAGCTAATAGCCTGAGCAAATCCTCTAAACCAGTAAATTCATCATGTGCTTTGCTCATAGCAGAGATTTGAGCTTGTAATTGAGCCTATCATGAATAATATCATTGTCTTTCTCAATTCCCAACAAACGATTTTTAGTCAGATTCCAATTATGATTTCCATTATAAGGTAATGGTGTTACACATATGTACCAAAAGCTGGCAGGGCACCTGGTAGAAAGCTGAACTTTAGTATTTTCTATCTCTTGTCCTAATTCTAAAACTACATCCTCTAAAGCATCAAGTTTTACTTCTAATTTTTTATCTATAATCTGTTGCCTTGCAAGTGCTAAAAAAGCATTTTTATTTAAGTCATTCACAAAATGTGCAGTCTTCATCTCAGAGACTAGAGCGACTGTTGAGGCTGTAAGTGAGGTAAAAATGGCTATTAAAGCACTAATACCTAAAATCAAAGCTGCAACAAAACGCTTTGGTGTAATTAGCTCATTAACTCTTTTAAGTGTTTGTAAGGCTTCATTTTCAAACCAAGCATCATCTTTTAAATCTACAGGAAGCACAACATAGGAAGGTCTTTGTAATAGCAAAACAACTGAATAAGTTTTAGCTAAACTACAATCAACACAATTAGTTAAAATATATCTGGAACAGCTGACCTGATATGATCATTCTAACTCAATAATTTTTAAATCTGAAGACCGTCTAGCAAGTATACCATAAGGATAGCCTAGGCAAGATTTAGGTGCCATAGGAGTGCTCTTAGATTCTTGAGGCTTTTTAAAATAAGCCATGCTAGTTGCAGCAAAAAGTCTAAATAATCCTGGAAAAATATTAGAAGTATTACTTGAAGGAGAAAGACCAAGCTTCTTCGTTTTCCATATTACTTCTTTTGCTTCTTTCTTTTCTGGGTTCTTGGTAGAGGTTTTTTGGTGGAAGGGTCGAATACATCTGTCTGGGATTCAGATTGGGGTTTCTGCATTCTGTGGAAAAACACATGCATATCCTCTTCCCGAGGTGATTAAGACATCTGGCCCTTTCCAGATGGCTGTTAAAATATCCTTCCACATTACTAAAGGAGTAACAGTCTGCTGTAGGGGGCCCAGTGCTTTTGCATAGGAGTAAAGCCTTTATCATCTGTATTAAGGTGATTAATAGTAAATAAAGCATGGCTTAGTAATTGATGAGGCGAATAGTAGTGACCACTCGATTTTAACCTTTGACGTTGTTCCTTAAGATTTTGATGAGTCCTTTCTATGGTAGACCTTGGGGTTCTATGGAATTCCCGTTGTATGTTCTATACCCCCTTGAATGCAGAACTTTGCAAAAGCTTGGGAAGTATAAGCTGGAGTGTTATCAGTTTTAATTCTTTTGGGCACAGCTATTGAGGAGACACATGTAATAAGATGTCATACGACATCTTTCACAGCCTCCCTGGTTCTTGCAGTGGCCATAACCACATGAGAATAGGTATCCACGGTAACATGTACATAAGCCAGTTTTCCAAATTCTGGCATATGAGTCACGTCCATTTGCCATTTTTAATGGATGATATACATCAGGACAGTGCTCACAGTCCTTCACAATTTGCCTGTTCTCGCATCAAATTGAACACCCTTCTTAGGGCCAATGCATTCTGAGGATGTAAAGCATGACTTTCTAATGCTTGTTCAACCATACTAACAATCAAGTATTCCTTTGTTAATAAATCTGCCATAGCATTTCCTAAAGCCAATGGGCATGGCAGGCCAGTATGTCCTCTAATGTGTCCTATAAAAATTTTTCTTTTCCTTGATTGAATTATATTTTGCAACTGAAGCAAGAGTGATATAATTTTGGAATTTCCAGATATAAGAGCTGTCTCTATACCAGGAAATAAACGAACCACATATTTTGAATCTGTATAAAGATTAAACTCTTCAGGTATATGTTCAAGGGCAGTAATAACTGCAATAATTTCTGCCTGCGGTGCAAAAATTTCTCTTGACTTTTTAATAATAATAGGTCTACCTTTTATATAGACGGCTGAAGCTCCATTGGATGACCCATCTGTAAATACCAAGAGGGCATCGGAAATGGGTCCCAATGCTATTTTAGAAGGAAAGACTATCTCTGTTTCTTCTACAAACGTTAATATAGGGTGCTGAGGTACATGATATTTAATTTGTCCCACATAATGAGCTAATGCAATTCCCCAATCATCTGCAGTTTGAAGTAAGTACTCCAATTGTTCCTTATTATAGGGAATGATAATTTCTTGCATTTCTATGCCAAACAATTCCATGGATCTTAACCTCCCTTTAATAATTAATTGACTACACATAAAAGGATAAGGAGATACCATTTTTACTTGAGTATGGGGGAGATAAACCCATTCTAATATGCCTTCTTGTCACAAACGTGCAGTAGGGGTGTAAGATGTTTTAAGTATAATAAGAGACCACATTTTTACATAATTTATTTGTTTTACTTTTGCATCTTGCATCTTTTGTTCTATCAATTCTAGTTGTTCTAAAGCTTCTTTTGTAAACTGTCTTTTAGATTTGGGATCAGGATCTCCTTTAAGAATTTCAAATAAATGATGCGATTGTCCTGTAGTAATTTTTAAATAAGGTCTAATCCAATTAATATTTCCCAATAATTTTTGAAAATCATTAAGTGTCTTTAATTTATCAATCCTAAACTGCAATTTTTGAGATATAATATATCCATTATGAATTGTTCTTCCCAAATAGTTTATTGGCTTATTATGTTGAATTTCATCAGGAGCGATAATCCATACTCGGTCAATACCTCAATCATATTTTTCAAAATTAATTCAGTTAAATCCTTTGGGTTTTCTGCGATAAGAATATCATCCATATAATGTAATATAAAAGCCTTTTTATTTGTTTTTGGGTTTTTGTTTTTGTTTTTGTTTTTCAAGACAGGGTTTCTCTGTGTAGCCCTGGCTGTCCTGGAACTCACTCTGTAGACCAGGCTGGCCTCAAACTCAGAAATCCGCCTGCCTCTGCCTCCCAAGTGCTGGGATTAAAGGCGTGCACCACCACCACCTGGCCAAGCCTTTTTATACTTAGCCCTAATGGGTCTTAAGGCTTGATCTACACATTTCTGACAAAGAGTGGGACTATTTTTCATTCCTTGGGGGAGAACCTTCCATTGACACCTTTGAAATGACCTCTGAAAATTAACAGAGGGAATGCTGAAAGCAAATCTTCTGGTTGTAGTTTTATTGTAAAAAAAAAAAAAATCCTTTAGATCTATAACTATAACATAATAATTCTCTGGGACAGCTACTGGGGATGGAAGTCCTGACTGTAAAGCTCCCATATCATGCATTGTCTTATTAACAGCCCTAAGATCTTGTAAGAGTCTCCATTTGCCTGATTTTTTCTTAATGACAAACAAAGGAGTGTTCCATGGACTGTTAGATTCTTCAATATGTCCTAATTGCAGTTGTTCTTCTACTGGTTGTTCTAAAGCCTGAATCTTTTCCTGAGTTAGGGGCCACTGATTCCACCAAACAGGCTCATCATTGATCCATGTAATTTTATCTGCATATAACTCATCAGTGGCCCCTATAAAAAAATGCTGGTCATTCCATTTTTCGTCCGTGGTTAATTTTACTTTCATTTTTCCCAAGATATCTCTTCCCCATAAGGAGAATGGCAAAGAGGAAATAATGTAAGGTTGAAAGGTACCCTCTTTGTCCTCACATTCCCATGTCAGGATTTTTGAACTCTGAGCTACATTAGAAGCTAGCCCCAATCCCACCAAAACAGAGGTGGTGTGAACTACAGGCCATGTCCCAGGCCAGTCTTTTCCTGCAATGCAGGATCTATCTGCTCCTGTATCCAATAATCCTTGGATATTTTTTCCTTCTACTTTTATAATTTTTAAGGGTTTTTGTCTAGTAATTTCCTGAGTCCAAGCTACCACTTCTGTGGAGCCAAACCCTTCATCCCCTCTAGCTTGTTTTAATATTTGATTGGGGAGCTGTATATAAAGAAGTAATATTATCTGAGCTACCCGTTGATTCTTGTGTAATCGTATTGTTTCTTTCAATGGCCTAATCATAATTTTTACCTCTCCTTGGAAGTCTGAATCAATTACTCCAGGAAGTACTTCAAATTTTTTCTTATAATTTGAACTTCTCCCTATTATAAGACCAAAGGTGCCAGGTGATAGTAGCCCTTTAAATCCTGTATCTACTAATTGTACTCCCTCATAAAGAGAGAATATATAATCTTTATCTACTGAAAGATCTAATCCTGCACTTCCTGGGGTTACCCTGGGTAAACTTAAAATGTTAAACTCAGGGGCCAGAGGATTCCGTTTGCTTTTACCTTCCTCTGTCTCCCCTTTTTTGCCCTTTTTTTATTTCAGGGCTGAGATCATGCCCCTTACCCCATTTTTTGTCTCCTCATCTTTCAGAGGGGTTCCCTCCTTATGAAATTTCAACTTGTATTCATTCCTCCAGTGTTTCCCTTTCTTACACCGAGGACATAACCCTGGAGGCTGGTTTTTCTTATTTTTATTCTTTGAGGTCTGCCCTTCGTTTTTACAGTCGCAGCTGATATGCCCTTGTTGGCCGCAAGAAAAGCATGAAACCTTTTGGTTTCTTCCTCCTTTTAAGTTCTGAACATAGGTGTGGAAATGTTGCCCTTCCATTACTACAGCATAGGCCATACCCTGGACCACTGCTGGTGAGCATCTATACATGCTTTGATGTAATCTTGCACAGTCCCTGTTTTTCTGATTGGTCTAATTAGTTCCTGGCAGAGAGTATTGTCATTTTCCCATGCAAGCTGTTTTAATACTGTGTCAGAGCCCTCAGAGGGAGGACGTCTCCTGCCTAGCGCTTCCTCCAATCTAGCAATAAAGTCTGCATATGGTTCATCTTGTTTTTGTTTGATTCCATCTAGTACAGTTGTCTTACCTTCAACAGGAGAAGCCTTCTCCAAGTAGCTACTGCTATCTTGGAGACTTCTTCCAGTACTTCTCTTTTTAAACCAACTTGTTCCTGGGGGGAGGCATAGTCTTCTCTACCCAAGAGCATTGACATAGCAGATTTATCCACTTTTTTCTTGAAGGCTAAATTCTGAACCACTTCCCTTGCTCTATCCTCATATTCAGTTCTCCATACTATGAACTGCCCTGGGCTAAGAGTGGACTTTGCAGTCTGATGCCAATCATAAGGAGTTAGCCGCATGCTACCCAACGTTTCCACAATCTGTAAAGTGTGTGGAGCACTTGGCCCAATACTCTTAACAGGATAGTGTAGTTCTTTAAGAGTCTTTAAAGGAAGAGGTTCCTATTGGGGTGTCTCTCCCTCAAAAATTGTTACTGAGAAGCAAAAGTCCAAGTCTCCTTTTTGCCTGGCTTCTTTTATAGCCCCTAAAAATCTCCTATTAGTGGCATTTCCCTTTCAAGCTTGGCTGAGCTTGTTTTAAAAGCAGGAGGGGCGGTGGCTAAGGCAAAGATAGCCTCTGTTTCTGTCCTAGGAGGATTTTTATCATGAAAACGATCCCCCTTTTACCAAGATCATATTCCTCTACTTTATCATCCAGTTCTTATTGTGCCTTATCGCTTGACCAGTCATCATTGGCTGTACTTTGAGATCAGCTGTAGATGATGAAGTATTGTATGACTTAGTTTCTGTCCTCAGAGGAACTACCTCCTCCTCTGAGGGTGCTTCTTCTGCAAAGAATTCCAGTTCTGGTTTTTCTAAAAGGAGGTCTCTAATTTGTGCCCTTAATGAGAATGCCTGAACCGGGACCTGTTTAGGGCCATGATGTTCATAAAATCCCCTCTTCTCTTGTTCTACCTTTTTCCAAATTTTTAAAGACAGGCTTCCTTCCTCTGGGAACAATGGAATGACACTCAGTACAAAGTCATAAAATGCTGCCAAATTTTTCTTTGAGGTTTTAACACCTCTGCCTTCTAGCATATGACTCAATATTGCCAGGAACAAGCCTCTGTTCTTGGACTGTGAATGCCCCATGATTTTTACCTTCTCGTCGTCTTAACTCAATGTTTCTCTATCGAGGAGTCTGCAGCACTCTGACAAGGTCCTATCCTTACCTGAAAAATATTATGTAAAAAAGGAGAGAGAAAGCTTACCTGCTTCAAGCTCCATGTTTGGGCACCACCTGCCACAGATCACCCCAGCCGGGTTTGGGGGTCCCTGGGACGAGGGTTCTTGAAGGCTAGGTAGGTAAGGATTCAGCGGTGACAAACAGAAACAAACACAGAGGCAGTCTGAATCTGAGTGTATTCTGCAGCTCTCCAGCAAGGGTTTTTATGCATAAAGAAACAAGTACTACAGCTCTTAGATATATTCAGTAAAGCAATCACAAATATCATCATTATCTGGCACAGTAAAGCACAAAAATCATCCAGGTATTACAATTCTGAAAAAATACGTACAGTAAAACAATCATGAATAAGACTGATGGCATCATTGTTATTTGGCATAATAGAAACCATCCAAGTATTACAACTCTAAAAATATCTATTCAGTGGGGCAGTCATCCAAGGCTAGTGGCATATTTCCAAAAGCAGGTTAATAAATTTTTTTGATCAGTTATTGTTTAACATCTAATACCTGATTTTTTTTATAAATTTTCAAAGCATAAATTTAAACTATTTTAATTCTTTTTATTTAAAGCTTTCTTTACCAGATACCAAAGCCCACCTCCGATAACACATGTGCCGCCATATGAAATTTCATCATTGGAAAATTTTTTATCTATCATAATACTATATAATTTTATAAATGATTTATAAAATAAAGTGCTGGTTCTCCCGGAGATAAGGTCATGGCTAGTGACCTCATCTCAAGGGGTGGTTTCTTGCCCATTTTTCTCACTTAAGATCTTGGCCTGGGCTATCAGGAACACGTCGTAAATAAGAAAAGGAACAAAAAGAAAATAAGACAGATAAATTGCCATGAGAACGGCGGCTCAATGTTTTGTTCCAGGTAAGAGTTCCACAACCGGTTCCAGGAGGCCTCCTCCTTTTGAAGTTTCCGCCTCAGTCTGTGGAACTTGTCACACAGATTCTGCTGGGGTTGGTGTGGCAATGTTGGGCACAGTGTTACACAATTACATTTCAAGAACTTAGAAAGATGAGGCAGGAGGGTTGCTGGGAGTTCAAGGCCAGCCTGGGCTACAAAGTAAGACCCTATCTCAAAATGACAACATAATAGTAAGATAAAAGAGGCACATAATGCCACTGTCTACGGTTTTGAAGAATTGGTAGTAGTCCGAAAAGTCTAGAGATAGAAAAACTTTCTGTGCTAGACCTAGGTAGAGCTGTAAAATGGGCCACAAGTTACAGAAATGTACATGTGAGAACTGCCATCATGGAATGACTGCCCAAATGCTTGAGATTACAGAGAGCACACTTATAAAAATACCAGTGGGCCAGTGAGATGTCTCAGCAAGTAAAAGGCTCAATCCTGGGACCCAGGTAAAGGTGGAAGGAGGGAACTGACTCCACAAAGTTGTTCTCTGACTTCTGCATGTGCATACCTGCACACATATATACAGCAAAATTCAAAAAGCACCTCTATGTGAAAACACAAGCCAAAAGAGAATTTAAAAACCAGGTGTGGCAGTGGATGCCTGTGATCCCAGCACTTGGTAGGTGGAAACTGAGAGATCAGAACTCCCAGATCAGGGAAATGGGGAGAAAGCTTATAGTAAAGTGCCTGTTTTATGTAGTGGTTTGAATGAGAATGCTCCCCAGGCTCATATATTTGAATGTTTTGTTGGTGGAACTGTTTGGGAAGGATTAGGAGGTGTGGCCTTGTTAGAGAAGATGTGGGCCTCACTGAAGTGGGCCTCGAGGCTTCAAAAGCCCATACCATTCCAGTTGGGTCTCTCTCAGCCTTGTGGTTGTTCTTTTAACATGTAAGCTCTCGGCTACTACTCCAGCATCACACTTGCCTGCCTGCTGCCGTGCTCTCTGCTGTGATGGGCATGGACGCAGCCTCTGAAACTATAAGCCCTCTCCAAGTTGCCTTGGTCATGGTGTCTCTTCATAGCAGTACAAAAGTAGCTAAGACACCTTATGAACATCAGAACCTGAATTCAATCTCAAAACTTATAGGGAAAAAAAGACCTGGCATTGCACCACATGCTTGTAATCTCAGCACTGGACAGGTAAAAACAGGCAAATCTTGAGGTTCTCTGGCCATCTAGCTAGTCTTCTTGGTGAGTTCCAGGCTAAGTGACTTAAAGACCTTGTCTCAAGAGAACAAAGGGTGGAGGGATAACTCAATGGTAAAGACATATTGCTCTTACAGAAGACTCAAGATTGGTCCCCAATACCCATATCAGGTAGCTCACAACCTCCTGTAACTCCAGCTGCACAGGATCCTCTGAGACACCTCTGTGCACATAAACTCATGTAAGTATACATCCATGTATATAAACCTTGAAAATACAGAAAACAAAAGCAAGTGGATGGAGTCCTGAGGAACAGCTGCCCAGGTCACCCTCTGGCTTCCGTACACATGCACAAACACATGAGCATATACACTCACACACACAACTGCACACACACACAAATGTGCATATAGATAGACATCCTTGGCTACACAGCAAGTTCAAAGCTACCCTGAGCTACACGAGACCCTGTCTCAAAAAAAAAAAAAAGAAAAAGAAAGGAAAAAAAAAAAGAAAAGATAAAAGAAAGAGGGTGGGGCTGGAAAGATAGCTCTGTAGTTAAGAATGTGTACCAGCTGTTTCCCATAGAAGATCTAAGCTCTGTTCCCAGCACCCACACTGGGTAGCTCACAACCACCTGTAACTGCAGTTCCAGGGAGACTCAGTGCCTCCAGCCTCTGTGGACATTTGGACATGTAACCATTTTTGGAAAAGAAGGGAGGAAAAAAGGCCAGGCACGGTAGTGCATACCTTTGGTGCCAACATTTGGGAGGTATCTGTGAATTTGAGGCCAGCCTATTCTAAATAGTTACTTCTAGCCAAGCAGTGCCCTGCTATGTGTTGCCCTCCCCCCAAAAAATTTAAAAATTAAAAAAAGGAAGGAAGAGAGGAAGAAATGGAGAAGAAAGGAAGGAGAAGAAACCAGGTGTGGGGGCACAGCTCTGAACCCAGCACTCAGGGATTGAAAGCAGGAGGATTATAAGTTCAAGGTCAACCTGAGCTACTGAGTAAGTTCCAGGCTAGCCTACGCTATGTAGTATAAGACCTTGTCGGGGAAAGAGGGAGAGAAAGAGAGGTCTGAGTCACACACACACACACACACACACACACACACAGTTGTTCACATTTATTATGCCAGTGCTTGGTGGTAGAGGCAGGATGATTGCCACAAGTTCAAGGCCAGCCTGGAGTACATAATGACTGAGAAGCTGTTTCAGAAAAAAAAATAATGAAGGGGCTGGGGATGTAGCTCAGTTCACAGAGTTCTTGCTCATCATGTATGAGGCCCTACGTCTGATCCACTGTACCCACAAAAACAGGCACACAGGCATGTTGGCGCATATCTGCAATACCAGCATTCGGGAGGTACGGGCAAGAAGATCAGGCGTTCAGGCCATCCTTAGCTACATAGCAAGTTTGAGGCCAGCCTGCAATAGTGAGAATACATGTCTGGAAAAACAATCAATCAAACCACATCAGTGCTTGCCAGGACTCGGAGAAGAAAAGTCGTTGTTTGTAAGAATGCAGTACAGAGGGTTTTTGAGAGAATGTCACTGCTCTGTGTGACACTGGAGTCACAGACACATGACACCATGCAACTTCCTAACCCAGAGGATCTTACAACACAATGAACAAACTTTAATGTTGTCTTGTTTTTGAAAATCAACCTGAATGTTGTGAGTGCCAGACTGGGAGCATGTCGCAGCTGAGGGACACAGCCTCACTGAGAGTGGTATAGTAGGCTTGGAAAAGCAGTGTCTCGACAGGAAAACCTGCAGCTGAAGACAGAAGCAACTGTATGTCATCAATGGTCCGCAGTCAGACAAGTTGTTTCCTCCGGAGATACAGGCTAACAATACAGAGAATTCTCTAGACAGAGGCCTCATTCGCTACTTTTTAAATCCAGGACACGAATACCAGACAGCATCTGTACAGAATCTACTTAAGGGAGGAACCATTTGTTTAGGCTCAGGGTTTCTGTCCGTCGTGGGAGGTGAGGGAAGCAGGACAAAGTAGGTCCTTCTGTGGTGGCAGCAGCACGAAGTGAATGTTCTTCACATGGTGGTGGGTCAGTGTGATGTCTATTCCTGGTTGTCAACTTGACTTCATCTGGAATGAACTACAAGCTAGAAATGGAGGGCACATCTATGAGCCAGATCTTAAGGCTGGAAGACACAGGTTTCCAATGTAGATCTTGACATGGAAATCTTGAGGCATGATGGCCATGAAAAGCTAGGTACATGCCTAAAATCCCAGGAAACTGAGGCAAGCAGATCTCTGAGTTAAGGACAGCCCAGGACAAAGCAAGTTCCAGATCCAGATGTGGTAATACACACCTTTAATCTGGGTCATACCTTCTGCTGGAGACCTAGATAAGGACATTGGAAGAAGGAAGGCTCACTCTCCTTTGCCTACTTGCACTTACTAGCTAACACATTTGTTAGAACCTGCTTCTACAGAAGACCAATTGAAACAACTAACTGCAACACTCAAGAGAGCAGCCCGCATTTCGCCCGAACAGCACAGTAGAGCTGGCCCTGGTGGCGTGGGTGTGGGTGAGCCAACCTACAGGCATAAGAGCAGGAGATCTGGCACTTGTATGAACCAGCCCCGGCAGTGGTGAAGAGCTGCCTGGGTGTGTGAGAGCTGGCAGGCTGACCAACCCAGCTACCACCCAGGCCCAGATCCAGGGCTGTGAGTTGACCCACCCCAACATCTACCCCATCTATGAACTGCTGGAGCTCATGAAGGAGCCAGTCCTGCAGAACCAAAGCTCCAGGGTCTTCATGACACAGGGCAACAACAGGATATCCGAGAAGAGTCCAGTGGTGATCCCAGTGGCGATCCAGAATTGATGGTGCAGCAGAGGCCAGGGGCCTTGAACCAGGACAATGACTCATTGCAGTGAACATTTGAAAGTAAAGAGGTATGGACAAAAGGACAGACTTGTGACACAGCATGACACACCTCAGCTTCCGGGGTAGGTATTTTTTCTTTGGGGAGTGGGGTTTGCCAGTGGGGAGGGTGGATAGGAAGGGACAGGGAGAGGAGTGGGATTGGGGGGCATCATGTGAAATTCACAAAGAATCAATAAAAGGTTAAAAAAAAAGAAAAGAAAAGAAAAGAAAGAAAGATGGAAGGAAGGAAGGAAGGAAGGAAGGAAGGAAGGAAGGAAGGAAGGAAGGAAGGAAGGAAGGAAATGTAAGAACCAGAGAAGTGGGAAGCACACCATCAACACGCTCTCCTGGACGTGGCGCGACTAGGGCGCACATCAGCTCTCGGCCACTGTGGTAGCCTGCACAAGATCAAGTCAGTCAAATTTTCAGAATGGATGGGGGAGGAGCTCCTGGGGCCACACTCCTAGGATATCTCCCTAAGGAGTTAGTGGCAGTTGATGTCCACTTTTCTTGAGGATGTGGCTTCTGGTACGTTATCCACTCCTTAGAGAATGCTCCCCTGCCCGTTTGCACATGCTCACACTAGTTAGACATAGTGGGCTGCTAACTATTTAAAAAACCATGAAGTCAGGAAGAAGGCAGGTTGGTGACTCCTGTGGGGAGTTGGAGAGAGATAGTATATAGTAAATAATATTTCATCAAACAAAAAGAATAACCACTGCATACTTGTATGAAAATCTCAAAGAGCAAATTTAAAAAGAAAAAAAAATTTTTCTTAATCATCTGAACCTGTAAGCCTAAACAAATCTTTCTATCCCCGTAAGTTGTTTATCTCGGGTGTTTTCTCACAGCAATGGAAAGCTGACAGGCACAACTTCCCTAAGGAAGAGTTACAAGTAATTTCCATAAACCTCCCCCCTCCAGGAAATGTAGTTTAAGGCTCCTCCCCTCACTTTGAACATGGGCTGCCTGGCTAGTCTGTTTCCAAGGAGTAAAGTCAGGAGGAAGGCAGGGGAGGAGCAATGTTTTTGTGCAACAGTTTTAGAAAAAGTAGCTATTCCCTTGACAGGCACCAAGGTTAAGGTCAGTGGTGCTCCCTGTTGTGAGCGCTGACAGAACAGATCATCATGTGAGCTTTACCTCCGCCATCTTCTCCCATCCACCTACAGCTCCAGTCTCACCTTTCTAGGTTAGAAAACATCAGACAAACCCAATCGCTGAGACAAACCCACAGAGTCAGATTGTGAATTCCTTGACATTGTCCAAGAAAGTAAATGAACCTGAGAAAATGTCACAGGCCAGAGGAGACAGAAGTGAGTGAGTTGTGGTGTCCCTAGATGGGACGCTGGAGCAGAAGAAAGTGTAAAAGCCAATGGCATCCTGACAGGCATCCTGGGACACACCTGTAACCCCAGTGCTGAGGAAGCAAAGACAGAGGGGTTGTGAACGGTGAGGCCAGCCAGGGCTACACAGGGAGACTCTGTCTCAAACAAAGCAAAATAAGTGATGTGGAAAAGGTGAATGAAATCCAAACAAAGCATGAAGGATGTCCTAGTTTGCTTTTAGTTGCTGTGATAAAGACCATGACCAAAAGCAACCCAGGGGTAGGAAATCATTTACGTAATTTCACAGGCTATAGCCCATTGTGGAGGGAAGTCAGGGCAGGAAGCCTCCCATGTCAACCATTAGAAGAAAATACTGCACACACTAAGTACAGGTCAGTCTGGTGGAGACATTTTCTCAACTAAGGTTTTCTCTTGCCAGATGGATGACTCTAGCTTATGTCAAGCTGACAAGATCTAAGGGACACAGACACTCTGCTGGCATTGTTTCCGAGTTGTGACAAATGTTCACAGTAATGATGCAGGAACTCTGAACTCTTTGTAGTTTTCACATGGTTTTTATTTTGTTTTGTTTTGTTTGTTTGTTTGTTTTTTGAAAAGGGATCTTACACTATAGCTTAAGCTGGCCTTGAACACACAGGCGTCATCCCACCTCTGCCCCAAGTGCTGGGATCACAGGCATTTGCCACTATGTCCAAATGCAAGTTTTCTATAAGTATAAGTATTCTAAAATTTTAAACGGTTTTTAAGGGCCTCGAGGGTGGCAGGTATAGTTCAAATGGTAGAGTGTTCAACTTGCACGCCCAAAACCTTGAATCCAATCCCCAGTGCAGTGTGAGATCTGGGAGGTGGCCTGTAATCCTAACACTTGGGAGGTAGAGGCAGCAAATTCAAGGGTTCAGGGCCAGCCTGGACTTCATAAGATTCTGTTTCTAAGAAGAAGAAGATAACTAGGTATCTTATTAGGGTTTTTATTGCTGTGAAGAGACACCATGACCAAGGAAACTCTTATAAAGGAAAACATTTAATTGGGACTGGCTTACAGGTTCAGAGGTTCAGTCCATTATCCTCAAGGTGGGAGCATGGCAGCATCCAGGCAGGCATGACACTGGAGGAGCTGAGAGTTCTGTATCTTGATCCGACTGCAGCCAGGATAGACTGTCATTCAGGGAGCTATGAGAAGGGTTCCAAAGCTCAGCCCCAAAGTGACACTCTTCCTCTGACGAGGCCACACCTCCTAATTGTGCGCTCCCTGAATCAAGCATATTCAAACCACCATACTAGGCTTTCAGAAAGGCATTGCCTGGTTAACTAAGAAAGAATGCCTATCACCACTGGACAAATTACAAGTGAGGGGAGAGAAAAAGACCACAGAATCGAGAGGGGTCAGTCTGGCATGGCCTTGTCAATCTGGGTTTGATTCTGGTTCTGCTGCATACCAAGAGAAAGATCTTGGGCAATTTCCCTAATATCTCTCTCAGCTTCAGTTTCCCAATCTGTAAACTGAGGTTAATATTGCCTTCCGGATGGTTTTGTATCAAAATCTTGGCGTGTCTTTTGGTGAGCTATGCCAATGTCTGCTGGGTGTTTACCCCTGGGATTTCTAGCCATAAGGCATATGCATTAAGCTGTAGAAGTCGCCAAGTAGCCTTGTTCCTCCTGTGGACTTTATGTGGGACTTTTACACATAGATTGAAATCAATAGTCCTCACCATTCACTCAATGAACAGAATGTTTGTATCCCAGATGCAAAAGGTGCACATTCTTTGATTCCGTGTATGTGAATGTCAAAGTCAGAAGTCACCCTGTGGTGCATCCCTTTAATCCCAGCACTTGGGAGGCAGAGGCAGGCAGATCTCTGTAAGTTCGAGGCCAACCTGGTCTACAGAGTAAGTTCCAGGACAGCCAGGGCTCCACAGAGAAACCCTGTCTCAAGAAACAAAATAAAACAAGAAGTCAGTGTAGTAGGCATTCTTTGTTGTTGTTGTTGTTGTTGTTTCCAGGCTGCCCTAGAAGTCACTATGTAGATCAGGCTGGCCTTGAGCTCCTACAGATCCCCCTGACTCTGACTCTGACTCTTCAGTGCTAAGATTAAAGGCATGAGCCACCACAGCCCGGCTTTGGTTTGATCTTTTGAGAGATTTCATCATGTAGCACAGACTAGTCTTGAACACTCAGTTTTCTGGCCTTCTCAAGTGTCACCACCTTTAGTTAAAGGAGCCCTTCTATGCTGTTCGTGGGTGCTCCAGATTGCTCTCTGTTGCTATGATAAACACCATGAGCAAAAGCAATTTAGGGAGCAAAAGGTTTATTTGGCTTTCATCCCCAGGTCACAGTTTATTATTGCCGGATGTCAGGGCAGGGACTGAGGCAGGAACTATGGAGAAGCACCCCTCCGTTCCATGGAAGAGCCACCTTCCTTTCTTTCTCTCCCTTCCTCCTCCTCCCCTTTATCTCCCTCCTGGATGGCACTGCCTACTGTGGACTGGGCCTCAGACCCTCCAGAATCAATCAACATCAAGATAATTTCCACACACATTCACCAGGGCAAATCCTCTCAGAGGAGACTCTTTCCAGATGACTCTAGATTGTGTCAAGTTAACAGAAAAAAATAGCAACCAGTACAGTGAGAATGTAAACTATTGCAGCTACATAAACCAGTATAATGGGTGCTCAGAAAACTAAAAACAGAGGCTGGGCATGGTGGAACACATGTGTAGTCCTAGGACTTGGGAGGTAAGACCATCCTTAGCCACACAGCAAGCTCAAGACTGGCTATGTAAGACCAGACCTCAACTGATGCCCCTTCAAAAACAAAACCGGAGCTACATATGATCCAGCTACACAGAGACACCAACGGAGATGCATGCACAACCATGATTGCCTTGGCATGGTTCACTTAGATATGAAACCAACTTAGGTGCCCATCAACAGATAAATAGTATTCTGTCAGGAAGAATAAAATCATGTCTCTTAGAGGAACTTGAATGGATCTTAACATAGTTAGACAAAATAAGCCAGACCCAGAAATATGGATATTCCACACTTATTCTCATGTATGAAATCTAGAAAAAAAATTTTTTTTTAAAGTTCATGAAAATGAAAGCGAGACTACTAGGAAAAGGGAAAGGAAAGGAAGGAAAGGGGCAAAGGGGAGAAGGAAGGACAACGGGGGATGAATTTGATCAAAAGATATCGTATTCATACATGAAAAAGTCCTAAGGACACTCTTTGCTTAGCACAGTTAAAATATACTATTTCTATAAAGAAAAACCTGAAAAAAAATCTACTGAAATGCCTTAAGGAGACGAGTGTTGAGCATTTCAAATGAGTCCTCCCTCTGGTTAATGTGGGACAGGGGCTCTGGGGAGGCCGGGAGAAGGCCAGAGCAGGAAGCTCAGTGTACTGGTCCAGGAGAGACTGGGTGGTTACCTGGGTACAGGAGGAAAAAGGAGTGGGCTTGGCAAAGAGACTGTGGGAAAGGGGGAGCAAGAAAATAAATGGCACATGTGTTTCAGAATTAGCACCAGGCAGGCGCCGTGCTGATGGGAAGGGTATGTGGGGTCAGGCAGGAGAGGAAGGGGGCAGGCCACCCAGCTTCTGCTTGGCACACAAGTACATGAAATCTACTGAAATAAACGGTCTGCTGCCTGTTGGTCTCCCCCACAACAGTGATCTCCTTGTGCACAGCTGAGCATGGTGGCCAGTACAAAGAAAGCGCCTTCCCAAAGAGGTGTTGGATGGATGAAGGGACTGTTCCCTACAGTAGGTCCAGACCCGAGGTGTGGACCCGATAGGAGAGCAGAAGTATCAGGCTGTAGTAATGAACACCTGTAATCCCAGCATCTGCGAGGCCGAGACAGGAGAATCAAAAGGCTGAGGTCAGCCTGGTCTATGTGGAGACCCTGTCTCAAAAGAAGGAAGGAGAGGGAGAGGAGGAGGAGAAGAGACAGATGCATCCTGGGAGCAGAGGTCTGCATGCAATGAGAGGCAGACCGCAGATGTGAAAGTGAGTTCCTCGTGTTGTTGGCCGGACCAAACGACCGTGTCAGGAAGAAGGTGGGTTCATAAGGGCAAATGACCTCAGAGGTCTACATTCTCTTCTCCATGGAGGAGAGGGAGGAGGCCTTCACACCCCCATCTCCTTCCTCCACAGCGTTGTCAAATGCAGGCCTAGGCTAAGCTTGAGTAGAACAGCCCCGTGCTCATCCCTCCAAGTGCACGCCACCTCCCCAAACCAGATGCTCTGGGCACACATCATAGTCTGTGAGCAAATGCAGCCCCAGGAACCAAACAACCCCCCTTTGTTTCTAAGCCAGAGGCCAAGGTCCAGAGGCCAGGGCTGGGGAATAAACATGCCTTCGTTTAAAAATGGAAAAAAAAGCCCTGTTTCCTCACTGAAATGGGTCTCTTCTGAGCTTTCTTTGTGTGGTTTTTCCATATTGCCCTGGAGGATTCTGCTGACCACTGCCCCACCCAGAATGACTATAGAAGCTCCTTCCAGTCTTGACTAATTTCCCTCCTCTAAATGTCTGGCAGAGGAACAGTGGAACCAGCCAGTGGCCTCCCATTCAGGGAAAGGTACCTGATGTGTCTTGTCACTCCTGGGTCTGACATTCTGTTAGAATGAATGGTTAAAGAAAGGTCTGGAGCCTGAGAGCTGGATTTGGATTTCAGATTCATATGTTACACACAATTAATTTTTTTAATTACCTCCTCAGCTTGGTACATGTCTGTAATCCCAGCACTCAGGATATAAAGATAGGGTTGCCATGAATTTAAGAACAGACCTGATCTACACCAAGTTCCAGGCCTGACAAGGCTATATAGAGAAGCTATGTCAAAGAAAGGAGGGTGGTGTTTTGTGGTCTCAGCCATCCATTAGCCCAGCAGAATTCTCAAGACCTATATCTGCTGCAAAAGAAAAGGAAGATGCTAGCCCAGATCACATATCTACTCTGCAGAGTGGAAGATTATGGAATAAATACCTTAGAATGATCTATTTTTAATAAAGTTCTGCCAACGCCGTTGTAGTTGTGCCAGTTGGACATCTGGACAACCCATCTTGTCCGGGTCCAGACAGCGGCCACTTTATGAAGAACATTGAGTTCCCTCTTTGAACCTTTGAACGCAATACCAGGGACTTAGCATGCCATGGGGAGTAGACTTTTAAAAGAACCCAGATTGGGCAGAGTTGGGGTAGGCAATGGAGACAGTCCCTGGAGGGCTGTTGATAACTAACCCTCATCCACTCACTGACTCAGACAGCACCCAGCCTCTCCAGTTCCTCCTCCTTCTCTCTCCCAGCTGGAAGGGCTTTGCTGGGGGGTGTGGGAGTCTTTCAGCACAAAGCCCTTTGACCTGCCGGAGAAGTGTCTTCTTTCTCCTGCCTACTGCTCCTTTCCCAAGCCAGCAGCCCCAGGGAGAACCTGTCCAACATTTGCTTTCCAGTTTTATCTCTCAGAAAGTCTAAAGCTAATGGATGAACTGAGTTGCAGACTTGCAGTCTCAGACTTCTCCCTCCAAGCCTATTGCACCGTAGCAGTGGCTTCAATCCTCTTAGGAACCAGCTGCTGAGCCTCAGCAGATAGATGTCAGGGAAGCCCTGAGCCCAGCTGGTAAATGGATTAGTCTGCAGCCTCTGTCAGTTCTGAAACGTGCTCAGGGGAAGTCCAGCCTAGCACTATGGGGTCACCTCACCAGAGAGGGGAATTTGGACTGTATCTGCCACTGTGCGCTTGATCACCAAGCAACAGTCTCCCCGCATATCTCCTATATGCTCATTTACTCATTCATTCATTCATTCATGCATTCATTCACAGATACTGACGGAGGAGGGCCAGCTGTGCAGGATGGCCACCCAGGTCCCACTGTGTTTGCACAGAGCTGATTTTGAAGGGAGGACATTTGAGATACGGCAGCTGCAGACTTTCTTCTCTCTTTCTCTAAAGGGAAGCAGGGAGTTCTAACAAGCGAGGGCTCACATACATTCTCTTTCACAGTAGCTCTACTCCCCGTAAAGATATGAAGGGTAAACCCACTGTAAATCGTTCCTGGGGTTAGTTTATGGCCCTGAAGATTCACAGACTTCTCAGGGCTGTCCAGACAAACAGAATTATTCCCAAACTTGTCTCCCTCCTCTGTGCTCTTCTAAACTCCCCAGCTGTCTTTCCCTAAGGCACCTCTTCCCTCTTAGCTGGCTGTTCTTCTCTCCCCAGCCCTTTCCTGACCAAGGTATGTATGTGTGTCTTGGTCCAGTTCCAGCTGAACAGACTAACCGAGATGGTGGAGTTAATTTCTTTTTTTTTTTTTTGGTTTTTCGAGACAGGGTTTCTCTGCGTAGCCCTGGCTGTCCTGGAACTCACTCTGTAGACCAGGCTGGCCTCGAACTCAGAAATCCGCCTGTCTCTGCCTCCCAAGTGCTGGGATTAAAGGCATGCGCCACCACTGCCTGGCTGAGTTAATTTCTTTTAAGCTATGTATTTCTGATACTAGGGCTAGGGAGTTCCAGGTCAAGGTCCTGCTGGGTAAGACCTTGCACAGTTCCATGGTGGAAGTGAATGTGCAGAAAACACTTGACAGCCATAGGGAGAGTAAAGTAAATGATAGAGATGATAGAGATAGAAATAAATATATATTTTATATATAAATATAGTATTATATTATATATAATACTACATTATATATTATATGTTGTACATATTATATTATATATATTATATATGTGGGGAAAGGGTAATGTGCATGCCGGTGCTTTATCACGCTCCAACTTCTCCTTTATATATATAATTATTAAATTAAATATATAATATATATAACTTATACTTATATACACACAAAATAAAATATACACACATATATACATACACATGTGTATGTGTATGTATATAATAGTTTAGGAATGGCATGAGTATCTGCCAAGATACTCTGAGATTTAAAGACTGGTCCCAGAGTGGTGCTCTTAGGAGATGAGACCTAGTGGGAAGTCCTTGGGTCATTGAAGGTGTACCATTCATTGGAAAAAATTGGGCGTCCTGGTCCCTCTATGACTTCTGCTTGCAGATATAAGCTTTTTCTCACATGTGTGCTTCTGCTGTGATGAGCCATCTTCCACCACCAATCTGTATCCCTCTACCATTCTTCACTCCTGCTCCCTGATCTTGGGCTTTCAGCTGTCTAAAGTGTGAACTAAAGAAAGCTTTTGTCTTTATAAAGTTGGCTACCTTGAGCATTGCGTTACGGTTACAGCTGATTGATACACCTCCCTTTCAGTTATTCTTCACCCAGCACTCCTGAATGCTTGTTACACATGAGTAAATCTTCTCTCTTGGTAAATTTTCTTTTTACCACTTAATTTGTAGGTACCCAGGTACTGATCATAAAAGGGTAGAGAGAAAATTTCTCTTGCCCAACCATAGTTTGCCCTCTAGTTTACAGCACGGCCTGAAGCTGTTACTTTTTCCCTAATGCTCCCTAATATGCTAAGACCTGCTCTCAGGACCCTTAGGGTTATTCCACTTCCTCATTCCAGTTTTCCTCTTCCTGTCTCGCTGTCCTGCCTGCGACATGGGCCAAGAGCCAGAACCCATCCTGGCCCTAGCACATGCTTCAGTCAAAGTCACTTGTCTTCCTGGAATTCAGACACTAGACAAAAGCCTGGGGAGTCCTTTCCAGACAGCAGAGCCTAAGGCCCTACACACACACACACACACACACACACACACACACACACACACACACAGAGCCAGTTGGAAACTAAACCCAATAGAGATAGATATGGAAACTGTGAGTGGGGAGATTGTCAGCAAGGAAGAGCATGAGGATCCATTGTCAAGTTTCCAGAGCCCATGTAAAAAATCCTGTGTTGTCTGGACGGAGCAGACACAGTAGGGTCACTGGAGCTGGCTGGTCACCAGCCCGCATCAGGTTCAGTGAGAGACATTATCTCAAAGGAGAAGTGGAGAGTGATAAAACACAGACATTGACATGTACATTGCCTTATACACTTACACACGCACACAAACCATAAGAGAGGGGGAGAGAGAGACAGAGACAGAGAGAGACAGAGACAGAGAATCAGGTTCCAAGGTCTCTTCAAGAATGCCCTTCCCACTCTCCTCCCCAGCTCCCTCAAGTTTTACTGGTCAAAGTAATATTATGACTTTATGTAGTATCAGATCTTAGTCCTCCTGAGGCAGGACCATAAAAGAAAATCAGGGAGACATGGGAGGGAAAAGGAACCCCTTATCCCAGAGTCTGGTTCATGAAGAACTTAAGAGTTCGTTGGAAAATCAGTTGTGTGTCTGATGGTGTTTTGCCGGGGCAAACACGTGAAGAAATGTTTTCCTGAAGCAGACACAGGTGAAAGGATGTTTTGCTAAAGCAAGCGCGAGAAAGGACGAGTGATGAAGGATTCTTTGCTAAGGACATGCATGTATTGATCTGCCTTATATTGTGTAGCTGAGCTCCAGGTGTTGTGACTCCATAGAGAGAAACACACCAAAAAACTTCCGGTGGTGCTCTGGTTGCTTCTTGTCGCTTCCGTGGACTCTGGCCAGTGGGCAGAGTGATGTCAGCTGAGACAGACCCACATGGAGTTTTGCTAAGACAGTCTCATGTGATGAGGCAAGACCCATGGAGGTCACATGATGTTTGGAGCGCGTATAAGCTAACTCTGCAACACTTCTTGGTCTCTTGTCTTACGCTGATTTTGCTCCCTTGAGAGAGATGGTAAACAACTTCTCCTGGAGTCCCTAGTGGTCCTGGTTCCTCCTCCTGACTAGTGTTGAGGCCTGGCTGTCTCTGCTAGGTCATGCCAATGCTGCTGATTCATGTTTGCTCTCCTGACTCTACTGAACTGGACTGCTGGTGTAACCGAGAAGTATACTCGAGTGATCTGACACACTCACGGTGGTGTGAGCATAGGTGAACCGTGTATATGGTTCTAAGTGTATATGGTCAAGTGTGACTTTTCTCTTTTCCTAGCTATAAACCTGCAATTTTCTGGGAATCTCACAAGACGAAAAGCTCCATGTATAATAACAGGCATGCATTAACTCTTCCGTGACCACAGGTTCACCTTATCAGCTCTAATTTTACCTAGTGTACCTCAGGAGATATCCTATTATGCCATTTGCTTTAAAAATGAGTCTCTTAGAAACCCTTTTAACAGGACAACCCCCAGGTTTTCATCTAGAGTCTGCAATTCTAGGAAGGGAGGCCTCTTACCTGTGGTCTGCAGAACTGAAGTCACTTGTCCAGTTTGCAAATCTATTGCTTCTTTGTACTGAGTTGAGCCTTCCTGAGCATGAAGCCAGAGAAACTGGCCCAGAGTTGGTCACTTAAAGTTCTGGTCTGCAAACGACGGGTCTGACTCACTTGGGGTTGTCCTCAGTCTCCCGAATAGCCCAGCAAGTTCAGTCTTCACAGCCTGTCTGCAACCCACTCTGCAGCCAGTGAACCAGGCTTTAAATCTCAGTGGACCAGTGAGATGGCTCTCAGAGGGAAGGACCTGGCCACCAAAATCAGAGTTTGATCCCCGGGACCCACGTGATGGGAGGAGAGAAGCAGCCCTTGCAAGTTGTCCTCTGACCCCCCCCCCATATTTGTACTGTGGCACATGCCCCCTCCAGAAATAAATGTAATTAAATCCTAAAGGTACCCTGAGACCTCTGTATAAGAGACAACTGTTTCTTTCTTTCTTTCTTTCTTTCTTTCTTTCTTTCTTTCTTTCTTTCTTTCTTTTTTTTTTTGTCTTTTGGTTTTTTCGCGACAGGGTTTCTCTGTGTAAACCTGGCTGTCCTGGAACTCACTCTGTAGACCAGGCTGGCCTCGAACTCAGAAATCCGCCTGCCTCTGCCTCCCAAGTCCTGGGATTAAAGGCGTGCGCCACCACTGCCCTACCCGGCTGAGACAACTGTTTCTTAATCTCAATACACAATACACAAATAAAAATGTAAATTAAAATAAAGTGAGGATAAGAATCATATGCAACTCTGGGATTAGTGAGAGTTGAAAATAGTGTTGCCTCAATATTCAAATAAATGTTAAAACCTAGAGAAAGGAAGAAAGGGAGAAAGGAAGGAAGGAAGGAAAGAAGGAAAGAAAGAGAGAGAGAAAGAAAGAAAGACAATTACCAATATAATTTCAAGAGTCACCAAAATCATATAGATATGGCTACCAGAAAGATATTTAAACACACATCTCTTGAGAAGCCTACTCTCATCAGTTTGACACAAGCTACGGCCATCTAGAAAGAGGAAACCATGACTGTGAAATTGCCTCCATTGGATTGGTCTGTTGCCAAGTCTATTAGACATTTTCTTGATTAATGATTAATGTGGAAAGGCCTAGCTCACTGTGGATGCTGCTGCCCAAGGTAGGTAGCCCTGGATTGTATAAGAAAGCAGACTGAGCAAGACATGGAGAGCAAGCCAGTAAGCAGCACTACTCAATGGCCTCTACTTCATTCCTGACTCCAGATTTCTGCCTTGAGTTCACATCTTGGCATCCCTCAGTGATTGACTGTTATTGGAAAATGGAAGCCAAATAAAATCCCTTTCTTCCCCGAAGGGTTAATGACATAAAACAAAACCTCAGGCAAGTTAAGAAACTCCTCACACAGAAGTGAGCATATCTATAAGAACACAGGCCATCATTTACTGTTCAGAAACTGCAGGAAACAGATCTACAGATGAAATTTTAACACCGCCCCCCACCCTACCCCAGCAAAATCCCTTTTCTACCCTTAAGACTCTTCAGCCCCATGAGCCTCAGCACACAGCCTCCTCCTTTTATGCAAAGAGACCACTGCCCTCCACTGTTCTTATAAAAGAGTCTGCTCCTATCAGTTGGCCTCCTCCTTCCTGGTACTGCAGGAACTCAGGAGGAATTTGGGGGTCACTAAGCTCCCTCAGTCAGCTTTCTCTCCTTCCTCCCCTTCTCTTCCTCCTTCCACTGAGGCCCATCTGGAGCCCCCATTCATCCTCTGAGCTCATTATACAGGCTGAACCAATGCCAATTGTGACCTGGAAAATGTTGGGTTTTCATAGTCTCTGCCTTTGTGAGTGGTACAAGTCCCTTTCTGGATCTCACTGACCAAGATACATCTTTGACTTGCCTTAAAATCCAACGTTTGTTTTTTGTTGTTGTTGTTGTTGTTTTGGTTTTTTGTTTTGGTTTTTCGAGACAAGGTTTCTCTGTGTAGCCCTGGCTGTCCTGGAACTCACTCTGTAGACCAGGCTGGCCTCGAACTCAGAAATCCACCTGCCTCTGCCTCCCAAGTGCTGGGATTAAAGGCATGCACCACCACTGCCCGGCAAAATCCAACATTTATAAACAAACCTCAGGCTGGAGAGATGGCTCAGCGGTTAAGAGCACTGACTGCTCTTCCAAAGGTCATGAGTTCAAATCCCAGTGACCACATGATGGCTCACAACCTTCCATAATGAGATCTAATGCCCTCTTCTGGGGCTGTCTGAAGATAGCTACAGTGTACTTACATATAATAAATAAAATAAAATAAAAACAAACCTCAAAACAATAACAACAAAAACAACCCCAAAAAACAACAAACAAACAACTCAAGGAGTCTGTATGGCCGTCCACTGAGGGCAGACCCAATGCAAATTGAACAATAACATATGGCCTGAATTTGGTGCTTTTGATTTCCAAGGTCTCACTGACTTGAACAACTTCATAAGACAGACTAGCAAGCAGTCTGAAGTTCCCCCTTCAAGTCTTTCTGTCTCCACTTGTCTGCTTCTTTGTTCCTCCATTTCTGCACATAAGGTATTAGCAGTGCAAACATCCTAACCTAATTTCCTAAACTCTCTCTCAGATGCTGATGTGGCTGAGGCCCCCACCCCCACCCATCAAACTTTTCTCTCACTCTGCCTCTCTACACACACCTTCCCTTCCGCAGTACCCCATCTCCACAGTCTATTCACCACCGCCCTCTTTCAGCCCTTGGATCCCTGAAGCTGGCCCTCTCTAGGCTTCAGGGACAAACTATGCTATGGTGCCAAACAGGAGCTGCTAAAACAGCAGTTTTCAGCCTGTGGGTCACGACCTCTTGGGGGAATCAAAAGACCCTTTCACAGGGATTCCTCATCACATATCTTGCATAACTGATATCTGTCAGAGACCAAAAAGCCTTGGCTTAATTGGGCCTAAGGCCTTGGCTTAATTAGCAAGCCAAAGTGTCCCGGGCTTCACAGCAGGCATTCCTTTGATTCCTCCCCACTCTTGCTGTCTCCTGCAGGCGATAAGACATTTTGTTTATAGTGGTCTGTGGCTCCAAAGAAATCTTGTGATGCCCTGCTATTCTGATTTACAGCAATGCCTGCTGTCATGCTTTACAGCAGTGTGATATACGGTTGCAATTAAGCAACCCTGGGAATCTCCCTACCTCTGCCTCTTCCTGCCTTAAAGTGCTTAAATATGGACTCAGAAATAAAGTTATTTGGAGCTTGATCGGATTATCGTCTTGCTCCCAAGATATTTCTTGTCTCCTGTCTCTTTCCTTCACTGGTAGTTCCCTCCTCAGTGGTCAAAGGTCCTGCAGGTGGGGGCAGATATCTACATTACAATTCGTAATAGTAACAAAATTACAATTATGAAGTAGCTACAAAAATAATTTTATGGGTTGGGGTCACTACAGCATGAGGAACTATAATAAAGCATTGCAGCATTAGGAAGATTGAGACCACTGGTCTAAGATAAAATCTGTGCTGGTAAAGATACATTACCTACTATGTATAGGATTTGCTGACAATGTCCTTAAGCTCACAGAGAAGCTGGCTCTGGAGATGGGATTTGGTTCTCCCACTGGAGACTCAAGCATGTTTGTCTCAAAATATCCTCCAAACCTTTGTCCTGGGTCAGACTGGCCCTGATTCTGTGACAGGAAAATAAAAAAATGAAACAGCCCTAAAAGGAAAAACATGTCCTTAAGGACAGCTAGTTGGTAAACTGTATCACTTCCTATTACTTATCTAATAACTCAGAGATGTGTGTGTTCAAAGCAACTAGTATAAAAAGATACAAAGTAACTGTTGAGCCACTAGTATAAAAAGACACAAAGTAACTGTTGAACCACGTCTGTGTTAAAAACAACTAGTATAAAAGGATACAAAGTATAAGTAATTGTTGAGCGGAGGGCATCCTTCCCACAGCCCAGAAACTGGGTGGTAATTTTGTCTTCTCTCTAAAAGAAAAAGGTCCCTAGACACCTTTCCTTCTTACACTAATGTTTAAGTTTCATAGCAAACAAGTTAAACCATTTGATGACTAGAGACCTGCAAACAGATGTTAAAATTGTACTATTAACCTGAGGACAGGATCCAGGCAGATATTACCTCACACTGGTCAGGGCAAAAGCTGACCCAGGTACTGGAAGAATGGACATTCCTTACGGAGATTTGGGAAGTGACCCTCTTCCTGGAGACCGACAAACTTTTGGATTTTTCAAGGTACCTGTATATCCTATCCTTCCCTTGTCTCTTCTGCAATCCTGAGAGAAAAAAAAGACAGGCTCACTATTGTTTTGAATGAAAATTAAATGATGTTTGAACTTCTCTCCTTCTTTAAACCCAATCTAAAAGAGAACTCACACTGTGATTCTAGCTACCCTAGCAGGTACATATGGACTCCACTTCTATGAGTTGAGACCATGGAGTTCCCTCCTCTGTTTCCTTATTTTTCTATTAGGCCTACCTGCCTAAGCCATAGGTGCCATCCTCTCCTCTATCGGTATCAACCTAACTAAAATGTCTTTTTAAAGAAAGGAAGTAATGGTCCACATTAAGTCAGTGAAATATGTAGATCCCACCCATTTGTACCTGCTGGGGGGTTGGGGAGGTGGACTCACTTTACTGTTGAGCTGAGTTCACCATAAGCAAAAAGCAGCTGTGTGGCTTAACTGCTGTCTCTGCTAATGATATTATGAAGAAGGCAAATGCTGAATGACTTTACTATTATCTTGGTTAATATAATCACATAGCATAAATCAAAATGGTGGCACCTATAAAACTTCTTGGTCTTTCTGAGCCCTCTGGGGATTACCACACCCCTTTTTATTTTAGACTAATGAGACTAATTCCAAGGTGTTTTGTTTTTATTTGTTACTGTTTTAATTTTAACATATTGTTTACATAATATATGTATACTGGTTTCTAGAGGGGACCTAAGAGTTTTCCCAGCCAGGTTCTTCCAACACTGGCCTCCTACAAAGGGAACAAACACTTTGACACGTCCTGTGGTGGCCCAGAGATCAATATCACAGAAGCACATATCCTAGCACGGACTCTAAGGATACCTTGCCAGACAAGCTGCTGCCAGAGGTCACCTGCTGCAGCTGAGACAGGATCAGCCTGCTGCACAGGAGAATGAGACAGGCTCTGATGGGTCTTAATGCCTGACAGTTCTGTCTGGTCTCTCCAGGCTGGTTTTCCTCTAATTGAGCCAGAATGCTGCTCCACCCCACCCCCACCCCCATGCCCACCACTAATCCTTTGTTCTAGGTGTGTCTGCCCCATGGCACTCTGGAAACCCTTGCTTTTGCTCTTTCCTTTCCCTTACAGTAACAGAGGTTAAGACAAAAGGAACAGTCTAATGCCCTAGGCTTCTGAGTTCTTTTTGGTTTTGTTTGATTTTGTTTTGTTTTTGTTTTTTGAGACAAGGTTTCTCTGTGTAGCCCTGGCTGGCCTACTGCTCACTCTGTAGACCAGGCCTGGAACTCACAGAAATCCTCCTGCCCCTGCCTCCAGAGTGCGGGAATTAAAGGCATGCACCACCACACCCTGCTGAGTTCTTTTTGACATTTAGTTCTTTATTTGTTTTGTTTTGTTTTTATGGTTAATATCCTCTAGATTACAGGGACTTAAACCCAATTTGCCTGTGGTGGATTGGGAGAATGATCTCCCAACTGAGATTGCCCTCTTTAAATAAAAAGAAAATCAGCAGAAGTGCTTATCATGTTTGCTTCCTATCTGGATTTTTAAAATTCGTTTACAGACTGAGGAAATGGGCATGGTATCAGGGAGATCCTAAAGCAGAGTAACCCCTCCCCTTTCCTTTTTACCAGGAACAATATGTACCATTCCCCTCCCCCATGACCTGCTAGAAACTCAGTGCTCATGTCAGGCCAAGGGCCTGGTACTTTCTCATGGGCTATCACTTGTTCAGGCCACTAGCTGAGATGTACAGATGTCCTACACACCCCTCTGTGTGAGAGGAGGAGTTTACTTTACATCACCACAAACAACAGGACCCTATACCATTATGTAGCTTCTGGAAGAAGAGAAAACAGTGTCTATGTGTTAGAATTCAGGGCTTCTGTCCTAGCTTCCTAATCTAAGCATCCATAGAGGGACCCATTGAAAGTTAATACTCGTTCACAGACATAGAGGAGATGGACCAGCCATCCCAGCCTATCTTAAACAATTAGGCCCTAATTATATGATGCCCCAAAGTCTTATGGAGGACTAGGGTGATTAACAAGAGGCTAGAAAGAGGAAGAGCTGCCTGGCTGTGGGAAATCGGCCGTCCATTCAGGGTGAAGACTTTTCCGAGTGACCACTTCTGGACCATTCCCATCAGGGACCCTTTACCATTCCCTGTAAGTTAAGTCGATAGGCTCATCAGTTCCCCAAGGGTAAGACTGACGAAAGCAAACTCTGGATTGCCCCCGGAACCTTATGAAGAAGACACTGTCTAGTCTATCTCAATACACCAAACCAAGGGGGGGAAGTTCTCACTGTTAGCTTACAGGTGATTCCACTAGGCTCCTCCCAGGGGCCTAGCAACGGCTATGTTACCACCTGCCACCACTGCCAGGTGTTCCAAGTCTGGGCTTCATATAAAGACTGTTCTGCCACTCCAGGTCTCTGTTCCCACGCGTGCCTGGCCAGTCTCTTGTTCTCCCCCTTCCTGGCCTTCGCCCCCCCCTTCTCTGCCCTCATGGCTGCCTGGCTGCCTCTACTCCGTCTCCAGGTCCTCACTCCTTTTCCTTCCCCCAAATAACTCCCTTTAGACCATATCTGTTGCACAGCATAATTTCTCAGGGGACAGCTTGGTATGAGCCCACCAGGTACCCCCTCGCCACATTATAGCCCATAAAACTCACAACAGATAGTATATTTATTTACTTATGCTATTATTATTATGTCTTATAATATTTTTTAAACGATTTAAAATTTTTTAAAGGATTCAGACATGGACTTAAATTTAGTAAAGAGATTTACATATACATGAAGATTAAGATGGCTGAATGTTTCCAGAATGGAAAATATGAATGGAAAGTGTTATGGTTTGTATATGCTCGGCCCAGGGAGTGGCACGATTAGAAGGTGTGGCCCTGTTGGAGTAGGTGTGTCACTATGGGTGTGGGCTTTAAGACCCTCATCCTAGCTGCCTGGAAGTCAGTATCTGCTAGCAACCTTCAGATGAAGATGTAGAACTCTCAGCTCCTCTTGCACCATGCCTGCCTAGATTGCTGCCATGTTTCCTGCCTTGATGATAATGGACTGAACACCTGAACCTGTAAGCCAGCCCCCAAGTAAATGTCCTTAAAAGAGTTGCCTTGGTCATGGTGTCTATTCACAGCAGTAAAACTCTAAGACAGAAAGTTTGTGCAAGCTAAGAAGTTCTGAGTTAGTTATTTAAGGTATGTGAAGAATAAGATTTAGAGGTGATATATATGGTATTAATGTTTCTAAGGTCAAAGGTCAATAATTACAAGAACTGGCTAAAATGTACATATAATCAAAGTTATTTAAAAGTGTTGGGTTTTTAAAATATTATACTGTGGTTAAAAGTACCAGACTGGCCAGGCAGTGGTGGTGTAGGCCTTTAATCCTAGCACTCAGGAGGCAAAGCCAGGTGGGTCTCTGAGTTTGGGCTAGCCTGATCTACACAGCAAGTTCCAGGACAGCCAGGGCTACACAGAAAAACCCTATTTTGAAAGAAAAATACCAGACTGGTGCAAATGACCTTCTGGATATTCAATAACCATATTTGGAGGTTTATATTCTCGTGGTTAGAGGTATTAAAAGGAAGAATGTTTTCTCCTTTGCTCTCCAAGGTCATCCAGGTCCCAGGAGACCATGGAACATCAAAGTGTCCCGTTACCAAGGGAAGGCTCCTGTTCTCTTGTTCAGGAAAGCCATGGAAACTCCATCTAGTAGATTCTGGCCAGTATCCAGCCTGTTGGATACTTCTAAGAGAAGGATCAACCCAGGACAATTCCCTCCACACCTTTAAGTGCAACAACAGTCAAGCAAGGCCTTTGGCTCATCCTTGTGTAGATGGATTAACTGGTAAAGAAAGACTAGAGAATCCAAAGGCTCTTCCAGACCAAAGTGGCTCAAAGACTAGACCTTCAACTGGCTTTGACAGAAAGGGAGAAAGATTGGTTTTGGCTACTTACATGATCTTAAACACCAGCAGAAAAAGTATATTTTTCACTACTGATTCTATTCCTGGTTTTTAAAAGGGGGGGGGGGGCTGAAAGGCTGTACTGGCTGGTTTTATGTTAACTTGACACCAGCTAGAGTCTTCTGAGAAGAGGGAGCCTCAATGAAGAAAATGCCTTAAGAAGATATGGCGGTAGGCAAACCTGTAGGGTATTTTCTTAATTAGTGACTGATGTGGTGGAACCCAGCCCACTGTCATTAGTGCCACCCCTAGGCTGGTGGTCCTGGGTTCTATAAGAAAGCAGGCTGGGCAAGCCAGGAGGAGAAAGCCTGTAATCTCCATGGCCTCTGCATTAGCTCCTGCCTCCAGGTTCCTGTCCTGTTTGAGTTCCTGTTTTGACTTCAGTGATTACCAGTGATGTGGAAGTATAAGCCAAATTAACCTTTCTCTCTCAAGTTGCTTTTGGTCATGGTGTTTCACCATAGCTATAGAAACCCCAACTAGACAAAGGCCTATCTTCTTGAATGCCGATATGTCTTTCTATACCCTAATTATCCATTTTCTTAATTAAAGAAGACTACCAAATAGCCTGCCATCAAACTCACAGGTTTGGGGAAATTATTCAAGAGACCTAAATGGTGTCTGCGGGACACTGCTGGACAACCTTATAAAATGACCCATTAGGATTCTATTTCTCGTTTAAGTTGACTGTGAGATGCTGAGTTTAACTGACTTCTCTCACAAAGTTTCTCGGAGGTAGTTTCTTAGGCAGGAGTCTGATGTAAAAAACAGCAGATCCACAATTACCTTATCCTTTAGTGTATGGTCAGGCAGTTGTGCGATTGCATTTCACCTTACTAAACAAAACATGTTAATTATGATGCTAAAACATTTTCCTCATGAACTTCATCTCTTAATGCTCCTTGTCTTAATCAGTGTTCTAGTGCTGTGAAGAGACACGGTGATCACGCAGCTGTGGTCTGGGGAATATGACTCAGTGGAGAGTGCTTGTCGAGCATTGGTGAAGCCCTGGGTTTGAGTCTCAGGAACACACAGAAAGAAAAAGAGGGAAAGAGAGGCAAAGGATAGTAAAATATCTGACTCTGCTTCTTGTTGACTCGTGCTGAGACTCTAGTCTGCCGGAAACTCAGGGATCCTGGCTTCACATGAAGAGGTCTGGGTGAAGAGTTCCGTGAGGCTGCTGTGGGTGACATGGAGTCATGTCTGTTTTCCACTCCTGCTGCCATTCAAAATAAGAGCCTTTTAGCATTTTGTCTACGCTCCGCCCCACAGTTACCTGGCAACAGCCAGGTATGCCTGACTCACTATAAAAGGGGCTGCTTGCCTCCTCTGCTCTCTCTTGCTCTTGCCTTCTTGCTCCTGCTCTGTCCTCTCTCCCCATTCCCCTTCCCCTCCCCCCTCTATCTCCACAAGCTCCTGGCTAGCCTCTACTCCTCTTCTCTCTCTCTCTCTCTCTCTCTCTCTCTCTCTCTCTCTCTCCCTCCCTCCCTCCCTCCCTTTCCCTGCCTCTACCACCCTCTCAGCTCCCCTTCCCATGCCCTGAATAAACTGTACTCTATACTATACCTTCCTATGTGGCTGGTCCCTCAGGGAAAAGAGATGCCACAGCAGGGCCCGCGGAGGCTCCCCTTCCCTCATACCTGACTGCACATCCAGCAAACATATTCTTTCCCTCTCTGTCTTTTTATAAAACACAACAGAGCCTAAGTAGACTCTGCCATTGCTCAGCAAGACCGCTATAGCATATAAGCTCAGTGCGAAATGGAAACACAAAAGATTATTATAAATATCAAGGCCACAGCAGAGCATCTGGCAGTCAGGTGACAACGACTGACGGCTAATCTCTTGCTATTCCTTCTGACATGCATGCTTCTCATAGCGTTGATTCACAGGAAGTCGTGATCTCCAGCCTAGGGACATCAAAAGAGTCAAAGTTTATTTTGTCCCATTATCTCTTCCTATTGGGGGGGGGGGACAGGAAATGGCAGCCTCTCCCCTCTTTGTGATAACACTGCCTAGCCTACATTATGTGCTCAATAACTGTTACAGATGCAGTGTTTCAGTTCTTGATTAGCCTAGAATCATCCCGCTTTTAAGGGACTAGTTCTTGGCTCATCAAGCCAAGCAAGCTGATGGATGCCTCCCAATTGCAACCCATCCAAGCACTCAGAAAGCTGAAGCAGGAGGATTGCTGAGGGATACAAGTCAGCCTGAGCTGCATAATGAGACTTTATCTCAAAATAAAGCAAAACTATCCCAAACAAGTCCTGTCAACAAGTTGGATATCTTTATTATTTTCCTCTTTGGGTCTTTGACCTCCATCCCCTTATCTCCCACCCCTGCCTCAAGGAGGATCCCATTCTGTTCCGGCTTTGCTTCTAGTCATAGATGAGAGCTTAACCATGTGCTTGGCAGCTGCCACTCCCACTAGCAATAGTCAAGAGGAATTATATCCTCTCCCCCTCCCTCCCTCCTCTTTCCAGCTTCTGGAAGCCATTAGTTTACTTTTACAAAATCAGCTGCTTCCAGTCCCACATGTGAGCAAGAGGATGCTGTATCTGTCTGTCTGTATCTGGGTTTTATAATGTGCTCCATGCTCATTCATGATGGGGCAATTTGCAGGGTCTCATTGTTTTTAGGGCTGAATGGTATTCAATTATGTATTTGTGCCACATTTTCTTTGTCCCCTCATCCATGAACGGACAAAACCAGGGCATAACTGGGAGGGGGGGAGGGGAAGAATAACTTCTGTTCTACACAATTGAATTATCATGGCTTCTGACGATTAATTGAACATTTCAAAATAGCTAGAAGAGAAGATTTTGAAAGTTCCTAATACAAAGATATGAAAAATGTCCGAGGAAATGTCTAGCTTTATTTGAGTGGAAACCCCTATGAGGATAAGGATACAGCTCAGGCCATTAGGGACAATGTTAGGTTGCTACACACACACACACTCACACACACACACACACACACATACACACACACACACACACAAAGGAGTGTATAGGAGAGAGAGACATTGGGAAGTACGGGGGAGAGGGTTATTATGTTAGGTCTCGGGGTGTCCATCTGTCTAGAAATGAGTTCACCCTGATCTATAGCAGGATTTCTATGTTTAGAGAAGAGCCAGCCTTCCTCAGGAACTTGTGAGATGTACCCGGTTTCCATGTACTATAGGAGTCATTTCCCTTACCTCTGGCAGGAGGACGGCTGGCTACCTATGACACTTAGCGGCATATCAAAGCCCATGCTGGCCTCAGGGCTCCCTCAGTATCTGTTAGACAGTACATGCTAGCATCCTGTCGTCCTCTCCCTGACCCTATCCCCAGCTACTGGTCTTTCTCATAATCAGCATGCTCTGCCCACCCCACTCTCTTGTTCTTGCTCTCTCTGTCTCTTTCTATCACAGGACAGCCTATTCTCTATTCCTTGTTATCCCTCTAGCTCCACTGTTCTCCGCCACTCTTCCACTTCCCTAGTCCTGGCCACGTCCAGTCTGCTTTCCTTTCTCTCTGCTCTGGACTCTTCCAGATATCTCTGGGTATTCTCTCTCTCTCTCTCTCTCTCTCTCTCTCTCTCTCTCTCTCTCTCTCTCTCATGCACAATAAAAACCTTCCCCCTAATAAGGGAGCGGCCATGTTGGCAATCTATACCACAACCCCTTGCATATAGGTTACTGTTTGCCCTTTCCCGGGAAGTGAGCCTCCAAACCTGGGAGATGTGGCCAAGGGCATCTTAAGCATTGGGACCATCCTTTGAGGGGAATGCCAAGGAGTAAGCCCCCAAGGTTCAGAATGTGGGGTCTGGGAAGGGAGTGGCATGACACCAGTCGGACTCATATACAGGCTGTGGACTTGGGTGGCAGCAGCAAGCAAGTGTCACTGCAACAGGCCCCCTCGGAACCTGCATAGCAGCTGTGCAGACTGCCCGGGAAGTTGCTGGGGAGCCCTCAAGGACTGTCACTCCAGAAATGTAGGACTCTGGAGGAGGTGGGTATTGGAGATTCCCACACAGCAGCTTCGGGATGTCAGAGGACAAAAAAAAAAAAAAATGCCATTAGCGAGGTCAGAAGACAGCTTACAGGAGCTGGTTTCCATCCTCCATATGGGTTTGTCTCAGGATCTCTGTGGCTGTGATAAAACACCGTGACCAAAAGTAACTTGGGCAGGGAAGAGTTTATTTCAGCTTAGAGTTCCATTCACATCACAGTCCATCACCAAGGGAAGTCAGGGCAGGAACTCAAACAGGAGCTGCTGCAGAGGCCTCGAAGGAGTGCTGTGTACCGGCTTGCTCCTCAGGGTTTGCTCAGTCTGCTTTCTTGTACAATCAGGGCCACTCACCCAGGGGTGCCACCCCCATAATGAGTTGGGCTCTCAAACATTAATCATTATTTAGGAAAAATGTTCTACAGATTTGCCTATGGGCAATCTGGTGGGAGCATTTTTTCTCAGCTGAGATTTGCCTTCTTTCCAGATGACCCTAGTTTGTGTCAAGTTGACATAAAACCAGCCAGCGTTGGGCTCCAGGGATGGAAGTTGAGTCATCGGGCTTAGCAGCAAGCATCTTTATCCACTGACGCATCTCACTGGCCCTACTTAGGTGTCCTTATAGTGTCTTTATATAAAAAGTACAGGATTTTGTTTGTGGGTTTCTAAGATACCATCGCTCAAAAGACAACCACATACACACGGTTTAATGAGTAAGCAAAACTTAAATTTTAAGTTTAAGATAAAGGTTAAGAAAAATTACATGACTGGTTTAGTTGTTTTCCTAATCTTAAAGACTTTCCTGCTTTAAATGGAATTGTTAAGTGATTTTTATGAGGGCACAGCTTTATTTAGAGATGAAGAAGGAATAGTATAAACTCAACCTCTTCCCAACCTAAGCAGTTAGTTTTAGCATCTTTGCTTGGGAAATCTAGGGAAGCACAATGGTTCTGTCTCCTAGGCAACTGTGACTTTATCAGTTGTGTTGAGATTTTGTAACTCTCAGCATGAAAAGGCTTCTTTTCTTCCCCTAATCATTCCCCCTTTATTTCCCGTTTGTATCCTGCCTCACAGCCCAGGCTGACTTCGAACTCACTGTGTATCCCAGGCTGTTCTGGCTTCTCATACCTCTGCCTCAGCCTCTAGAAAGACAAACACTTCACTCTCAAGCTTCCCTCTTGCAGCGAAATTCTGTGAAGTTTTGGCTGCAGCCTGCCCTGGCTTCAGCGGGACACCTTCACCTTCATCAAATTCCCTCCTTGTGCCCATTTTACAGCTGGAGAATGAGACCAGAACACCTTCTCAAGGTCGAAGGCAAACAGAATAGATCTTGGCTAGAGACCCTGGCACTTCAGGAGAAACACCCTCCGGAGCATTGGGAGGCAGCTCCTCCCCCAGGCAAAAGCCTGGGCAGGGATCCTGGACTAGCACCCAACACCGGAAGCTGCCTGCAGCCTCCTCTGGAGCTTTCAGACAGAACTGTTTCTGAAGAAAGAAGCTGGACTGTCGGGGAGGGGGGGGGCAGCCACAAATGAGGCTTTTTGTAGTTGGGTCGGGCATAAATACACATTTAGCCACCAATGGCACTTGCTCATTAGCTGGCCAGCCAGCACTTGCGCTGCCTCCAGGCCTTGGAGCCAAGCTGCAGCACTGCGGCTGGCGCAGAGCATGGGCACTGAGCGTTCCTCCCAGGGCAGCAACGACAACCAGGCTTGGGAGCAGATGTATAACTGCCAGGGAGGCCAGTTCCTGAGACCTTGGCAGGGACTACCACAGCTGCCCATCAAAAGGAGGTGAGGCGTGGGAGCCGGGCCCTTGAGGGACCACCACAGGCCCCGCCAGGCTGCCATCGGGTCTTGGCAGGAAGAGAAAGTATTTGTGCTGTCGGAGAGAGGGGAGAGAAAGGCAGTAGGGCCCAGCAGGCCAACTCCTGCCAGTCTTAGGGGGGTGGAGAACAAAATCCTTTTCAGATTCTCGAACCCTCTGCCAGGCCCAGCCATTGGCTGGTTCTTTCCCAGCTCTCTTGGCCAGAGAGGAGTGGCAGAAAGAGCCGCTCAGGGCTCATTGATGAGAGGCCCTGAACGGATGCATAGATGGATCCAGGCCAGGGGCTTGCCCCCTTGGGAGAGTGGGGTGCCAGTTTGCATTCAGAAAGACTTGCATTCACCACTAGTCTTTTCGAAAAAATGGCGGAAGGCAGCAAAAAAAGGCCAGGTGCAGAATATAGGGCACTGCACCCCCATTCCAGGAGGGGGTGTTATTTATACATATTTGCAGGTGTGTTCATACATTGTCTCTATTTGGATGTCCTCCACAAAGGGCCAAGGGATCACAGCCAGTGAACAGGGAAGGATCAGACCTAACCATGCACGGACCAGACCAAGTTCAAATCAACTTCGATTTCCCCAGCTGTAATATTAAAGTGCCTAAGGTGACGCCATCTTGTCCTGACTCCATTTTGTGTCAGTTTAGATATTTCTCATCCCTCTAACCCCTTCGACAACCACTTCTACTTTGGCAACATGTTTGGGGTTTTCCATGACCCTGACCATGGCCCAGATGTATTATCCAAAAATAGGTAGTGTTTGTACAAACTAAACATAAACATAAGCAACTGGGTTTTTTGTTGTTGTTTTTGGGTTTTTTGGTTTTTTTTTTTTTTTTTTTTTTTTTTTTTTTTTTTTTTGGTTTTTCGAGACAGGGTTTCTCTGTGTAGCCCTGGCTGTCCTGGAACTCACTCTGTAGACCAGGCTGGCCTCGAACTCAGAAATCCGCTTGCCTCTGCCTCCCAAGTGCTGGGATTAAAGGCGTGCGCCATCACTGCCCGGCATAACATAAGCAACTGTTAAGGGCACAAATAAAAATTGTCGTATTGTGTCTGAAAGATGGAGCAAGGTTACTCTGACCCTCAACTAGGATTGCTACGATTGTGTTCTGCATGTTTTGTTTGTTTGGTTTGGTTTGGGTTTTTGTTTTTTTTTGTTTTTTTGTTTTTTTTAACCTTTAAAAACGCTATGCCCTGACCTTCAGCATCAAGTTTTCCTGAGATGCTAGCCTACTCTTTATCACCAGCCAAAACTGAAGGACCCTAATTTGGACTTTTATACTTGCATTCTCGGAGGACAATCATCTTTAGGATCCATGGAGATTGATTGGTTACCGAGGCTTTCTTAGATACCAAAATCTGAGGATGCTCAGACCCCTTATGTAAAACTGTGTAGCATCTGTATGTAAAGCATCCACAGTTTCCTGTGTAGTTGATTTGTGACACCCAATACAATGGAAATGTTATGTAAACAGTTATTGTACTATATTGTTTGGTGAATAATGACAAGAAAAAGTCTGCAGGTGTCCCTGCAGACAAGGACACTGTTCACAGATCAGTGATGCTGCTCAAGCTGTGAATGAATTCGCTAAGACAGAAGAAGACAAAGGTAGAAAATAATTCACTGCACCAAGGTACAGCCACAGAGGGAGAGAGAGGCTGGCAAAAGGGTTCAGAGATGTTCTGGGGGCTCTTTCTGGGGGAGGAACCTACATAGGCCATCTGTGTTTTAGGATCACCCTGTCCTGGCAGTTTCGGGCTTAATGGGTTGGACACCTGTGGGGGTTCTATCTGGGTGGCTCAGCAGACATTTTACTGAGGTATACATTTTATCATGTGTGAAGACTTTCCCTGGGACTGGCCACCTGTGCAAGGGAGGGAAGGGTTCTGGGGGTCTCATTAGAGAGAGAAATTCTCCAGTTGTGTCAGGATGCCCTAAGATAGACTGCAACCAGGACTTGTAAGGTTAGCTTTTTCTGGTCCTAATGAGAAGCAGCATGGCAAAAGTAGCTTTGTTCTGACGCAGGAAGAGCTCAATCTTCCATCCCTGAACAGCACCCAGTGTCCACTTCTGAAGCAAGGTCTTTTTCCTGATGCTCTCCCACTCATGGTTGTTTGACCCAGAGGTCTAGACACACTGAATTCAGAGTGACAGTGTGTCCCTTTTGAAGTCTTAAATTTTGTTTTCCTTTTTTTTTTTGAGATAGGATATCCCATTATATAGGCCCAGGTTGGCCTGAAATTCACCATATTCCCCCAGACTGGCTTCAGATTCTTGACAATTCTCCTACCTTAGTTTCCTGAGTGCTGGGATAATATGTATGAGCTACCACACCCTGCTTGAAATCCTACATTATTTTTTAAATATTTGTTTGGTTGGTTAGTTAGCTGGATGGTTGGTTAATTAGTGGTGTGTATGGGTGGGGTGAGTGCAAACACCTGTGTTCACACTAGCACCATGGCATGTGTGGAGATCAGACAGCAATTTACAGGACTTGGTTCTCTCCTTCAACCACATTAATTTCCAGAAATCAAAATCAGGTCATCAGGTTTGATAGCAAGCACCTTTACCCACTGTACCATTTTGCCAGCCCATAGATTTTTTTTTTAATTATCTTAAATTATTATCCATTAAAACATATTTTGAGTTCTGGGAATACGACTTGGTGAGCAGAGTACTTACCACACAAGAGTGAGAACCAGAGTTCAAATCCCCAACATTGATAAAATCTAGGTGGGCAAGGTAACCAGTGTCTTTAATCCCCAGCACTTGGGAAGCAGAGATGGGAAGTTCCCAATATATGCCAGCTAACTAGACTAGGCAAATGGGTGAGCATGGAGCAGGAGGGGGAGTCTAGTTTCAGGGCTGTGAGAATGGAGTTAACATAGATGCTATACTTAGAAATGTGCAGTCTGCAGGTAGTGCTGCCAGAGCTCTAGGGTTTGGGAATGCATGCTACACAGGGAAGGGTATAGAAGAACACAAGGTTTCGTAATGGGCAGGGTGGACTCTGAGGTCTAGAAGGATCATTCATCAAGAAGTGATGGATGCTGGATCTTGGGCTGGAATCCTATTTCCACAGAAAATAGAAAAACCACCAAGATTTCTGGAGTCATGTGTGCCAAATGGAAGTTAAAATGACATGGCTTTGACAAGGCTTCAGAAGAGCAAGGACAGAGTTTCTGGCTGACAATGGTGGAGTCTCTGCACTGGGGGCCGAGGTAAGACAGAGCTTCTGTGGTAGAGTGTGACCTCTTGCCAGAAGCAGATCAATTCCAAGAGTCCATTTGCAGAGAGAACGTGTGTTCCTCTCTGTGGTCTATGGACCTAGCCCAAGGCTTGCTATCAGCTGGAGAAAAATCCCTTTCACGGTGACCCATTTTCCTTGCATTAACACTGCAGACCCACTCTGTGCTAAGCATTCAGCCAGGACTTGGAGCCACCAGGAGATCTAGGGTACCTGTCAGAGCTGCAGGCTTGATCAGCAGTCAGGTTAGGCACACTTCACAAGTTCAGAGCTGACTTGGAGTCTTGACTCTACCACTTTCTAGCTGTTTGACCTCAGGTCAGATACTGTACTGGCTGGTTTTGTGTCAGCTTGACACAACTGGACTTATCACAGAGAAAAGAGCTTCAATTGAGAAAAAACCTCCATGAGATCCAGCGGTAAGGCATTTTCTCAATTAGTGATCAGGGGGGAGGGCCCCTTGTGAGTGGTACCATCTGTGGGCTGGTAGTCTTGGGCTCTATAAGAAAGCCAGCTGAGCAAGCCAGGAGAAGCAGGCCAGTAAGAAACACCCCTCTATGGCCTCTGCATCAGCTCCTGCTTCCTGACCTGCTTGAGTTCCAGTCCTGACTTCCTTTGGTGATGAACAGCAGCATGGAAGTGTAAGCTGAACAAACCCTTTCCTCCCTAACTTGCTTCTTGGTCATGACATTTGTGCAGGAATAGAAACCCTAACTAAGACAGATACCTAACTAATTTTGCAGCCAAGTATGGTGGCACACACCTATAATCCTTTTTGCCACCTCACCCCCACCCTTGGCCTTTGCACTATCAGCGTAGTGCAGCAGCAGTCCTGAAGGAATTGGAATCTCCCTAGAAATCTTGGGCTGAATCCTGGTGCCAGACAGAGGAGGAAGTTGTCTCCCCAGAAGAGATTGCACACGGCGCGACACTGCCTGCCTGGTGCATGTTAAAGAGAGGGGGAAAGAAGCGTTTCAAGACTGGCCAATGGCTAGATGAGCCAAGTAAGTCCATGGTGTGTCCCAGTATCCCCAGAAGCTTGTGAGTGTAGCTCAGCAGTAGAGTGCTTGCTTAGTATGCGTGAAGCCCCAGTACACACACACACACACACACACACACACACACACACACACACACACACACACAGGAAGAGGCCTCCAGAGGCGATGCTGTGTAGTTTAGGATGAACCAGTTCAAGTGAACTTGAACTGGGGGTTAAAGCTGAGAAAAGAGGTTAAGGCAATGACAGCAGAGGTTGGAGCTGGGAGTGAGTTCTGTGTATTTAGGGTCCTGGTTCCGCTGGAACAGAGATTTTGCATGGGTCATAATGGGAGGAAATGAGTGGTTTCAGAGCAAGGAGAAGATGCGTGCAAGGCAGTATTGAAGGTAATGTTTATTGGATGCTTGGGAAAGCCCCAAGATGAGACGCAGGAGATTGGCTCAGAAACTAACTAACTCATGGTAATGAAGAAGTGGGTACCAAGCTCACCAAGGCTGGATGCCCCTATAATCTGGTTCTTACTTACCATGGCCTGCCCTCTCCACGCTCACTGGCACCTTTTCCCTATCTTGTCCTATGTCAGATGGAACATTCCTCCCTAGTATCAATAGGCACAAAAGCAGAATGGATTCTGTTTTGATTCCCACCTGCTCACTCAGCATGAAGTGACCACCAGGTCTAGGCTGAGGGTGGATGTTGGGGAACTCAGCAAGCTCCATCTTCTGAGGAGATGAGATCAAAGATGAGAGGCAGGAGATTGGCTCAGAAACTAACCAATTCATGGTAATGAGGAAGTGGGTACCAGGCTCACTAAGGCTGGAATGCCCCTATAATCTGTTTCAGCCACTGAGATCACCCATCTAAAATAGCATCTACAGGCCTCTCTCCTACAGCCTAGGAACTTTCCAGAAGCAACTGAAGGTTCCTGATCTGAACATACTGATCCAGGTGTCATGCCCAAGACTTCCATAAAGGGTTCAAGGCTAGAGTTGGTTCCACTGCTATCCTGGGTGACACTGGTGTTGTGGACACAGTGGGCCAGATCCTGCATATAGACTCCATTGGTTGCAAGAAACGTAACTAAATGCGGGTCGGAAATCATAACTGTTATCAGACAACCAAGTCAACCAGTAACCCTGAGCTCCAGTCTTCCATGGGAAGGCATGCTTGCCACTAAAAATGTAAAAGACAGACCTCTCTCTCTCTCTCTCTCTCTCTCTCTCTCTCTCTCTCTCTCTCATGTGTGTGTGTGTGTGTGGTGTGTGTGTCCTATCACTTGTACATGTGTGGTGCTAGTAATCAAACCCCAGGGCATTATGTACATTAGGCAAACAACTCTGTTAACTAAGTTATATTCCCAGCCCTCTAAATTTGGTATACTTGCAATTTGGGTTTTTTTTTTATTTTTTATTTTTTAAATTATATGCATGTGTCATACGTGCGCCTGTATCTGGGTACATGCATGTGAATGACAGTGCCCAAGAATGCCAGAGGCACTGGGTCCCCTCCAGCTGGAGTTATCAGCAGTTGTGAGACTCCCAATATGGCTGCTGGGAACCGAGCTGGGCCTCCTGCAAAATCAGCATCACTTTCAACCACCAAGTCATCTCCCCAGTCCCACATCTACTTGTTTGTTTGTTTGTTTGTTTGTTTGTTTGTTTGTTTGTTTTGCTACACAGAAGCAGGGTTTCTCTGTATACCTGGCTGTCCCAGAACTTGCTCTGTAGACCAGGCTGGCCTCAAACTCAGAGAACTGTCTGTCTCTTCTTCCCAGCTGGGATCAAAGGTGTGTGCCACCATGCCTGTACATAATTTAACTTTTTAAAAGAAGAACCAGCCCAATTTTATAATCTGCATGGTGTCATAAATCCTTGACACATTCTTAATAATAGTAATAAAATATAAGTACTGTTACCAGACGTTTGAGTTCATAACCCACAACCCTTTGTTTCCTAATATTCTAAAGAAATAAAAATTGGGTAGAGGAGCTGGGCAGTGGTGGCACAGGCCTTTACCAGCACTTGGGAGGCAGAGGCAGGTGGATTTCTGAGTTCGAGGCCAGACTGGTCTACAGAGTGAGTTCCAGGACAGCCAGGGCTACACAGAGAAACCCTGTCTCGGAAAAAAAAAAAAAATTGAGTAGAGGAAAACAGACTTGCCATTTTGCTTTCTTTTTCTTGTTATTTAAAGACATATTTATTATTTTTATTCTTGTGCATCTGTGTGCGTGCCTATGTGAGTTTATGTATATTATCTGCCCACAGAGGCCAAAAGGCCAACTCCCTGCAACTGGAATTGAAGGTGGTTGTGACCACCTGATGTAGGTGGGAACCGAACCCAGGTCCTCTGGAAAAGCAGTACACTTTCTTTATCACTGAGCCACCTCTTCAGCCACCACCACCCCCCTTTTTTAAAAAGATCGGGCCTTTTGTAACCAAGTCCTGCCTTTAATTCCTAGCTTCTCTTCCCAGGAGCCAGGGTTAAAGGAATGTGCCACCTACCCAGATAAAAATGGTTTTCTTTCTAGTTTCACCAAACTGAGGAGAAGGCTAATTGGCTCCATAGATAACCAGGAGACAGCCAGGTGTGTAGACTTAGCCGTGAGATAGTTTGACACATTCTTTCTTGGAAGGAAGGTGCCTAGGCCCCAGGTTGCCTCCGTTGTCTTTAATCTGCAATGCACACAGCTCTTACTCAAGTTCAGGCCCAAGGAAAATGGGCTAGACACCCTGTCTTTTAAAAAGCCTGCCCCTACCCCCTTGTCAAAAAAGAAAAGGGCTTTGGGAGTTTTATAGGATGGTGGAGTGTAAGCTCTCTGGGCATCGGCCCCTGGCAGAGATTTCCTCTGGTCTATTCTGTTGATATGTTCAGGTGGAGTCCTTTACATTGTTCATTTGGAGTCAGCTTCCAGCTCTGATTCCTGCTAAATGTAGAAATCTTGCAAGTAAAAGCAATAATCTGATAGCCAATGGAAGGGCAGAAGTGTCTCTCCTTAGGATTTAAAGCATCTCTCCTCTGCCCGGCCCAACCCATTCATTCAGCATGAGATCCTGCTAGAGCACTATGGACCGGTTAGCTTTTCCTAACCATCCGCACTGTGACCAAAATTCCTGCCACAAAAACAAGGAATGAAGCCGGGCAGTGGTGGCGCACACCTTTAATCCCAGCACTTGGGAGGCAGAGGCAGGCGGATTTCTGAGTTCAAGGCCAGCCTGGTCTACAGAGTGAGTTCCAGGACAGCCAGGGCTACACAGAGAAACCCTGTCTCGAAAAGAAAAAAAAAAAAAAAACAAGGAATGAAGGAAATTGTTTGGGTTCCCAGTTTGAGAAAGCTCAGTTCCTGGTCAACTGGCCCCATGTGCTCAGGCAGAACATCATGGCTATGGGAACATGTGGTGGAGAACCGCTGTCACCTCATGATGGACAGGAAGAGAAAAGAAAGGGTCATGGAACTGGGCACACCTTTATTCCCAGGGAGGCAGAAGTAGGCAGATCTGAGTTCTAGGCCATCCTGGTCTACAAAGCGAGTTCCAGGACAGTCAGGACTACACAGAGAAATCCTGTCTTGAAAAAACAAAAAAGAGAGGCTGGAAAGATGGCTCAGCAGTTAAGAGCACTGAATGCTCTTCAGGAGGTCCTGAGTTCAAATCCCAGCAACCACATAGTGACTCACAACCATCTGTAATGGGATCTGATGGCCTCTTCTGGTGTGTCTGAAGACAGCTACAGTGTACTTACATATGGTGAATGGATGGATCTTTGGGCCGGAGCGAGTAGGGCCAGAGTGAGAAGAAAGGAAAAAAGAAAAAACAAACAAGAAAAGGATAAGAAATCCTCACCCCAATCAAAGCTGGACTCCCAGTGCCTAAGAATAAAGAGTGAAGAGTCAACTCAGTTGATAAAGTGCTTGTCTTGCAAGTATGAAGACCTGTGGCCAATCCCCAAAACCTATGTACAAAACCCTGGTGTGGTGGTGCACACTAGTATTATCAGCTTGGGGGAGCAGAGATAGACAGATCCCTGGGACCTGCTAGCCCACTTGCAAGTTTCAGGCCAATGAGAGACTGTTTCAAACACAAGGTGGGTGGTACCTGAGGGACAACACCCAGGTTCTCCCTTGGCCTCATATATATGCACATATGCACCCACCCACACATAAGCGTGCATACCCATGTGGTTTAAATGAGATAGTATGTTCAAATGACTTAAAGTCCTGTCTAATTTATAGAAAGCTACTTCTCTGGAACACACACGAGAGAATAAAAATTCTTTTCCTCTGGTTCTTCCTTTGTATATACAACCATTTCAGGAAACTGAACTTACAAACCCCCAAATGCTGGACACATACTTCTGAGTATTAGGGTTTCATACCATGTAAACAGTCATTGAGTGACTATAAATACTTTTAAGATCCTAACAAGACAATCCTTGTGGAGGAAGAAATATGCACCTTGGGCTTCCTCTACCACTGCCAAGTTCCAGAAGCCGGAAAAGGCTGCTCCCAGGAGAGTTGAGAGATCACCATGTTCCCAGCTAGACATCCAGTCCTGTTCCTCACATTCCTTTAACTTCAGCCTCCCTTAAGGGAGCCCCCTCCATTTGTAAATTCTCAAAATTTCTTCCTAATCCTCCTCCAAGAGCAGAATCTCAGATCGGGCTGCAGGAAGCGTTTCCTGTGTGCCCCGACTCACAGCCCGGCTGACCTTGCATAGAGGGTAGGTCCTGAATCCCATGACTTTTAGGCACTGTATCTAGGGGACCTGTACTGCATCAAGATACACACTGTGGCCCTGGGCATGTGAGTTTAAGGGATCCCGAGGTGGGAGCTCTGTTCCCAGCCCCTGCTTGGACACCTCCCTGAAGTTAGGTATGTTCCACCAAGCTGGAGGACTTGGCCTGAGTCCACAAGTCTCCCGAAACACCTAGTATGTTTCTGGGTCTCCAGGGAGTGAGTGTCCACCTGGAGACCTATCCTTTCAAAAGTTACAGCAGCAGCAGAAGGCCAGAGATGTACAAGTCCCAGAATTTTACCTGAAGGTCACTATTCTCTGAAACAAGACCCTGTCTTCACAGTGCTAGTTCCTCTGGCCCATATACTCAGGGAGAATCCTGCTTCAAGGCTCTATGGCTGCTGACATGAGCTTTCAACAACAGGCTTTTTCAGAATTCTGGATGCTGGACTGGATTGAGCTTCCAAGGGCTCAAGAGAAGAATTTCTCTCTTCCCTTCCCAGCTCCTGAGAACTTTGGATATCCCTTGGGCTATCTGATTGCATTGCCTCAAAGTCTGTTGTCTTCACATGGCTTCTCTTCCTCTTCCCCTGCTCCCTGAGTGTCTTCTCACCTCCACTTTGTCATTAGCGCCAACCACCTGGATGACTCAAGCTGACTTCCTAGTCTTGAGATTGTTAGCGATACCCACAAAGACTCCTTTTCTGAATAAGGTCTCATTCATAGGGGCTGCGCTATACATCACCATACAAACTGTCCTCACTGTGACCTTAAGAAGTAGGGCTCATTTTCACGTATGAGGAATTTGACACATGCCATATTGCCTTCCTCATGGTCTCGAGGAGGCATCAGACTTGTCCTCATGCACTGAAGGGGTCTGGGACAGAGTAAACCATGTTTGTTTGACGACCTCTGCCCCCTGCACTCCCAGATGTTTATGTGAAGCAACTGTAATAATTAGAATGGATGATGAAGTGACCTGTGGTTTGAACGTGAAGTGTCCCCCCAGGGGCTCCTGGGTTTCAACACTTGGTCTCCTGGTGGCAGAGAAGTTTTGGAAGGTTGTGGGACTGTTAGGAGATAGAGCTGGACTGGAGAAAGTAAGTCACTGTCACAGACTTGCAGTTTTATAGACTGGCTCCCCTTCGTAACTATGGCTGCATATGAGCTCATGCCTGACTCTTGAGGCAGAGCTTTCCCTGTTACACCATCACCAGGATGGACTGTGTACTCTGAACTGTGAACCAAAGCAAACCTTCCCTCCCATAAGGCATTTCACTGCAGCAACAAGAAAAGTAATATAAAAAAGAAAAAAAGGACAGAAAAGTAATGCAGAGTCCATGGTGAGAGGAAAATGACTTTGTACCTGGGACAGTGTCTGAGTACATACTCATTCTTAGGACTGCTGTCACATCCCCCAAACCCAGGGTGGCAAGAAGCAAAAAGTACAGAGAGTGTCCGCACCTCTGTTGGTAGCCCACAGTGTGCACCCTGGTACCAGTCTGACCTGGCATCTCTGCCTCCTTCAGAAATAGCTTGGTGTTACTTTCTGTTTTCCCCTGAGGAGTCTGTGTCTAAACATCAGACCAGGTAAGGTGCCTACTATGCAAGCATGAGAAATTGAGTTTGGATTGAAAGACCCGAGCCCATTATAAGGAAGTTAGACTCCCCTTAGAAAGATTAAAGCCAGAGATAATATAGCCATATTCCACCGCCTAATGGCTAACCTACATCTTTTGTCCCAGGAAATAGCTAACCACAGGAATGATGAACTTAGGACATTCTATACCTTCCCATGACGCATAGAATTTCCTTGCTTTATGTTTTTTTCTTTAAATACCCCTGACTTCAGCTGCTCAGGGTCGAACTCCTCTGCCTCTGCATAGGTTACGAGCTCGACCCCAGTGCACTGGTTCCCCCCCCCAATAAACCTCGTGTGATTGCAGCAAGGTCTTTCATGAGTTCTTGGGGGGTCGCGCCATCCTGAGACTTGAGTGAGGGTCTCCCCAGCTCGGGGGTCTTTCAGGATCCCTAACACCACAGAAAGGTGAAGTATGGCTGCCTAAGTCTAATCCCAGAGCTGGGACTTGGGGAGGGCACTGGGCACAGGAGGGTCCCGAGCATTTGTGGATCAGCCAGCATCTCCAAGCTAGTAAGTCCAGTAAGAGACCCCGTTTCAAAAAATAAGGTAGAGCTGAGTATGGTGGGGCTTGCCTTTAATCCTAGTGTTCAAGAGGCAGATGCAGGTAGATCTGGCCTAAATAGCAAGTTCCAGGCCAGCTAAGACTGCATAGAGACACCCTGTCTCAAATAAACAATGAACAAATAAATGAATAAGGTAGAAAGCAATCAAGGGAGACACCAGGCATGAACCTATGGCCTCTACATGTTTGCACACCCATGAAAACTTATACATACATCACATATGCACATAAAACCAAACCAGGGAGCTAGGAGTGGTGACTCACACCTCCCAGTACTACGGAGGCTATGACAGAAGGATTGCCATGAGTTTGAGATCAGCCTGGTCTGTGTAGCAATACTAGGCTAGCCTGGGCTACAGAGTAAGACCCTGTCTCAAATAAACAAACAAATCAAACTCAGGGACAGAAATGGAACTCAATTGTAGAGTGCTTACCTACCACATCCCAGGCCCTCGATTCCCTCTCCAGCACTGAAGACAAAAATTTGACCAGTGTTCTTCAGTAAATTACATTAAATTAGTAGTTCGACATGACTCAGCAATTCTACTTGCAAAAGAATTAAAACACTCGGGCATGGTGGCACACACCTTTAGTCCCAGCATTTGGGAGGTAGAGGCAGGCAGATCTCTGTGAGTTCAAGGCCAGCCTGGTCTACAGAGAGAGAGAGTTCCAGGACAGCCAGGGATGTTACATAGAGAAACGCTCTCAAAAAAAATCAAAAACAACATTTCAAACCAAACGATCAATGAGAAATGCATATACAAACGTCTATAGCAGAGCCATTCATGACAGTTGAGAAGTCAAAAATATGAAGTGCCCATCAACTAACAAGCAATGAAGAAAATCTGGTATATAGGAGAGTATGTAAAAGGAATAAGCAGTTCATGCTACAACACGGACGACCCTAACAAACATTGGGCCCAAGTGAGGAAGCACACAGACCCTGGCGGTAATTTTTCCCTTGATATGACAGATTGAGGACAGGTGTGCTGGTCTGAATAAGAATGAGCCCTTTGGCTCATCTATTGGATGCTTGGTCACAAGGGAGTTTAACAGTTTGCAAGATTTACAAAGATTGGGAGGTGGCCTTGTTTGAGTGGGTGTGGCCTTTGAGTGGGTGTGGCCTCACTTATGTATATTGAAATCTTTTTACAGAGGATAGGAGAGTGTTCAAAGTCCCACCATTACCTGTTTTAAGCAGATGCCAGTTGAACACTGAAGTAAAAAAAACCAGCACATTCCATCTCTTCTAAAGATTCCTTTAAAAAAGGAAAGTTAGGTCCAAATATGCTAATGGGAAGAATTTTCTTGGGGCTGGAGAGATGGCTCAGAGGTTAAGAGAACCTGCTGGTTTGGTTTGGTTTGGTTTGGTTTGGTTTGGTTTGGTTTGGTTTTTGGTTTTTTGAGACAGGGTTTCTCTGTGTAGCCCTGGCTGTCCTGGAACTCACTCTGTAGACCAGGCTGGCCTCGAACTCAGAAATCTACCTGCCTCTGCCTCCCGAGTGCTGGGATTAAAGGTGTGTGCCACCACTGCCCGGCGAGAACCTGCTGTTTTTGCAGAGAACCTGGGTTTGGGTCCGAGAACTCACTTAGTGGCTCACAACCATCTGTAGCTCCAGTTCCAAGGGATCTGTTCTGGTCAATGTGAGCATTGCACGCAAGTGACGCACATAAATACGTGTATGCAAAACACTCATATACATAAAATTAAAATAAGTACATTTTAAAAAAATAAGTATATTTAAGAAATAAAAATAAATAATTTTCTTATTAGCCCTCTATAATCTTTGAGCTCCATGAGTCTCCTGTCTTACCCAGAGTGCTCTCCTGGGGCTTGTATTGTTTTTATCCTCTGTGGGCTTAGCTCAGAGCTTTCTTGCATCTTATTATCTACAGTAGGATTAGCTCAGGCTATTCAGCCTGGCCCATGACCTATGGGAGCAGGGCATGTTTTGGCCTGTGGTGCCGGTTGCTCCCACGTTGACTCTGGCAGGCTGCAGCCTGTTATTGTCTCTCTTTCAGCCACAGCTGGCTGCTGAGAGGCACTGTGCTGGACAGCAGGTCTTGCTGCACATATGACCCTCACATGCTTTCACCTCTGTAAGCTTTGCATAAGAGCTAGCTGACGCACAGACATGGTTCTAGTGACAGAGACGTAGGCCAACAAAGTACTAAAACCCAAACGAAGTCATTTAAAAGCAGTCAGCACAGACAGACATGTAAATGAACCTTAACCTTGTTGCAGCAATTCCCTAAGGATCCAAAAGTCTGGAACATAAATAGCAGAAAACACAAAACAAACTGTAAAATCTTAAGTTCCTCACAAAAAGCAAAACGATGTCTTAAAAACTATTTTGTTGCTTTAGGCACAGGAGTGAGGTTTTGGTCTTGCACTGGTGTCTTTATATTAGAATACTTATAAAATGAACGCTTTTCAAAGTGTGGGGTTTTTACTCTGAGAATGAGATATTAATTTTTCTGGTATTTCTCTCCTTTTAGCAAGATTTATGTTTCTAGCCGGGCAGTGGTGGCGCACGCCTTTAATCCCAGCACTTGGGAGGCAGAGGCAGGCGGATTTCTGAATTCAAGGCCAGCCTGGTCTACAGAGTGAGTTCCAGGACAGCCAGGGCTACACAGAGAAACCCTGTCTTGAAAAACCAAAAAAAAGAAAAAAGAAAAAAGAAAAAAAAAAAAAAAAAGAAAAGAAAAAAGATTTATGTTTCTATTGGAATGGATGGGGTGTGTTAACTCCTTCCTGTAAGCTCTTCATCTATTTTATTTATTTTTATAATTTAAATTTTATTTTAAATTATGGGTATGTGAGTGAACTTCAGAAGCCAAAAGGGTGCGTCAGAGCCCCTAGAGCTGGAGTTACAGGTGGCAGCGAGCTGCCGGGTGTGAGTGCTGGGAACCTGGCTCAGGCTCTGGAAGTGGCAGGTGCTCGTCACCTCTCAGTTATCTCTCCAGACATCTTGTATTTCTTTCCCCTTGGTTTAAATTTGTGTTGAAGAAAGAGCAGATTTAAATAAATAAGTAAATAAATAAATGTGAGAACAGAAAGATCCAACAGTATCATTGAAATGATTTTAGTTTTAAATCATCAGAAGATGATAGAACCGGGCAGTGGTGGTGCACGCCTTTAATCCCAGCACCTGGGAGGCAGAGGCAGGTGGATTTCTGAGTTCGAGGCCAGCCTGGTCTACAGAGTGAGTTCCAGGACAGCCAGGGCTACACAGAGAAACCCTGTCTCGAAAAACGAAAAACAAAAACAAACAAACAAACAGAAGATGATAGAGTTACAGATAGATAATCATATATCTACCTATGACATACACAGATATGATTTTAGCAACGCTACTGACTTAGAAGTCATACCAGGTTTATAAAGACTAGCTAGCTGCAAGACTCCCTAGAGGTACCAAACTAGGAAAGCCTTAGTATTTTCATGGTTCCATAAATCACAGCAGAGATCTCTCTGGCACCCCATCTCTCAACCACAAACCTTCCTGTCACACAGCAGATGGCCCAAATAATTAAACAGAACTCCAAATTTGCTCAAAGAAAGGAGCTTCCAGGTTGGCAAGGCCTGTTTTACAATAGCACTATTGTTAGATTAACAGCCATTCCCCTTTAAGACACTCCACGCACTAGGAAGTCAGAACTCAAAGCCTGAGGAAACCAAGCCATGGCCTGTAGCGCTGACAGACCGCTATCGGAAGGGTTAAAATATAGATGTTTTAGCAAGGGGAGAGCAAGGCCCTGACACATGAGCAATGTTTTCCTGTCTCCACTGTCCCTGACTTTAAGTTATAGTAGGGCTTCCTTTTTTTTTTCTTTTCTTTCTTTTTTTTTTGAGATGGGGTTTCTCTGTGTAGCCCTGGCTATCTCTGAACTCACTTGTAGACCAGACTGGCCTTGAATTCACAGAGATCTTCCTACCTCTGCCCCCCAATAGCTGGGATTAAAGGCATGTGCCAACACGGCCTGGCTTATAGTCAGGTTTTCAACATCTTCGAGAGCTCTCTCTCTCTCTTCCACTGTCATGGTCACTGTGGTTTTGTTTTTGTTTTTAAACAATAATAGTCCAATATTGTTCAACAGAAGAATCCCAAAAGGTAAAGCTGGTCACCAAAGGACAATGGCCCCAAAGGGCTCAAAAGAGTCAAAAGCAAACAGGAAGGTAAAGCCTGAGATACTCTCACAGGGAGAGAGACTCACCAAGGGTCAGGTTTTCTCAAGAACCCAAAGCAAAGTTCAAATTTGTTTTTCTGCTTCACCAAATAGAGGTAAAAAAGTTGATGATGGGCCAGGTGTGGTGGCGTACCCCCTTAATCCCAGCACTCTGGGTGCAGAGGCAGGTGGATCTCTGTTAGTTTGAGGCCAGCCTCGTCTACATATAGTTTTGAGTTCCAGAGTGGAAGGAGGAGGAAGAAAGACAAGAAAAGCCGTTGGCTCCAGCTGAAGTGCAAAAGATAAAACACTACCTTGGGGTAAAATGACTCCGGCAGCTGCCACAAGCCACCGTCTTTCCTCTCCACGTGAGGTGACCTCACTGCAAGTGCTGGTCACCCCGAAATGCATCTTTGTCCCTTCATAGTCACCATTTTGCTATCAAGCTTGGGGGGGCATAGCCAGTGCTCCAAGCCAGGTCTTGCCACCCAATTAAAAGAGTAAAATTAATAGTGAAAAGCAGAATAAGGAGACTTATTCAATGTGCCCACAATGGGAACAGGGACAAGGATCCAAGCTGTCGGAAGAGTCCTGAAGTCAAATTAAAGTTAAATAGAGGGCTAAGGATTTGCACCTGTAAGGAGTCACAGTCCCTGTGTGGTCCCCCATCACTGGCCTGTCCTTGTCTGGGCTTCAGTCTCATCCTGTCAGGTGGTCTGACAAGTTGTTAGAATGTGTGAGATCTCTTTCTGGGAAACAAGTTCTCTCTCTGGCTGCTTCCTTTTCCTTCCTCCAATATGAGATTCCCAGGGAAATCCCCATTGCTGGGGTCCATGGTTTTCATAGCCTGACAGTCAGATTGAGAGATAACAAGTATCTCTTTTGAGCAGTTTCTACCAACCCATTACAGAAGAGGGTGGGGTGGAGAGATGGGGGGAAGGGAAAAAAAGAAAGGACAGAAAAAACTTATGGGACAGAGAAAGAAAGGCAAATTCATTCATGGTAAAATCCTGGTAATAACTCAAGACAATAATGAGGATGTTTGAGAACTGTAAATAAAGCCAGAGGTAAATAGCAATCAGAGGAGCCACAGCTGAGGATGTGTGGGAGGAGGAGACCCGGGAAGGGATGTCTGACTCAGTCAGGAGGCTGTGGCACTTGCCCCAGCGAAGGCAGAGCTCAGAGTAGGGACCGACACACCTGGCCCTGGTGGGTTCAAACCCTGAGCCCCAGCCATCTTGAGGGGGAGGTGGTCTATCAGTTGCCTCAGGCTCAGGAATGTGTCCACTATTTCCTAACCCAGATCCTGAAGAAGGCTGCAATCTAGGGACCAAGTTTTTTTTTTTTTTTTTTTTTTTTTTTTTTTTTGGTTTTTTTCGAGACAGGGTTTCTCTGTATAGCCCTGGCTGTCCTGGAACTCACTCTGTAGACCAGGCTGGCCTCAAACTCAGAAATCCGCCTGCCTCTGCCTCCCAAGTGCTGGGATTAAAGGCGTGCGCCACCACTGCCCGGCTCTAGGTACCATCATAAACCGGGTTGTCTCCACCTCTCTACTGGTTTGCCCTCTTCCCAACATGCAACATAATCACATGACTCAGACTCCCCTACATTTTCAAGACCAGACTCTCCCCCTCCAAAGTAGAGATTTATGGAGTGTGGTGGCACACACTTGTGGTTGAACAAGGAAGTGGAAGTCAAACTGATGTATGTTTACCAATAAACTTGCTTATATTAAGTTACAAGTAAGTAAAACTTAGCCAAAGGATTTTGCCTCCACCGGGAAGTTTCATAGATGGCGTTGGCTTCTAGTGGTCCATTAAATCCTTTGCCTTTTATTCAGAAGAGTGTAATTCTGTCAGGCAGGCAGAATGACCTTGGTTAATGGCTGCCCCTAAGAAAAAACAGCTTGTTTCAGATAACTGTGACAATACCTTATTTAAATCTCCCACATGTCTAAAGTGTCCAAACTTGCAATTTCCTGACTCTGTAAAATGTGTTTAATTGCCCAAAGTGTAATTGCCCAAAGTGTAAAAGTGTTTAATTGCCCAAAGTATGGGACTGTGAGCCCAAAGCAACTCATTTATATAAGCCATAAGGAATTTCTGTTTGGGATCTGGTTTCTCTTTGGATATAAACCAGAACCAGAATTGGACTGTTATTAAAGAGATTTTTTTTCCTTATTATCCCCTACGTGATGGGAGTAAATTCTCACTGGAGAGGATTAATTTGCCATCACATAATCCCAGCCCTGAGAAGGCTGAGGCAGGAGGATTGAAAACTCAAGGCTGTTCTGGGCTACAAAATGAGATCAAAACTAAACCAAACAGCCGAGTCTACATGCCCCAGGCCCCATTTTCAAGGTGTTGGCCACTAAGCCTTCCCTCTGTGACCCTGATTGTGTGACCTTGTCACATTATGTAAACAGCATTGTGGAATGGTGGGTGTGGGTAGTCCAAGGTTCCAACACAAACGTGGGGGGGGGGGGTGCTTGGTAAATGGAGAGGTATGCGACAAATTAGGAGGGACAGTTGTTTAAGCCTGAGGAATTCAAGTCGTCTGCCTACGTTGTACACACCCGGTGCCTTTGGCCCTATCAGAAGTCTGCATCTCCCAGAGGGAGCTCAGAGGGCTTTGCGGGGTGCCTGTCTGCACCGTGCCCCGGCCTGTACAGGCACGTCCAACATCACCACATTCTTTCCCTCAGACCCTACCCTCCTCCTCGAGCTCTCCTGACTTCCTGCCACATCCGCCCCCAGGACGTGAACCATCCGCAGACAGCTATGTCCGTCTGATAGTATACAAACAAAGCCGTGAATGTCCTCTCCGAGCAGGATCCGTTTTCCTGAAAAAGGCTTCTGGTTTCCCCTCTTCATAAAAATGTTCTAGAGAAGACTAATGCACTCTATGCTTAAAATGTCTGGTAGATTCTGCTTACCCAAGCCTGAATTTCCCCGTTCTTCCCTTCTGGTTCTGAAAAGCTGGGACAACACAGGAGACGGGGCACCATTTCTGTTTGGGTTTGGGTTTTAAGGTAGTTTCCTAAGTTGGGACATAAAAATGCTTAGGAAAATAAACTCCAGCCCTAACAAAGATCAATATTTAAAAATACAGGAGTCACGGGGCATGGTGGGATGTGCTGTTAGTACCAGCGTTCAAGAGGCAGAGGCAGGTGGACCTCTGTGAGTTCAAGCCCAGCTGGGTCTACTTAGGAAGTTCCAGGCCAGCCAGAGCTATATAGAACTAACAAACAAACAAAATCAAAAGCAAGTATGTGGGAGAGGAGAGGAACATTTTGAGAGTCAACTGGACACTGAATGCTAATTCCACTGTCATGAGCACAGAATGCTGGACAAGTGGCTTGTGCTCTTTAGGAAACTGATCCCACACACCTAGGAAGCAAATGAGCGAAGGCAGCCCTAACACCCTAGCCAACATCCAGCAAGGACAAGCGTTTGCCATGATGTCATTGAGAGTGGTCATGAGCTAGGAGCCACAGGTGAGTTGCTGGGCTCCCGGACCTTGAAGTTCTCAAGTTGTGAGATCCAAAACAAGTTGCTGGAGCTCTCTGTGCCTCGGTGTCCTCTTCTACTTCCCTTTCCCTCCTGTTCCTGTCTTTCCCTTCTTGCCCTTACCTTCTCCCTCCCTGATTTTATTTGGAGCTAGGGCTTAGATGCTCTTTGCATCTTTAGCATTCCCTTTACCCCTGGGTGGTACCCTAACCCCTCCAGCATTTTCCTAATAGCTCTACCCCTACAGGTGCGTTTCTTAGGATTAAAAGCATTCTTAGCTAAGGATAGACCTCAAATGGCAGAGTGTCTGCCTACTAAGCACAAGACAATAGATTCATTTCTCAATACCACATAAATAACAGGGCAAGTAAGTGTCTATAATCACAGCACTCAAGAGGCAAGAGGATCAGAAGTTCAAAGTCATCCTCAAGTCATCAAGTTCAAGACCAGCCTGGGCTAACAAAAAAAAAAAAAAAAAAACAAAGCAAGCAAACAAAATAGGAGTTTGGGCAGGTCAGTAAGGTTTCTTAAGATCTATTTATTTATTTATTTTATATATGTTTATGAATATGATTATATTTATGTATATGAGTACGCTGGCTTCAGCACACTAGAATCCATTACAGATAGTTGTGAGTCACCCTGTGGTTGCTGGGATTTGAACTCAGGATCTGTAAGAGCAAATATTGCTTTTAACTGCTAAGCCATCTCTCGAGCCGTTACAGCCTTATAAAGTATGACTTTGTCCCTGTTCAGAGAACCTGTTGGGCTAGCAAGATGGGTCAGCAGGTGACGATGCTCGCTGCGAAGCCTTATGACTTCAACTTAATTCCTGGTGAAGGAAGAACTGAAGTCCAAAAGTTGTCCGCTAACATCCATACTGGAATTTCCTTTGGACCTGACAGGTCCATGCACGCAAATGCACATATACATACACATACACACCACACTATGCCACATAACACACAACACATACACACATACAACATATATACACACACAATACATACACATGCCACATACACACATAACACGTACACACATACAACACATATACACACAATACATACACACACAATACATACACATGCCACATATACACACAACACATAACATATGCAACACATACACACAACATGCACAATACACACACACAGCACATACACACACCACATATACACATACTCTAAATGTAATACTTTTTTTTAAAAGAACATATTGGATGTCCTTATTTTGTCCCTTCACAGGTTCCATTTGCAGTCATAACCATCTCCGGAAGTGGTACAAGTATCTTCCGTGTAGCTCGGCCTAGGCTCACAGCAGTTAGGAACTGCCCTGTTCTCATCAGCAGCTCTGGGCCTTTGGGTCCCAGGGTCATGTGACCTGCATGTGGGTTATAAGTGACCTGGCAAGTGCTGCAGTGACACAGAGAATGCTTTTAGGTGGAGCTGACAGAGCTGTGAGGAGCTGGAGACACAAGTCAAGAGCAATCTCAAGGTCCTCTCCCCTAAGGACCCAAAGGAACCCCAAATCCAAAGACCTTTCTCTCAGAAGGTTCAAAAGGACATGGAGACTCAAGGAGGGCATTCTGTTGCCAGCACCACAGGCCCCGAGAAAGCAGGCTAAAGTGCCATAGCTCTCCCTGCAGCCTCGGGCTGGTCACACACCTATCTGGGATTTCTGGTTTGTATAGGATGAAGGCACAGGATTTCCAGCTCCTTCCTTTTGCTGTAGGATTTCTTTTTTCCTCCCAGTGCTGAGATGGCACCCAAGGCCCGACACATGCTTGGCCAATTGTTCTACCTCTCAGCTATATTCCCAAGCTCACATAACTCCATTTGTTCTCTGAAATTCTACTAGTGTAATAATCTAAATCTCTTGCTGAACAACGGGGGGGGGGGGGGGGGG
>CM052703.1:111465251-111501199 GCA_028551405.1 Uromys caudimaculatus | reverse complement strand
ATGAAAATGAACATACTGAAAATGTTGATTACCTTCAGGGTCACAGACAGACTGAACCTATGACCCAGGGTAGGAAGTGACCTGGCTGCCTCCCAGCCTGCTGTACCGGAGGGGTGTGTGTGTGTGTGTGTGTGTGTCTGTCTGTCTGTCTCTCTGTCTCTCTCTGTGTGTCTGTCTGTCTCTCTCTGTCTTTGTCTCTGTCTCTCTCTCCTTCTCTCTCCCTCTGGTGTGTGTGGGTGTGTGTGTGTGTGTGTGTGTGTGTGTGTGTGTGTGTGTGTGTGTGTGAATCCTAGCAGCCTTCTTCCAGGAGAGTTGTTTTCTGGAGAAGGGCCCTCCCCCCAGTGCTGACATTCCCTCCACACTGCCTGAGGTGTCACAGTGCCCTTTGGACTCCCGGGTGGAACATGGTTACCTCTACTGTCTGCCACACTTAGGAGATGATGTATCTTGTAACATCAGTCGTAACTCTGATAAGAAATTTGCTAGGCCGGGTAGCACATGCCTGGAATCCCAACACAAAAGAACTGTGAGCTTGAGGCCATGTTGGGCTATGTAGTATGTTGCAGGCCATCCTAGGTTACACAAGAAACCGAATCATCAGCCCTGGAAACACAAACATAGAGGTAACAGTAGATGGACTGTGCTGGCTGGTTGTGTGTGTCAACCTGACACAAGCTGGAGCTGTCACAGAGAAGGAGCTTCAGGTGAGAAAATACCTCAGTGAGATCCAGCTGTAAGGCATTTTCTCAATTAGTGATCAAGGGGGGAGGCCCCTTGTGGGTGGTACCATCTGTGGGCTGGTAGTCTTGGGCTCTATAAGAAAGCAGGCTGAGCAAGCCAGGAGAAGCAAGCAAGCCAGTAAGTGACATCCCTCCATGGCCTCTGCATCAGCTCCTGATCCCTGCCCTGCTTGAGTTCCAGTCCTGACTTCCTCTGGTGATGAACGGCAACATGGAGGTGTAAGCTCAATAAACCCTTTCCTCCCCAACTTGCTTCTTGGTCATGATGTTTGTGCAGGAATAGCAACCCTGACTAAGACATAGACTGAATAGGTTGTGTTTATATATTTAGAAATACACACACACACACACACACACACACACACACACACACACACACACACACACACAAAGTAAGAACAATTAAAGAAAATGAGGCCATGAGTTTGAAAGAAGGCAAGGGTTTATAGCGAGAGAAGAGGCAGGGGAGGGGATTATGTAATTATATTATAATCTCAAAAAAAACTTTTTAAAAACGAGAAAGAAGGAATAAAGGGATGAAGGAAGGGAAGGAAAGAGGAAGGAAGAGAGGAAGAATGAAAGGGAGGGAGGGAAGAAGGGAGAAAGGGGGGGAAGAAGGAAGGAGGAGGGAGACAGACCAAGAACACTGTGTGAAGCCCCCATGCCCCAGCACCCTCTTTCTGTAGTGAACAGGTGATCTCTGGCATCCATGAGACTTACAGTGCCTCCTAGAATACACCGCACACCTTCCCCACCCATGGTCAGACCTGGCCACGTGATACAGGGAGGCCTAGAGAGTATGGGTAGAAGTGACTAGGCTAGGTCTGGGCAGAAGGTCCAAATGTCATTTCATGTGCCTTCCTTGTTGTCAAATGTGTCATTCAATGTTGTCTTGCCATTTCTGCTTGCCTTGGGAACACCAAGTTCTGCCTGGGCTTCCCTTTTGATCTGGGTCCTAAATGAGAGTCCACAGGCAGCAGAGCCTCAGCCACTTACATATAATACAGATGAAAAGCAAGCTACCACCAGTCCAACCCACTGAGGTTGCTTATTACTGCATACTACCCCAGTGGAAGCTGACTGATACACCACTGTTACCCTCAAATAATACCATGACTTACCCAGATGCCTGTCCTTTGGGACCCACATTAAAATGTAAAGGCCACAACTAAATTCTGAATCTCCAATTGTGCTACTGGTCAGATCCTGAAATCATCCGACAAAATTGTCTGAAACCAGTTCTAACCAGTACTCAAACAGCTGCTAAGTCTCAGGAAATGGTTCAAATTGTATTGAGGTGGTGAGTCACAATATGGCACTGCTGTTTCCTCTTCTGCAGGGTTGGCTACTTGGAATAGGAACAGCACAGAATCCAGACCAAATCCCATGCTTGTCTCTCCTGTTTCTTGCTGTACTGTGGAGGCTGGTTTTCATGTCAGCTCGGCTAGACTAAGGTAGTATTGGTACACAGTATTATAGCGTTAAACAGCACAGCAATTTAACCAAATATCATTTAAGTGCTGCTGTGAAGGTGTTTTATAGATGTGCCTAACTGCCGCAGTCATTCTCCAGGCTTTAAGACCTAGAACCCAAGTTTGCTGGGGAGGTCAGAATTCTCCCTTAAGGCTGTATAGCACCAACTCCCACATAAGGTTCTAGCCCATGGTCTTGTACTACAGTTTACATGAAGTCAGCCATTCTTTTTTTTTTTTTTTTCGAGACAGGGTTTCTCTGTGTAGCCCTGGCTGTCCTGGAACTCACTCTGTAGACCAGGCTGGCCTCGAACTCAGAATTCCACCTGCCTCTGCCTCCCGAGTGCTGGGATTAAAGGTGTGCGCCACCACTGCCCGGCTAAATCAGCCATTTTTTAACAAATGCTCCCCGCCTCTGCCATCCGGCACCTCCTCCAACTCTGCAGAAAGAATCCAATCTGAACTGTCCTCATACTCAGAGAACATCCAGGCCCAGGCTTCCTCTGTGTCTTAGCACGTTCTGTTCCCAGGGTGTTAGCATTTTATCTAAGCTCCGCCCCATAGTTACCAGGCAACAGCCAGGTATGCTGACTCACTATCAAAGGGGCTGCTTGCCCCCTCCTCTCTTGCTCTTGCCTTCCCGCTCCCGCTCCCCGCTCTCTCTCCTTTCCCTCCCCCCCCAAGTGCTCATGGCTAGCCCTACTCCTCTCTCTCTCTCTCTCTCTCTCTCTCTCTCTCTCTCTCTCTCTCTCTCTCTCTCTCTCTCTGCCTTACTACCCCTCCCCATGCCCTAAATAATAAACTCTATTCTATACTATACAGTTGTATAGTATGTCCTCCATATGTACCCCCTGGCTGCTTTTCCTCTTTAAGACCAGCTTTGACTATGACTTATGTCAAATCCGTACCCCCACCCACCCCCAAAAGCTTATTATTTCAAAATAGAGTCTCATGCATTCTAGGTTGGCCCCAAACTCACCATGTAGCCAGAGATGACTTTGAACTGCTGAATCTATGCAGGTACCTCCTGAATGCTGCAGTTAAAACATATGTCATCATGCCCCCATTTTATGCAAGGCTGGAGATAAGACCCAGAACTTCACGAATGCCAGACAAACATTCTATTGCCTGAGCTATACCCCCAGCCCACATGTTTATTGACCAAAGACCTAGTGGCAGCCTCTTCTGTCTCAAGACCTACCTGTCTCTTATCTTCTATTCTTTTCATCTCCTCTCTCCCTCCCTCTCTCTCTTTCTCCTCCCTTCTTTCTTCTACCAAACTGAGAGTTACAAAGACCAAGGAGATTGCTGTGGGAGAGGACAGTGAAGAATGCGGCAGGAGTGTAGTGTGAGTTTGGGGGGGTGCCCAGAAACTTCCAGCCTGCTTGGGAGCCTGCTGGGTGGTATGTCAGTTGCAGACACAGGACCAGAGATAGGTGAAGAATGGAGGTAGAAAGGCATTTGGGATGAATGTTGGATGTGTCTCGTGGATCTGCAAGACAGTTCAGCCAGAGGAGATGGAAACTGGAATTTGAAGACTAAGAAATCTAAAGGATGGGGTTTGGTTAGACTTCAGAACACTGGGTAGCGAAATGCTGGAATTTTAACCTGGTTCCCCAGGAAGGAAGAGCTGAATGTAGAGAGAGTTTTGGGCAGGAGGCTGGGGGAGTTTGGTACTCAGGGACTAGCCAGGCAAGAGGCACCAAAGAGAAGGACAAAATAGCTAAGGTGCCTGATGCATTAATTTACAAAGCCCTGCCTCAAACCCTATGCTGCAGACAAGCAAGGACAAGAACAGCAGTCCAGTCTGTGCTGGGAGTTGCAGAGAAAGGAGTAAGGAAACACACTGGGAAGTAATAGAAGAAAATATCCCAGGGTAGAGGGAATGTGTGCTAACTTCGTATCAGAAGAGTCCTAGTGCTAAGCAAGAGAAGCATAGAAAAAGGAAAACACACAATTTCTATGCAGCACTTGCTGGTACAGTAACACTCTCCAGATGATTTTTTTTAAATGCCTTGAAATGTAGCAGGCAGGTATGTTTTGGAGGGGGGGGGGGGGAAGATTCCTGAAAGTTTCTGTTTCTATACAGAGAACAAAATGTCATCTGCCAGACAAGAAAATCCAAGGAGCGTCAAACTTTCCAACAGTACAGAATTCTAAAAAAATGTCAAAGCGATGCCTTCTGGGTTCTGACAGTTTGATGACAAAATCATGTGTCAACATGCTGGTGTTGGTGGGGCAGAATTCAAAGACATGCTCTAAAAAAATTAAAAGGGCATTTAGAAAAAGGGAACAGTGAAATCAGGTGAACGTCACAATGAAGGGCCCATACCCAGAAGCACTTTCTGCAGATCCCACGGCTGGTGCTTCAGCGGCACCGGAGGAAGTCAGGAAGCTGTGTGTGGAAGATGTCCAAGGAGAGAGCAGACTGTACTCAGTAGAAAATGACTTTGAAAACGGATGATCATTGACTTAAAAAACTGGTGACAACCAAAAACTCCAGGAAAAGCTATTTAATATTCCACACACAAAGCAAGCAGTTTTGAAAAACACATTTATATTTGAGTAATCATACATTGTGATGGTTTGTATATGCTCAGCCCAGGGAGTGGCACTATTAGAAGGTGTGGCCTTGTTGGAGTAGGTGTGTCACTGTGGGTGTGGGCTTTAAGACCCTCATCCCAGCTGCCCGGAAGTCAGTATTCTGCTAGCAGCCTTCAGTTCCTCCTGTACCATGCCTGCCTGGATGCTGCCATGTTCCTGCCTTGATGATACTGGACGGAACCTCTGGACCTGTAAGCCAGTCCCAATTAAATGTTATTCTTATAAGAGTTGCCTTGGTGATGGTGTCTGTTCACAGCATGAAAACCCAAACTAAGACAGGTCCACATGAAAAAGCATACCAATAGTTTTTTAGAAATGCATACTTATTAAGCATACACCACTATCAAGGCAAACAGAATTACTGTTGGGGGTTGGTCTTGTGCACTGAGTATTCAGATGCTGCTGTCTATGCCCAGACTTCTGCCTACTGCACCAACACAGTCAAGGATTAAATGTTATGCAAAATTTGTTTTCCAACGTCTCTGATTGGTCAATAAAGAGCTGATTCAACCTATGGCTGTCGAAGGAGATGGGAAGGCTGGACTTCTCAGACCATGAGGAAAGAAGGAGAAACCACCTAGGGAGAACAGGAGGGTGCCCCAGGAGGTCAGTGATGAGAGAGCAGCCATGAGGCATACATGGACCAGAGAGAGCCAGGGCAAACCCAGATGGCAATTAATGGGGCATTTGTCTGGGTATTGTAGCCCAGTCGGGTTAGAATAGCTCAGAACCTGCCCAGCTTAGGCTTGCAGCTTGTTAATAAAAATATCAGGTCTTTGTGTCTTTATTTAGGAGCTAAGGTGGGCTATAAGGGTGGAGAAATGGACAGTAGTTATTTGAGAACAAGGGGGCGGGGGGTAGAAAACCCCTCAAGAATTACTTCTACAAATCACTTCTCTCCAGAAAGTTCCTTCAGGTCCTTCCTAGCCAGTCTCCCTTACCCAAAAGCAATCACTGCTCCAAAACAAGCTAAGTTTGAAAACCAGATGATATGTAACAAACGAAAGTCCACTGTCTTTGTTTTTCTCTGGTGCTAAGTATTGAATTCAAGACTTCTAGCATGCTAGGCAAGTGCGCTACCACTGAGCTACACCCCCAGCCCCCAGCCGACTCGGTTAGTCACTCTGCAGATGAGCAATTGTAAATAATTATATCTTTACGGATCCGACCACAATAATTTTGTCTTTTTTTGGTGTGTGTGTGTGTGTGTGTGTGTGTGTGTGTGTGTGTGTGTGTGTTGCACACATTCACACCACAGAACATGTCGGGAGGTTAAAGGACAGCCTTTGGGAGTCAGTTCTTTCCTTCCACCATGTGGGTCCTGGGGATCGAACTCAGGTCATCAGACTTGGCAGCAGGTGTCTTTACCAACAGAGGAATTTTAATTTTATTAAATTTTAATTTTGTGTTCTAATTTTTATTAGTACATATTAATTATGTATAATCTTTTTTCATTATGACATTTGCATGCATGTCAATCATGTGTTTTGTTCCTTCTCATCTCTGTTATCTCCACCTGTCTGTCCCTCCTCCCCCCTCCTCTTTCCAACCAGTTCCTGCCTAGGAGGTAGTGATAAAGAAAGAATGGCTGGAATCTCACAGTGCGTAAAAAGAATGGCCGGGAGGATTGAGTCGGATCCTAGGAATGCGAAGTTGGTTTAACACTGAAAATCGGTCAGCCCAGTAACACATCATGTTGATATGGTTAAAAACAAACAAACAAAAGCACTGCTTGTCTCAACAGCTGTAGACAGACATGACAAATTCATGATTTAAAGAAAAGGAGGGAAAAAAAAACAAAGAAAAATACCATAACAAAGAGGAATTAAACTTTTTTGGGCAGGGGGTGTAGTTTACAGGTCTTGTGCTTGCCTAGCACGTGCAGGGGCCACTCCAAGGACCACAATAAATAAATAAATAAATAAATAAATAAATAAATAAATAAATAAATAAATAAATGCCAAATCAAAGGTAAAGGGTGAGGGGCATCTACAAAACCAACAGCTGCCAAGGTACGCACTGGGAGAAGATGTGCTGCTCTGCCTCTGGGCTCAGTCCAGACCCTTAGCACCTCTATGCACCATTGGATTGGAGGCTCCCTCCAGCAGCCAAAGGGAAAGCACTGGATTGCAAAGGGAAAAGACGGTAAAGCTCCCTACTTATGGATGATGCTATATAAAGAAAGCTCTAAGCCCCTTCCCACTTCCCCCAGTTATAAACAAATGAGCTGATAAAACAAGCTCAGCTGAGTTACATGGTACAAGACCAGCACCCAGCTCCCCACTGGGACGCAGATGTGTGTAATGTGTAATGCACAGCTGTAATGCTAGCGCATGGGAGGCGGAGATGAGTGGGTGGGCATCAGCACACGGTCAAGGCCAGCCTGGTCTACATAGGGAGGAGCTGCCAGGGCTAGGTAGCAAGACCTTGACCTCTCAAATTTTTAAAAAGATATTTATTTATTTATAATTATTTATATGTATGTGTGTTTGCCTTTGTGGACTTGTGTGTACCATGTATGTGTAGGAACCCTCAAAGGTCAGAAATTTGGGTTTTTTTGTTTTGATATATATGTATGTATATATATATATATATATTTATATATATATATGTATATATATATATTAACATAAAGGTGGTTGTGAGCCACAATGTGAGTACTAGGAACCAAACTCAAAGACCTCTGCAAGAGCAGCAAGCTCTCTTACCCTCTGAGCCATCTCTCCAACCTCTCCCCACCACCCCATTTTTAAATTGGCTATGTTTTTATACAATAGAAATTGTATAACCCAAAATGAAATTAAGAAGACAGTTTCAGTTAGGGTAGCATCAAAAAATTAGATTTTTTTTTTCATATTTTTAAACAAGGTCTCACTTTGCAGTCCTGACTGGTCTGAAATTCACTATGTAAGCCAGGTTGGCTTTGGGACTGTCCTGCCTCTGCCACCAAAGTGCTGGAACAAAGGTGTGTGCCACCACAGTCAGCAGGACTGTGCTCTAGGAGCCAAAGAGATGGCTCAGTGAGTAAACGTGTCTGCTGCCAAGCTTAAGGACTTGAGTTCAAGCCTTGGAACTTACATAAACAAAGACTTTTTTTTTTTTTTTTTTTTCGAGACAAGGTTTCTCTGTGTAGCCCTGGCTGTCCTGGAACTCACTCTGTAGACCAGGCTGGCCTCGAATTCAGAAATCCGCCTGCCTCTGCCTCCCAAGTGCTGGGATTAAAGGCGTGCACCACCACTGCCCAGCTAACAAAGACTTTTTTAAAATGTGCCATAAAAGATCTCTGTTCATAGATTGGAAGACTTCTTTGGGGAGTTTGATTTCTTTGGGTTTGTTGTGGTGGTCATGGTGGTGGTGATAATGAGTTTGTTATTGCTGTTATTTTGCTAAAGTCCAAGTCTACCATTGTCCCAACAGCTCTCTTGAGCTCCCTTGAGCTCTGTATAAAATGAGGGACTCCCTTTACCAGCTGGGCTTCTCCTTCGATGGCCTCGTCTAGGGAGTTCCAAACCCCCACACCCTCTCCCTGTGGAATGTCTTGTAGCCTTGGTGAGGTGATAGATTCAGTTTCCTTCCCAATAAGAACCTGTCGCCGGGCAGTGGTGGCGCACGCCTTTAATCCCAGCACTTGGGAGGCAGAGGCAGGCGGATTTCTGAATTCGAGGCCAGCCTGGTCTATCGAGTGAGTTCCAGGACAGCCAGGGCTACACAGAGAAACCCTGTCTTGAAAAAACCAAAAAAAAAAAAGAACCTGTCACCTGGAATTCCTGGAATGCCTCTCCATGCAAACAAGGTATTAATTATTTCCTTACTCAAAACTGTAGCTAGCCAAAGATATATACCCACCCACCTAGAAATCCCCACCCCCTTTCCCAAAAACTATATAACCCTTGATTTACCCCAGTTGAAACTGAGCTGCCCCTTTGAGGCTGATCCTGGGTGGTCATTTCTGTCATGCTCACAGGTCATCTAAAGCCCTGATAGTCAACTCTGCTCCCTTTGTCTTCTTGGGCTGGTGGAGAGGGGAGAAGGACCACAGTTTTGTTCTGTTTTTCTTTTGGAATTTGGTCTTGTATGGTCCAGGAGAGCCTTGAACTTCTTACCTAGCTGAGGATGGCCTTGAACTTCAGATCCTCTTGTCTCTATCTTTGGAGCACTGGAATTATAGGACCGTGCCACCTTGAACAGTTTTATGTGATGCTGGGTATCAAACCCAGAACTTTGAGCAATATGAAGGAGTAATCTCTACCAGCTGAGCTACACCCCAGTCTGAAGGCTTGCGTCGTTAAGAGACCAATGCCACTCAAATTAATGTTCAAATTCAATACAACATGCCTTAGTTTATCTTGTGTTGCTACAACAAAATACCTGAGTCTGGGTAGCTTATAAGTCAAGACATTTATTTTTCTAATAATTCTGATATTGAAAGTTCTCAAGAGTATGTCACTGGAACCCAGGTAAGTGAACCTTGGTTGCATCACAACCTAGGAAAGAATAGAAGCTGACCGTTCGAGAAGAGAAGAGCCATGAAAGGTGCTTTATGAAGTTCTGAGCCTCAGAGAGTCAAAACCTAGTTCACTCCACAGGACCAGCGTGAATTCACCCATTCAGGTGAAGCCCCTGTGGTCGGATTACCGCCACATGTCCATGGCACCTCTAAAGTCCCCAGTAACCTCTGCCACACTGAGGACAAGCTTCTAGCACATAAGCATTTGAAGGGCACAGTCAAACCTTATACCGGGATGCCAGCTGCCTGCTTTATGAAACTTGACAAACAGACCCAAACATTCACATGCCCACGTAAAGATAAAATCTAAAATAGCTAAAACAGTTTTGGATAAGAATTGGAAAGTGAGAAGGAGCATATTTTCTGATTTTTAAAATACATTACAAATCTACAGGCTGGCCTGATGGCTCAGCAGGTAAAGGCATTTGTCTCCAGATTTGAGTTCCTTGGGGACATTCAAAGAAGAAGGAGAGAGCCAGCTCCTGCACATTGTCTTGTGACATCACAGGGGCACCGTGAAATGCATGTATCCACAGCACACTATATTATAAAAGAATACATCTAAAAAGTGGTGTTGTAAGAAACAGAAAAGACAATCCACAGAATAGAAGAAAATATTTTTACACAGTGTGTCTAAAAAGAATCTAGTATAAAGAACTCATCGTTCAACAACAACGAAATAACTGTGTAAAAAGGGACAAAGTGGGGCTGGAGAGATGGCTCAGTGGGTAAGAGCACTGGCCAGTCTTACATAGAACTGGGTTCAATTCCTAACACCCACACATGGCTCAAAACCTCTGCAATTCCAGTTCCAGGGGATCCACCACCTTCTTCTGGCCTCTGTGAGTACACATACATACATGCAGACAAAAACGCATACACAAAATAAAGTAATATTTTGTGATTTTAAAATGGACCCCGGATTTGAAAAGGTATTTTTCACAGAACAATATGCAAACATCAGTACACACATACACAGCAGAATCACAGAGGAAATGGAAGTCAGAGTCACACCCTGTGGATGGTTCTAAGCAAAAAGACAAATGTCTTATTAGGGTTTCTATGGCTGTGATAAAACACCATGACCAAAAGCAACTTGGGCAGGAAATGGTTTATTTCAGCTTACAGTTCCACATCACAGTCCATCACTGAGGGAAGTCAGGACAGGAACCTGGAGGCCGGAGCTGATGCAGAGACTGACCATGGAGGAACACTGCTTACTGCCTTGTTCCTCATGACTTGCTTGCTCAGCCTGTATTAACAGCCCAGGGATGGTACTGTTCACAGTGAGCTGGGCCCTCTCCCATTTACCACCAATCAAGAAAATGACCCACAGGTTTGGCCACAGGTCATCTTGTGAGGGAGGGCATTTTCTCAGTTGAGATCCCTGCCTTTCAAAATGACTCTAGCCTGTGTCAAGTTGACATAAAAACTAGTCAGCACAGCAGCTTGTAGAAACCTAGTGGTAGAGCGCCTGCCTAATGTGTCCGAGGCCCTGGGTTCAGTCTCTAGTACCACTGTCCCTCCCCCCACCCAGAAAAAAGTGGGGTGAGAGTATGGGGTGAGGGGTGGAACTCTTGTATGCTGCTACAGACGAAACATAGAATTACCACACAACTTTACAATTTCCCTCGAGCATGATTTCACCTGGTATCAGGTGCGTAGTTGGAATAGAGAGTGCTGCGTCCTTGGTCCCCAGCTGGTGACGTATTGGGAGGTGGTAGAAAGTTCATGACGTGGGACATGGTTGGTGGAAGTAGATCCCTCGAGGAAATGTCCCTGAAGGTGATCCCTGGATCCCAGGTCCTTTCCTGATTCAGTCTCCTGTCCAAGATGAAGCAATCTCCTTTCCGCTATCTATCACGTGCTCTTGCTTTCTAGCTGTTCTGCCCACAGCAATAGAGCAAGAGGACTGTGTTCTAAAAGCCAACGAAACACGCGAACCAAAATAAAGGATCCCCCTTTTAATTTGCTCTTTCTGGTATTTGTCACAGCCACGCGAAAGCTGACACGATGACCAAGGGAAACAAAAATGTACCATGGCATAAAAAGTACAAAAGTTGCACAACCGTTGCGAGGGGCGTGGTCAAGCCTCGGCTGACGCTCTGGCTAAGAATGTGACGAATCCGCACGATGGAATGCTCTTCACACAAGAAGGAATGGAGCACCTACAAACTACAGCTCAGAGCCTTGGATACACAAAACTAAGAGATAAAAGCCAGTCACGAAATGCCACCTTGCCAAATGAGTATATTATATGAAACCTTCAGAATAAGGAACCCGCAGAGATAGAAAGTAGACTAGTCTCAAAAATAAGAGGGAGGGAGAGAGGGAAAGAGGAAGAGACTGGTTTTCAGGAGCTATGAGAAGGGAAGAAAGAAGGAATGATATGGATATAGGATCTCTTTGGGGGTGATAAAAACGGTCTGGAATTAGGTAGTAGTTATTGTTACAGAACTCTACGTATATTTAAAAACCTACTGAATTGCACACTTTGAAGTGATGGGTTCTGGGATGTGTGAAAAGAGGAAGGAGGCCAGAGAAAGAATATGGAAAGTTTGGAGAGTAAAGAAAAAGAAATTAAGGACTTGACTGGGCTTTTTGCTTTCTCGGCGAAACAATCATTCACTCCACAGACACAGAGCCCATTGCATAAGGACCAGTTAATGCTCCTTGACCTAGCTGCAGGCCAAGAGTTGCTCATTCAGTACAGGGCAAAGGCTCGTTTAGATGGGGAAGGACTTAAAAGGGGGTAATTAGGGCCTAGTGAAATGTCTCAGTGGATGAGGGCTCTTGCTACCAAGTCTCATGATCTGAGCCCACAGGCCCCACAAGATGAAAGGAGAAAACCTGACTCCTGCTAGTTGTCCTCTGACCTCCATATGTGCATGAAGCCCCACCCCCTCCATAAATAGAGATATGTAAAAAATTTCAAATAAATGAATGTATTAAAAGGAAGTTTTCGCTGGGCATGTTGATGCACGCCTTGAATCCCAGCACTTGGGAGGCAGAGGCAGGCGGATTTCTGAGTTCGAGGCCAGCCTGGTCTACAGAGTGAGTTCCAGGACAGCCAGGGCTATACAGAGAAACCCTGTCTCGGGGGAAAAAAAAAAAAAAAAAAAAAAAAAAAAAGAAATCCTATCTCAAACAAACAAAAAACAAAAAAGAAAAAGAAAGAAAGGAAGGAAGAAGGAAAAAGGAAGTTTTCATCAGTCCTCTAAGTGCCATGAGCTCTTTGTATGTTGCCACCCTGGGCCACTATTTGCAGCACAAAGACCTTAGGGGCAGGAATCCTTTGCCTGGCTGCTAAAGTCCATCCCTTTGCCAGTGACATGCTTTCAGTTCCTAGGTAAAACATCCCCATGGTCTTGGCAAGTAAATTTTCTCAGTAAACAGCTCATTCTCCCAGAAGCAAGTCCATGGGCACTTCCTGGACACCCACTCATGGGCAAACACTGAGGTTGCTCTTGTCCAAAGGTGCACCCTGCTGTGGGCAGAGCAGACAAGCGGCCTTCAGAAATGCCACAGGCACACCCCTAGATGTTAACTCAGACAGCAGGATTCTCAGAAGCCGAGAGTAAAATGGTGTCTGCCAGGGGTTAGGTGTGGGGTACTGATGGGCAAAGACACAACATTTCAGTTAGGCTACTAAATCCAGAGATAGAGTGTTTCCAAACTTGGGGGTCACAACCTGTGACAACAGTTAGGCTGCCCCCTCCTCAAGGAGCCAATTAAAATAGCCAAATTAATAATGGAAAGCATATTTAATGAGGCCACATTGGAAAGAGGGTCAAAGGACTCAGCAATGTCCCCACCCCCCAGCCCATCTTTGGGGTCCTTAAGTGTGGCAAAAAATTAAATAACAAGCAGGCACACACACATCTAAGCAGTCCAGGTTAAAGTGTAGTTTGGTGTACCCTTCACCACCCCCACCCCACCCCCGCCATTGTTCCGTCATTGTCTGCAACTTTAAGTCTCTTTACTGGACACAAGTCCCCTTTTCCTTCTCATCCTGAGATTCCCAGGAAAATTCCATTTCTTTGACAGTCATTGGGTCTGATTGAGAAATAAAATAGCTGACTTTTTCTCCTTTCCTGCTTTCACTTAATATGCTCATTATCGGGAGACCCTCGGTTCAGAAGAATACAGATCTATCTCAGTGGCTGGAGAACCAGCCAGGACAGCCATCCAATTTGGAACAGTTATGAAGATGCGTGTCCCTTGGACTGCCACAAAGGAGGAACTTCCCTGACTTTTCCCAGAAGCGGAAGTCAGGGGATGCGTGGTGTACTTTGGTTCCCATTTAAACAGCATTGGCCGGTTGCCTCGGTATCAGTAAAGAGGATGACAATGTGTGGCGCTCGCCCAACCATGAGATTTCCTGCTCCCCCGCGCCCTCTAGTGGTCAACTACACCCAAGCTCTTTGACCGCTCCTGGTCCTCCTATACTGTAGGTATCAACCAGCCTGGGTTGGACAGAGGAACCACCCTGCCTTTGCCAAACTGCTGCTGCTGAGATCCACCCGAGAGGCTGATTAACTTGGCCCAGATTTTAATCTGGGAGCTGGAGATTTTATTACTGGGAACTGCTGACTTTCATTGGAGGTTCATAGACTCTACTCAGGTTCATAGACTCTACTCAGCTCTCTGAAATGAAGGACCTTTAGTGAAGTTATGGCACTGAGAATATCTTACCTTCACACATTCCACCCTTTTCTCCTGGTAGTCAATGTGCCTTTAATAGACACAACTTCAGAAAATCGTTTTGAATTTTTTTTTTTTTTTTTTTTTTGGTTTTTCGAGACAGGGTTTCTCTGTGTAGCCCTGGCTGTCCTGGAACTCAGGCTGACCTCGAACTCAGAAATGCGCCTGCCTCTGCCTCCCAAGTGCTGGGATTAAAGGCGTGCGCCACCACTGCCTGGCTCGTTTTGAATTTTTATGTAAAGAGATAAAACATATTGTCTTTGCAGTGTGCTGACAACACCCTGGAGTTCATGTGTGTGTGAGTGTGTGTTTGCCTGTATGCCTGACTTCTTCATAAAATGCTTCAAGACCTTCCAAGGGCCTTTGGTGTGAGCTCCTCTATCCAGCCCAGGCCACCCTGTCTCTAATGTTGAACAGACTGTAGCTTCTTACTGTCTCCATGCAGTGTCCAGTGCTCTATTCATTAAGGAAAGTCCCAGATCTGCTGTCCTAGACTCTGGGACTCACTGAAATCCCTAGGGTAAGGTTCATGAATCTCACATATCTTAGCTTTCTTGATGGACCCCCTCCTGGCAGAAGGACTTGTCAATCTCTAATTGGTACCCTCACCTACAGCAAATGTAAGAATGTCACAGTGAGCCAGCCTAGTAGCACAGGCCTATAATCCTAGCATTTAGGAACAGAGATGGGAAGAACAGGAATTATCTGAATCTATGAGCTGCCGGAAATTGCCAAGGGGAGTCACAGCCATAGGATCTCCATGACTCTAAACAACAGCAAGATATCCAAGAGTCTCGGTGAGGAGCCAGTATTGATGGTGTTGCTGAAGCCAGAGGCCTTGAATCAGACCAATGACTCAATTGCAACAAACATTTGCAAATAAAGCTGTTTTGGCAAAAGGTACACTGTGGGACACACCCCAGACCCCAGCGCAACTATGCATGTGTGATGGAGAGGTGGAAAGACGAAGATGCGGAGTGGTACGACCACATGGAGAAACTGGAGATCAATAGCTGTGCTTTGTGTGGTATGGCTGCAATTGATACAGGGCAAGTCATGGCCAGAGGGTAGGCGAGATGGGTTGGTTGGTTGGTTTTTCTATTTTCTTTTATTTTAATTTTTCTTTTGATGGAAGGTTACAAGAGTAGAGGACAGATATGGAAGGTTGGGAACATGAGTGGGATTGGGGTGCATGATGTGAAATCCTCAAAGAATCAAAAAAAAAAAAAAAAAAGACCTTACAATATTGTGAGGACCCCAAGAAATGAGGACCAAGAAGGAGATTGTAGTAAAACAGAAAGAACAACGTACAGAGCTGGAAGACGGCTCTGTGGGTAAAGCGCTCACTGTGTGCTTGTCTTAGCTAGAGTTTCTATTGCTGTGAATAAACACCATGATCAAAGCAACTTGAGGAGGAAGGTTTATTTGGCTCACTCTTCCATATTATTGCTCATTATCAAAGGAAGTCAGGACAGGAACTCAAGCAGGGGAGGAACCTAGAGGCAGGAGCGGATGCAGAGGCCATGAAGGGTACTGCATACTGGCTTGCTCAGCTGCTTTCTTATAGAATCCAGAACCACCAGCCCAGAGACTGCACCACCCACAATGGACTGGGTCCTCCCCATCAATCACTAATTAAGAAAATATCTTACAGACTTGTCTACAAACTGATCTTTTGGGGGCATTTTCTCAGTTGAGGTTCCTCCTCTCAGATGACTTTAACTTGAGTCAAGTTGACACAAAACTATCCAGCAAAGCAACTCTTATGAAAGAAAGCATTTTATTAGGGCTGGCTTACAGTTTCGGAGAGTTAGTCCATTATCATCATGGTGGGGAACTTGGTGGAAGGCAGGCATGGTGCTGCTGAAGTAACTAAGAGATACATCCTAAATCATAGGCAGAGGGGAAGTGAAGGGGAGGGAGGGAAAGGAAGAGGGGAGAGGGAGGGGAGAGGGAGAGACAGGGCCTGGCATGGGTCAAAGCTCAAGTCCAATGACACTCTTCCTCCAACAAGGCTCCACCTACTCCAACAAGGCCCTACCTACTCCAACATGGCCCCACCCACTCCAACATGGCCACATCTACTCCAACATGGCCCCACCTACTCCAACATGGCCCCACCCACTCCAACATGGCCCCACCTACTCCAACATGGCCACACCTACTCCAACATGGCCCCACCTACTCCAACAAGGCCACACCTTCTAATCTTTGTAATCCTTTCAAAGAGTTCTATTCCCTGGTAACCAAGCATTCAAATATATGAGTTTATAGGGCCTTTCTATCCAAACCACCTCCCTGTACAAGCGTGAGGACCAGGTTCTGATCCCCAGAACCCAAGTGTACTGGCTGGTTTTGTGTCAAGCTGGAGTTATCACAGAGAAAGGAGCTTCGATTGAGAAAATGCCTTCATGAGATCCAGTGGTAAGGCATTTTCTCAATTAGTGATCAAGGGGGGAGGGCCCCTTGTGGGTGGTACCATCTGTGGGCTGGTAGTCTTGGGCTCTATAAGAAAGCCAGCTGAGCAAACCAGGAGAAGCAAGAAAGCCAGTAAACAGCATTCCTCCATGGCCTCTTCATCAACTCCTGCTGCTCCTTGACCTGCTTGAGTTCCATTCCTGACTTCCTTTGGTGATAAACAGCAACATGGAAGTATAAGCTGAATAAACCCTTTTCTCACCAACTTGCATCTTGGTCATAATTGTGCAGGAATAGAAACCCTGACTAAGACAAATTGGTACCAGTGTAGTGGGGTATTCCTGTGACAACCTGACCATGTTTTGGGGAGGACTGTGGAAGGACTTTGGAACTTTGGGCTAGAAGATCCATTCGGTGTTAAGACCTTTGTGGGGCCAGGCAGTGGTGGCACATGCCTTTAATCCTAGCACTTGGGAGGCAGAGACAGGCGGATTTCTGAGTTCGAGGCCAGCCTGGTCTACAGAGTGAGTTCCAGGACAGTCAAGGCTATACAGAGAAACCCTGTCTCGAAAAACCAAAAAACAAACAAACAAACAAAAGACCTTTGTGGGATGTTGTGTAGGAGCTTGGAAGATAATGTTGAGAACAGTGCAGAAGATGGAGGCCTGGCTTGTAAATTTTCAGAGGGAAGATTAAAGACTCTCATCAGGGCCATTGCTAGTTTGATTTAAGATTCTGTGGTTTTGGTTAGCTGGGGCTGAAGAAATCAGCTGTGATTAACAAGATACCAGAACTACTAAAGCAAAACCATTGCATTACTGGAACTATTGATGCTGGTTAGCTGGAGCTAAGAAATTGGCTGTGGGGCTGGAGAGATGGCTCGGTGGTTGAGAGTGCTGACTGCTTTTCCTAAGGTCATGAGTTCGGGTCCCGGCGGCCACATGGTGGCTCACAACCATCCGTGGTGGGATCTGATGCCCTCTTCTGGGGTGTCTGGGGACAGCTACAGTGTACTTACATATAATAAATAAATAAATAGATTTTAAAAAAGGAAAAAAAACACAACCCAGTTATAAAAAAAAAAAAAAAAAAGAAATTGGCTGTGATTGGGAAGAGACCGGCATCATTGAGGTGAAATCTTCTGAGAAGTGTTTTCTGAGAGCACAGAGGCTGTGTTCCAGAGATAGCACTCCTTGTGCTGTGGCTGGACTTGGTAATATGTAAGAGCCACCCAGGTGGTACTGGTTTTGAAGGCATGAAGGAGTCATGAAGAGCAGCTGAGGCCTGAGTACTGTGAGAGGCCACGGAAGGCCATTGGTGAAGGTGCAGCCTCAGTTGCAATTGATGGCCTAGGAATGAAGGGGTCATGCAAAGGAGGTGAGGCTTGACACCATGGTAAAGCCTAGTTGCAGGGGAAGACAGCACTGTTTTGGAGATACCCATACCATGAGATGACCACCAAGAACAGCAGCAGCAGTGGAGTACAGGCATCTGGAGCCATGTGTGCTACAAAGGGCAGAGCTGGAGAAGTGACTCAAGCCCTTGGAGGAATCCAGAAGATCGTGAGTAGATCCCAGACATTGGACAGTTGGGGTTTGATTTTGCTTTTGATTGTGACTGTGGCCTGATATTTTTCCTTCTTGTAGAAAGAAGGTATTTTAGTGGAGCCCACAGTTAAGAGATTTTGAATTTTTTAAAGACTTTGAATTTTAAGAGACTGGATGTTTAAAAGGGACTGAAATGTTAATATGTAAGAATTTGCAAAGACTGTGGGACTTTTAAAGTTATTTAGATCTTGAGGATGAATAAGGAAGTAAGGGTCGAGGCTTATTGGTGATGTGTTTATGTGTCAAGTTGACAAGGGGTCAATTGTACTGGCTAGTTTTGTGTGTCAACTTGACACAAGCTGGAGTTATCACAGAGAAAGGAGCTTCAGTTGAGAAAATGCCTCCATGAGATCCAGCTGTAAGGCATTTTCTCAATTAGTGATGAAGGGAGGAGGGCCCCTTGTGAGTGGTACCATCTGTGAGCTGGTAGTCTTGGGCTCTATAAGAAAGCAGGCTGAGCAAGCCAGGGGAAGCAATATAGTAAGCAGCATTCCTCCATGGCCTCTGCAACAGCTCCTGCTCCTTAACCTACTTGAGTTCCAGTCCTGACTTCCTTTGGTGATGAACAGCAGCATGGAAGTGTAAGCTCAAAACCCCTTCCTCCCCAACTTGCATCTTGGTCATGATGTTTGTGCAAGAATAGAAACCCTGACTAAGACACCAAGTAAAAAGCTGGGTGTGGCTTCAAGCATCTGTAAACCTAGCATTAGGGAGTGGATGTCTAGAGCTCATTGCTTAGTGACTGTAGTCCATCAGTGAGCTCCACATTCTTTGCGAGACACTCTCTCAAGACTAATAACAAATGATGGTGATGATGGTGATGATGATGATGATGATGATGATGATGCTATAGAGATAAATAGATGACTCCTAGAACAACACTACCCCTCCCCAATTATTCATTGGTCCAAAGAGCAGACAGATAAATCGGAGAGATTTGAGCTGAACTTGAGGCTGCTTCAAACACGCCTGCAACCAGGACTCGGGACCACAATGCCAGGAAGAGCGTCTCTTCCCTGAGCCTCCGCCCAGTCTCTGCTCTTCCTTTGCCTGTGACCTTCCTTCTCACTGCACAGGAGGGCTCTCTCCACATAACAGAAAATGTGATCTCAGACAGGTCTGGACTGAAATTTCAGGGCCCCCTGCCAAAGAGGAAGAGACATTTTCCCCATTCCATTGAAAACCAAGCAGAAGTGGATTTAAAGTGTCCCCAAACTCACCCCTGTTCCCAACCGAGCCAGTCGGGGTGCTTTGAGTTGTCATCTATCTGGAGCCCTTAGTTGAGGCCAGGGAGAAGTGTCCTCCAGAACAAGGAGGGTAAGGGGCAGGCCGGAGAGCTGGCTCCACAGTTCAGATCACTTGCTGCAGTGCACAGAAACTTGTGGGTCCCTAGAACCCACATGCATGGTGCATAACAGGCCAGGCAGCCATAGACTCACACATTTTCTAGATTCAGAGTCTATAGTTTCCAACAATTACCAAAGGGACATTTAACCCAAAAGCCTCATCGTGGAAGGCACTTTGGCAGCTACCCAGTTCAAAGCCCTCATTTGCCTGCTGTGGATGCTGTAAGCAGAGAGTTTAGGAGGTTTTTCTAAGGCCCACGCAACCTGGATGGGACTCTGAGTGCTTGGCGTATCTCTCAGGGAGGAGGCAGTGAGGGGCAGGGTTATGACCTGACCTGAAGTTCAGGGAGAGATGGGACTGAGGGGCTGGGACTGTTGACACCCACATCCCCAGTATACAAGGAGCCAGAGGTTGACTAGCCTGGGCTACATAAGTGAGTTGAAGCCCAGCCTGGGCTATATAGCAAACCCTGACTCAATAAATAAATAAATAAATAAATAAATAAATAAATAAATAAATAAATAAATAAATAAATAGTCAGGAGCCAAACCCATGAAATTACCCACTGTTCTGTGAAGCTTTGTCAGTTAAGGCGAAAGGTTAGAAAGGACAGGGCGTCTGCGGTCTCAGGTCCCAGAAACTGAAAGAACATCTGGTATTTCCTTAAAACCGGTTATGGTAGTGGGCTGGCCTTGGGCCATGCGTAACCTTCCCAACTGCCTGTCTTTTTAAATAGCTGTCCTGAAATAAACTTCGAGAGCTTGATCAGAATACAGACTTGCTCTCCTTCTTCGAGTCTCCTGTCCTCCATTCTTTCGCCCCCTCCCCGGGTTCCCGCTGAATCCCGGCAAGCCGGGGCAATAAATAAATAAATAAATCCAAACAAAACCAGGGTGGGAGAAGAGGAAGGCAAGGTTGGTTTTAAACAAAATAAGGAAAATGGCTGAGGAAAACAATGGCTGAGTTGGCTAAGCTTCAAAGTCCTACGGGCTTGTGGACTTGTGGAGGAATTTCAAAAACTGGGCCTGACCCCACCTGACTGGAAATGGACAAATGTTGACTTGAGTTTCAGGAACAGGGAGTTTCCAAGAACTTCAGTTTGGGAGTAGGACGGGGTTTCGGGGCTCACTAAGGACAGGTCCTGCCAGACAAGTATCACTTCTCCTTTAGATAAAGTTCCAAACCTAGCAAGTCCTCTGGGGAACACTCCCTCAGACCCCAGGGTTTCTGACTTGTCATGTCAGAGCAGAAAAGCCAGGGATGAGGAGACATGGGCTGAGCACAGAGGGCTAAGCTGGTAGACTATGTCTTTGGGGAGTGGGCTGCCATATCTCCACCACCAAACCAAACTGAACCAAACCCCAAGGACAGGAAACTGCCAGCCCTCAGATGAATTCAACCTTCAGACATTTTAAATACGTGAGGGAAAAGGTTCATAGCTCCACAGTAGAGCACTTGCCTAGCATGCACAAGGCCCTGGGTTCAATCCTCAATACAATAAAGAACGAAATAAAATGGTGTTGATTGTGGCCTGGAGGCCAGCCTAGGCTACGAGAGACCCTGTCTTGTTTTGTTTTGTTTGTTTGTTTGTTTGTTTGTTTGTTTGAGACAGGGTTTCTCTGTGTAGCTCTGGCTGTCCTGGAACTCACTCTGTAGACCAGGCTGGCCTCGAACTCAGAAATCCACCTGCCTCTGCCTCCCAAGTGCTGGGATTAAAGGCATGTACCACCCCTGCCCGATGAGAGACCCTGTCTTTAAAAAAAAAATGGTGGTTCATGTCTTTAATCCCAGCAGTTGGGAGGCAGTGGCAGGCAGATCTCCAAGTTTGAGGCCAGCCTAGTCTACAGAGTGAGTACTAGTACAGACAGGGCTACATACATGATATATGAGACTATATATCAAAAAGAAATAAATGAAGACATTCTCCACAAAATTGCCTTCCTGGATTTCTGATGGTCTTGCTTTCCCTCTGCCCAGCATGGCTACCACTGCCCTCCATGGCGGAAGCAAACATATACCACTCTAATTCGCCCATGCCACAACACTCCTGCCGTCACAAGTTCTGCTATCTTTCTGTGACTATGCTTTTGGCTACTTTATTGGGTTCTTTTCCCTACCAACTGTCTCCACCCTTATCCCTTCCAACCCCTCAACACTAGGTAGGAGAGAAAGAAGGTTAGAGGGGAAGGGGGCGTAGACATAGTTAGACTGCTTCCTGCTAATTAGGGGCATTGAAGTCCTTGGAGCAAGTCCAATATTTGTCATCAGGCTATCTCCAACCAGCAACCAGCAATCCAGCAGACAGCAACAAGAACAGCAGCAGCAGGAAGAGCAGCATTCCTCTCTCAGAGGCTCTGGCCTTTTTATACCCTCTCAGGAGTTCCCAGAATTCCAAACATAATCTATCTTCAGCTGGCAAAGTCACACCAGAGCACAGGACAAATCCTAGCTGCTGTAGGCAATCTGAAGCAGCCCCATTTCCCATACCTGAGATTAAAATAAAACATATTCACTAGCATTTCTGTGTTTAAAGAAACCAAATCTGTCCCAATCCAGCACAGATGTGAGTGGGTGACCCTGATCTACCCTCCACTCACCACACATGGTTTTGTAGAGACTTAGAAGTCAGGAGTGGGGATGAGGGATACTTCTGATAACTAGCAAGATGGCAGCCGAGCCCAGGCTGTAGGCATCTGTTGGTAGTCTTTCTATACCATGTACAGGGGCTGGAATCTTGAAATGCATTGGACTGGACAAGGGACTAACTGAAGCCCAGGCCCGCCTCAAGCTTGCTTCAGTCCTCCTGAATGCAGAGACTACAGATGTGACTCAGGATACCAACTGGATACCTACATTTGAGACAAAGTAATAAATGAAAACACAGGAGAATTAAAAATAAGATAGTCTTTTAAATTTAAAAAGAAAAATGTATATGTTATATTGGTACATGTTACATGTGTTTTATTTATTTTTTTTTTCTTTTGGTTTTTCGAGACAGGGTTTCTCTGTGTAGCCCTGGCTGTCCTGGAACTCACTCTGTAGACCAGGCTGGCCTCGAACTCAGAAATCCACCTGCCCCTGCCTCCCAAGGGCTGGGATTAAAGGTATGAACCACCACTGCCCGGCATTACATGTGTTTTAAAAAACTGTCCATTCCAGTAACTAAAATGATCTGAACATTTAAAAATGATATGATGATTAAAGTCCATGTGACAACTTTCAGGACACCTAGGGCTGGCTTACGTTCTACTCTAGACTGTACTGTCACACCCCTGTTTCCCCTTACCAACTTGGAGGTTCCTTTTCTTTCCAGACAGGCAGATGGGAGAGGCAGGCCTGGTCCTCCTTGTCATCGGTTCTAGATCTTGGATTTAAAATGGGCAGCATAGAGATTTAAACCCACCAACTTCTTTGCATCGTATCAAGATGAACCAATTAAATAAAACAAGCTAGGCTTGCAGAATGCAGTGTCGCTGACTTACACCTTCCTGAGATGACCTGCTTGTTCTGCTTGGTTCTTTTTTCTGAAAGCCATGCTTTTCTCATGCATCTTCTGCAGTTTCAATTCAGCGCATTGTGGCATCTCTTTACCTCAGCTGTCTGGGGTTGACTAGAAGTCAAAGAGGAAATGGAACCAGGTGTGAGCAGCAGCCTCTCCTCTGTGAAGTGGGCACTGCCAATGGAAAGTATTCCCTAGGCAACACTCTGAAGGACGGCCCACAGACTATAAGGGATAGAGTCGATAATGTGCAATTACAGGTTTTGCTTCAGTGAGCAACATCATGGAGAATGTTCTGAAGCATCATAGGTGACTGCAGAAACACAAATGCGATGTAACGAGCAAAGGCAAGTCTCAAAGATATCCGAATTCCTGCCAAGCTGGGAAAACTAACAAGTAGCAACTTGAAAGAGACAATGGACCCAGGTTGTTCACAGGTCTTTCTCTGAAGTTAAAATGCTAACAAACATTTAAAGTCATGCTCAAATGTAGTAGACACTGGAGGAATTCTTGTGAAAGCAATAATATGAGTACACACGTGCGCACGCGCACGCACGCGCACACGCACACGCGCGCGCACACACACACACACACACACACAGAGACCAGAGGAGACAAGGAGATTGAAGGTCATGCAAATGTCTGATCCTAAACTGAGGCAGGAGGACTGTGAGTTCTAGGACAGCCTGGGCTGTGTAGTGGGCCTTGAAGAAGGAGGAATGGGAGGGGACAAAAGAGGAGTGGAGGGGACGGAAGAGGAAGAACAGAAGACAGGCTAGGGGACAGGGGAGGAGGAAGGGGTGGGGGGAAGACGTAGTAGCTTGATTTTTTTTTTAAGTCAGAAGAACAAAAATTAGAACTCTGGGTGATGTAGGGTTGGCAGGGATAGGGGGGCTGATTATCTGTTGGCAGGAGTGCAGGACAATTTGGGAGGTAGGGGGATTGTACGACAGTCCTAGGTTGAATACTATCTGTATTCATTAGTTTTCTTGTCTGCTATAACAAAATACCTGATTGAAGCAACTCTGGGGAAGAAAGGTTTATTTTAGCTCACAGTTCCAGAGTCAGTCTTTCCTGGTGGGGAAAGCAAAGTAGATCAATTCCAGGGCAGTTGGAGCATGGGACAGGGGGTGGGGTGGGGGAACGTGGTAGCAGCTTGCTCACCTGGTAGCAGGCTAGAGGGCAGAGGGATCAGGCCTGAACCAGAGCAGATACAATCTTCAAAGTCTTGCCCCTTAGTCATCTACTTCTACAAGGTCATACTTCCTACAGGCTCACAGCCTTTGAATTAGCTGCACAATCTGAGGACCAAGTGTCCAGAACATTCTTTGTAGGAGATATTTCAGAGTCAAACTGTAACAATGTCCGATAAACCTGAAGTTCTAGCCCCATATTCATTTTTCAAATACTCTTTTATATTTCTGTATATGTACACATAGGAGAATGAACAACGTGTTAAAGAGAAGCAATCTGGCTCCCCGTCACTGTGGAGGATGGTAAATAAAAGTGGTCCATGAGACAGCCGGAAGTAACAGATCTGATACACACTTGGCAGATGGATAGTTACTATAGCATAGCATCGGGGTTGGGGGAGGCATTCAGTGAGGTCTAAAGCGGAATGCATCCACAGAAATCAATAGCACGTGCCCATAAAACATCACACATTGAGCAAGAACATATGCAAAGGCAAGGATATCCATCACACAGTCCAGAATGGCTGTCTCAGGGAGGGAGAGAAGAAGCATGGGTGAGGAAGGGAAATGAAAGCAAAGCCAGGAGTCGTCTAAGACTCACTCGATGGCTAGTCTCCTTCTTAAGCCCATGGCAGGGATGGGGTGGGGACTGTGGGGGTGGTAACACTTCTCCAACTTCCTCTACATTGGGATAGAACATGGAATTAGAGTTGTGGGTGGAAGTCACATTGTAGACCAGTGCTTTTTGTAAGGAAGTGCTTATTGCAGGCCAGAACATTTAATTTGTGGCAGGAGAGCATACAAGGCTTTGGCCCTACTACTCCTGACAGTCATAAAGACAAGGGTCAAGGAGCAACTTCTACCAACTTGTACCCTGAGTGGACACAAAAGGTCCTTCCCCAGTCTCCTTCCTGCTAATTCTATACTAAGACATGTAATCTTGGAGACAAAGTCTTGTTTTAATATCCTGGGATCGGAGACTGTTTGTTACTGCGGCACAACATTAGCCTACTCTGATTAATACTAGGAATGATCGACTAAATAAAACCAGAGAGGGATCTTTAAGGCCCCAGTGATGCCGGTGAATATAATTGACTCTGATTTGTGTGTCTCCACTCCCTCTTTCCCTACACCAAATGAAACAGAGGAGGGAACAGCAATCAATGCTGTTAATTGCTTAAGTCCCACAGCCCTCAACGAGGGCCTGACAACAGCCCTCAGAAGGATGCACTAGGTTAAATCCTGCACCCGCCTAGACTTTAGCAAAGCCTCCACAGTATTTATTCCCTTTGGGAGACTCACAGCTTTAGGAATCTGGCTGTCTTAGTTAAGGTTTCTATTACCATGACCAAAAGGGGAGAAAAGGGCTTATTTCAGCTTACAATTCACAGGCCACACTCCATCACTGAGGAAAGCCAGGGCAGAGACACAAACAAGACAGGAGCCTCGACACAGGAGTGGATGAGAGGCAGTGGCGTGCTGCTTACTGGCTTGCTCCTTGTGGCTTGCTCAGTCTATTTTCTTATACAATCCAGGACCATCGGCCCAAGGGTGGCACTACCCACAGTGGGCTGGGCCCTCCTGTATCGATCACTAATTAAGAAAATTCCCTACAGTCTTGCCTATTGCCCAATCATATGGAGCCATTTTCTCAATCGAGGTTCCGTCCTCTTTGATGATGCTAGGTCAGTGGTTCTCAACCTGTGGGTCACAACTCCTTCCATGGTTGAACAAATCCTTCATAGGGTCACATATCAGATATCCCACAGGCCAGATACTTACATTACAATTCATAACAGTAGCAAAATTATAGTTACGAAGGAGCAATGAAAATAATTTTATGGTTGGGGTCACCACAACATGAGGAACTGTATTCAAGGTTGTAGCATTGGGAAGATTGAGAGGCACTGCTCTAGATTGTGTCAAATTGACATAAAAACTAGCGAGCACACTGGCTATTGACTTTAGTGCTGATGGAAGCCCATCATACTCTGCAAAGACTGATGAGAGAATGAGTTCCTATCAACCTAACACCTCTCGCCACAAGGTCCCCTCCTTAGCCTCACCCTGGCCAACTTCTGTCACTGATAGAGATGGAAAACAGGGCGGACACCTGGAGGATGGGACCAGGATTCACACAGACCAGCTACACCACTATCAACACCCCCAGGAGAACTTGTCAGAAATGCAAATTGTTAGATCCTCAGTCAGGCTGGCTGAGTGTGGGGTGCCACTAGGAAAGCTGGGTTTCAAAAGCCTTCGATGTGACTTTGGTGTGCTCTACCTTAACCCAGCAAAGTTGGACCAATGAGCTGAGACCACCAGCACTCCCACATTTGCTGTTGAAAATGTCGTTTAAAAGACTGTAACTGTGGTCTGGGCAAGATTGCTCAGTGGGGAAAAGCACTTGCTGCCAAATGCCCAGCCTGAGGGTCTGTGTTCAGCCTCAGGAATCCATGTGGTGAAGGGAGAGAACCAAGGGAGTACCCTCTAAACTCTACACTCATGCTCGATCACAGTAGGTAGGTAGGTAGATAGATAGGTAGGTAGATAGATAGATAGATAGATAGATAGATAGATAGATAGATAGATAGAGATAGATAAGATAGGATTTAATAACTATTGTGCTGTAGTCAGCATTGATGTGGAAGAACACAAAGCACCACCCCCAGAAGCAGCCATGAGGTGTAAAGTTGGCATCAGTGAGGCGGACACCTACGTTGTTGGTGAGATCATCTCAATGCATGCTTGCTTGCAGGGCACTGTCAAGTGTCATCCCAGCAGCATGGCTTCTTCAGCTGTTGTGTGCACACAATCTTCTGGGATCTACACAAAATTCAGGTTCTGGTTCAGTAAGTCTAGCATGGGTCTAAGACTCTGGAACCCTGAGAAGGTTGATGGTACTCGCCCAAGCTGGGCCCAATTTGAAGACCCAAGAATGATGATACCCTAAGCAAATGAAGAGACGTTAGATGGTTAAATTCATGCTGGAGGCTTTCCTGTAGCACACCAGACTGTTTAAAAAAAAAAAAGTTCTTTAAGGGAAACTCATTATGTAGCTGAGGATGACCTTGAACTCCTGATCCTCTGCTTCTGCCTCCAGAGAGCTAAGACTGTAGGCATATGCCACCATGCCTGGTAATGAAACGTAAGCATGGTGAGATGGCCTTATCTTAGAGATCAGACATGAGCAACAGTGAAGGACTGGTGTATTTACAGGGCGCAGGATTATCACCATGGCACACATAACATAGTTAAATGGTAGGTTTTAAAAATAGACTTCTGCAGGTCCTACTGGCACATACCTCTCATTCTCTCATTCAGATGGAATGAGAGGCAGAACAGATGGATCTCTGTGAGCTTGAGACTCTACAGTAAGACCCTGTCTCAACATTTAAAGAAAAGGTAGACTTTTATTATTTTAATTCTTTTAAAGATTTATTATATACAAGTACACTGTAGTTGTCTTCAGACTCATCAGAAGAGGGCATCAGATCTCATTACAGATGGTTGTGAGCTACCATGTGTTGCTGGGATTTGAACTCAGGACCTCTGGGAGAGCAGTCAGTGCTCTTAACCACTGAGCCATCTCTCCAGCCCAACTCAGCTCAAGATTCTCCTGCTTCAGCCTCCCCACTGCTGTGATGACTGGCACACAGCAGCACACCCGACAAAGCACAACTATTTCTGAAACTTGCTATCTTGTCCTTAGCATCTTCATGCTCTTCCTTGAGGTCTCTATGAGCCTTGGGTCCATGTCACACCCTGCTCAGCTCAGGGAGAGTCTGGTGTTGGTCATGAGCATCTTCCGCTCATCTAGTGTTCCTCTAGGGCTGCCTGCCGCTGCGCTGACTGGATGCAGAGATGGATGCACCCGCATACATTCTGGGTCACTTGGAAGCACACAGCCTTTGACTGAGGACATCATGGCATCTGCAGGATGGCCCAGGCTGAGGTGGGCTGGCAGCTTCTGATTGCCTCAATTACTGGGCCTCGCTCAGGTTTATTTTTAACATCTGTGTTCTAAGACAAATTTGAAGAGTCTTTAAAAGGAAATGAGCTTGAGTCCAAGATGGCGGCCATCATGAAGAAGGCGGCTGCAGAAGATGTCAGCGTTACTTTCGAAGATCAGCAAAAAATAAATAAATTTTCTCGGAATACGAGTTGAATCACAGAGCTAAAGGAGGAAATAGAAGTGAAGAAGAAACACCTCCAGAATTTAGAGGATGCTTGTGATGACATCATGCTGGCAGATGACGACTGCTTAATAATCCCCTACCAGATCGGAGACGTTTTCATTAACCACTTTCAAGAAGAAACACAGGAAATGTTGGAAGATGCAAAGAAAGCTTTGCAAGAAGAGACCGATGCCTTAGAGTCCAGAGTGGCATCCATCCAGCGTGTGTTAGCCAACCTGAAAGTGCAGTTATACGCGAAATTTGGCAGCAACATAAACCTTGAGGCAGATGAAAGCTAAACATTTTATAATACTTTTTTTTAACCTTGTTTTAATAAACTTGAATATTGTCTTAAATGATAATTTCCCTTCTCCAAATGAAACAAAAGGAAAACTTTCTTTTTAAAAATTTTTCATTTAATTATTGGAAATGCCTATTTTCACATGTCTTGCTTATTTATTTTATATTTTTAAAAGAAGGCAGTATTCAGCCGGGCAGTGGTGGCGCATGTCTTTAATCCCAGCACTTGGGAGGCAGAGGCAGGTGGATTTCTGAGTTCGAGGCCAGCCTGGTCTACAAAGTGAGTTCCAGGACAGCCAGTACTACACAGAGAAACCCTGTCTCGAAAAACCCAAAAAAAATTTAAAAAAAAAGAGGGCAGTATTCATGTATGTATTTTGCATAATGACTGTGTCAATTTTAGGAGCTTTATGTCATGTTATTAAACTCAGTTAAACAGTAAAAAAAAAAAAAAAAAGGAGATGAGCTTCTTGTAAACCAGATGTCTGCCCCCTGCTGGGAGTCCAGGGGAACTTTTCCACATCAAAAAAAGTCACAGTTTTTATTTTTCCATTTGATTTCATTTCTTTCTTTATTTGTCTCTGCTGGCTGACTTCAAAACTGTTCATGTGCTAGGCAGGTGCGTTGTCGCTGAGCTACACTGACACCTCTGCCCTGTGGTTGATGTTCTAGGCTCTGAAGACAGAATTCCAGGCTATGTTAAAGATTACAGTCTCCAACTGTGTGTTTTCATGGGGCTTCTGTGTGTGTGAATGTGTGTCTCTGCACCTACATGTGTTCTTTATGCTTTTTCTTTGGCTCTTTTTCTTTCATTAGTTTTTTTCCTATTCTGGTTTGTCTCTTTTTATTTTATCTTATTATTTTAGACACCTGTTTGTTTTCTAACAAGAGAAAGATAGGAAAAGGTGTGGATTTGGATAGGAGGGAAGGTGGGGTGGATCTGGGAGGAGTTGGGGGAGGGGAACCACAATCAGAATATATTGTATTAAAAAAAATCTTATTTTTAATTTTAAAAGTAGGAGAAAGCTGGGTAGTGGTGGCGCACGCCTTTAATCCCAGCACTTGGGAGGCAGAGGCAGGTGGATTTCTGAGTTCGAGGCCAGCCTGGTCTACAGAGTGAGTTCCAGGACAGCCAGGGCTTCACAAAGAAACTCTGTCTCGGAAAAAAAAAAGAAAAAAAAAAAGTAGGGGAAAATCTTTCTTGTTTAAAAAAAAAAACAAAAACAACCCACTGGAGAGGCTCAAGCACATAGTGACCCATATTGTTGATTTTTATATTCTCTACCAGGAGTTTATTATCAAGCACTGCTAGATCATAAATAAGAGTACAATTATTCCTTCCTAGAGATGGGAGCCAGAGCAGAAGTAACAGAGTCTTATGCAGCCCAGGCTGTCGATGAACTTGCCTTGCAACTCAAGATGATCTTGAAGTCCTGATCCTGATGCTCCTGCCTCCAACTCTGAGGTGGGGGGAGGGGGAATGGAGGGAGGGACATGACATGGGACAGGTGAGTGCCACCACATTCAGTTTAGGGCTCCTAAAAGATAAGAGAGGTGTGCCCCACAGACAGAGCAGTTACAAATGCACGATAAATAGGGGCTACGGATGTAGCTCAGTTGGAAGAGTTCACAAAACCCTGGGTTCAAATCCCAGTGCCGCATGAACCAGGCATGATAGTGCATACCTATGATCCCAGCATTCCAGAGGTGGAGGCAGGAGAACCAGAAGTTCAAGGTCATCCTCAGCTGCACAGAGAGTTTGAGACCAGCCTGTGATACATACACAAAACCTACCTCAAGCAATCAACCAATCAACAAATAATTGTAGCAAAGCAGAATTCAAGTCAAAACTCAGAAAGAAATGCACCCCCTCTGTCCCACTGCAGACCACCCCAAAATTTACTTTCTAGAAGTTGTAGCCTTTAACATTTGCTCCTGATCCTGCAACAGGAATAGGGTTCAGCAGAGACAGCTAGATTCCGTTGCCCTTGGCATCAGCTGGGACTATGCCATTGTGGCTGGAGACCCAATCCCCAGATGGTGCCCTCTGCACCTGGGAATCGATACCAGATATTGTCTGGAGGCTCAGAGGTCCTCAGATGAAACGTCTTCTCCCTCCAGCAGTGTGGAACCTGTTAGCATAATAGCTGAGTTCCTAACACACTTCTGGAGAGGCAGCACTGAGAAAGAGAGAGAGAGAGAGAGAGAGAGAGAGAGAGAGAGAGAGAGAACAGCCCTGCGTGCAGCATCTTCTTTCTAATACCTCATTGGCCAAAGCTTGGTACCCCTGTGGGAACAGAGCTAATGGGGTTAAGTCCACAAAAGGTGAGTATCGAGTGCTGGCTTCTCACCTCTGTCGTCCGCCTCGACGTTTTTATTCTATGTGCCTTTTGTGCACTTGACATTCTCCCTCCCGGCGGCCTCTTCTGTAGCCAGGCTCCTTCCAGGTTCCTGTCTACACGCATTAACTCAGTCTCACAGCCACCACGTGAAGCCCACTCGGGCATTATCATTTCCATGCAGCAGCTGAAGAGGAGGCTGCAGAAGGAGGTCGGGGAGGCTGGCCCCTGCCAAGGGACTTGCCTGTGCTAAACAGAACAAGCAGCAGTTGTGCCCTGCCATTATGGCTTCTGGATCTACACAGGATCACTGAGGAAGTCAGGCCGCCTCTTCCGCGGTACTTCAGTCCTCTGCTTACATGGCTTCCTCAGACATCAGCACTAAGGCAATGCTTAGGCTTGAACCCGAAAAACCACAAGAACAATGAATTAGTTCAGTGGTAGAATGCATGTCTCTCATACACAAGGCCCCAGGTTCCACCCCAGTACTAGATAAAACAATAAAAGTGACTAGCAGTTTCTGCCTTTGGAGCACAACTCCTGAAAGCATCCTCTCTGCTGCCTACCTCCACTGCTACTCACGATCTAAACCTTAGTGCCCAATGCCACCTCCTTCCTAAAGACTTCCTGGTACTCCTCTCCTGTCAACGAAACCCTGCTATCCAGCACTATCACCAAGAACTTAAGTCTACCGAGATCACTGAGAACCCCAGGGTGCACAATCCTCTGAACCCCATTGCGTGAACAGAAAGAACAGAGCATGAACATTGAAACGACAGATGATGCAGTAGTCAGCATGGAGTTGCTCAGAAGGTGGCAGCTCACCCTGGCTCAGCTCTTCTCGGGACCCTGAACAGGTGAGTTTGCAGTTGGCAGAGAAGCTGGAATTGAAGGCAGCCTGTGAGAACTGTCCACTTGGGCTAAATATTTTGACATTCATCTATGAGTTCCCCTCCTCGTATTTTTCTCTTTTCATTCCCCCAAACAGGAAGTGGGGCCCTGTGCTCCCTGACTTTGAGAGTGGGGCCCTGTGCTCCCTGTCTTTGAGCAGGGCTGTGACTGTTGAAGAAAGTAAGAGTTGCCCACAAAAATGTTAGCCATCTTCCTGGGTTATGTTTCCTTAGGTCTGGCTCATGGTCAAGTTGGCAAGGGCTTCCTGAGCATACAAAGGGAATTAGAGAAGAGCAGATACTGGACAGAGTGTCTACTCCTCTGGAGCTGGGAGTACGGAGAAGCCATGAGTCCTAGAACGGACATGGCCTAGCTCCCTCGGGGTCTCCAAGAGTCACACACATGACCTGGTGGGTAGACAGATGGCAGCAGACAGGCTGGATCAGGGTGGGGCCCTTCACTGGAACTTGAAGAGGCTTTGGGTAAGGGGACTGTGGAGCAGGAATTATGAATTCCCAGCAAGAGTCATGTGAACATGTGGGTCAAGATGAAACAGCCTGGCACAGCCAAGATTCAACAGCCAGAGTACAACCATGGGGTTGGAGGGGGGAGGCCCACAGAACACACCCCCAGGCACTGGGGTTAATATCCCCTAGTCTTGCAAACTAGCTGGTTTGTAAGAACAAAGCTGAGCCCCATGACACCTGAATTTGTGGGTGGGGATGTCTACTAGCTGCCCATGTTCCCACACAGTGAGTCCTGGGGATCCAATCTGTTCCCTTTCATGTTGGAGCAGGGGAGCCAGCAAACACACTAAGCCCCATCTGCTAGGTGAGAGGTGCTGAGAAGGCTGGCTTTCTCTCAGATGCCAGATGACTGCTCTGCGAGGCTAGTAATCCTGTCACCTGCTCAGTTCTCTGAGCCCTGAGGGGAGACAAAAGCACCTTCAGTAACAATCATAGGTCCAGGAGCTTGGGAGAATATACAAGTGACCAGGGGGCTGAAGGACAGCTACTGTGTGCCAGGTCCCGGTGTAGGTGCTAAGGGATACATTTCTAAAAGGTATGTGAGAAAACACTGCTTCAGAGACTGGCACATAGTAGGTGGTTCGTAAGTGCTACATGTACTTCATATTCTTCCTGAACATGAGGACAGTAAGATTTTTGCCTATAAGGATCTTAAGTTCCTATGAGAGGTTGAAAATGCCACTACACAGTTTTCTGAAACCCAGGTAAAGCCAGACAGGTCCTGTAATCCAGCCCCAATGATCCCAGGGCCTCAAGAGGCAGGGCGAGGGCATAATGGTTAGTTTGGCTGACAAACTGACAAGACTGAGGATCGCCTGGGCCTGTCTGTGGGGCAGTGTGTAGATTGGGTTAAGTGAGGTGGGGAGATCCACTTAAGTGTGTGGGCAGCATTCCATGGAGAAAGGGAGCTGGGCACCTGCTTCATCTCTCTGCTTCCCGGCTGAGGACACGCTGTGGCCAGCCCATGCCTGTACCAAAGATGACGATACCTTCACATTGGGAGTCAAAACGAGTCCACCTTCCTTCCTTAAATTGCTTTCATCAAATACCTTGTCACTACCTTGGGCAATTATTTTTGTCACAAGTAACAAGTAACAAAGATGGAGGACTCCTGTTCTCAGAGTAGAAGCAGCAGGTAAAGACTCTGTGGGAATGCAGCAGAAGGCGGGGCAAGAAGCATTACAAAGATCAGGACCGTGGGAAAGCATCTGAAGCCCCAACTGTGAGAGAACATATTCTAGTGGCCACTAAAGTCTGGACGAAAGTTATGCGTAAATCAGTTGCTAGGAATTTGGAATTCAGGTTCCCTTGGGAGCAAGGCCATAAATGGAGGCCGATTTCTCAGGCCAGAGGATGGGAACAGATTTACCCAGTATTCTTCAGCCAGACGGCTCATGGCCACATCCTACCTCCAAGATGAGAGCTCCCTGAATGGGATCCCCGACATGTCTGAGAAATCCTAAGGCTGGTTTCTGTTGTATTTAATAATAAAAAAGCTGTCCACTGACGCACACTTGCAATCACACAGCTGAGTATTCAGTTGGCAGAAGGTGGTGATAAGTTCTCAGTTATTACCAAATCAATAGGCAGGCAAGTCTCAGGGTCTCACAGTGACTGAAGCAGTAGTGTTCGATGTAACTGTCTCCTAATCCTTTGATCCATTATGCCCAGAGTCTGCAGCAAAAGGGGGGCTTCTATAATCCAAGGAACTCTGCAGATTGCCAGCAAACCAGCCAGAGCTGGGCTGGGGGGGGGGGGGTGCTTAGCTTCTGTCTCACAGCCCTAAAAAGGATCAACCCCTTGGATACTAGGACTTCTGGCCTCCAGAACTATGAGCCCTTAGGGAGCTGTTCTTGAAGCTATCTGGTCTACAGGGCTTTCTGACAGCTGACAGCAGAGTTATGAAGGTATTGGAGCGGCAGTCATAGGTAATTGGTGGGCAGCAGAGTCCCAAGCCCCTGGCGATGGCAGACTGCGACAGAGATCTTCACCAGAGTCAAAGGTAGCCGTCTGCAGGCTGGCCAGTAGTCGCTGACATAATCTGATATTATAGTTCTGCACAACAGCTGCTCCTGAGAGTGGGCGCCCAGTGTTTGCTTGGTTGCTGCTTTTTTGTTTGTTTTATCAGCGTTGGAGAGGAGATGAAGAGAGTGTGAGACCCTCAGAGAGGGGTTCACAGGTTATAGATAGAGGCAGAAGCAAAGAGGGTCAGAGAAGGTTACACTCATGGGCACAGTGTGAGTGACAAGGAGAGTGGACAAAGGTATGACACAGCAGAAGAAGGAACTCGTGGAGATACTCTGGGGCAGGGACCTGTAGAGCAAACCTGTCCTCACTGTTTTTGAAGGGTGCCTGACATCCTCGACCCATCCCTGTCAGGTGACACATCTGAGCAGTTGTCTGGTTCTGCAACCCCAGAGAACCTAACATTTCTACACAAGCAGTGCATAACCCCGTAGAAAATACAGAAGAGGCAAACATGAAAATGAAGTCAGGATGGTGAGTTGACACAGTGGGTGAGAAGGTGTGCTGGGCAAACATGGCTGCCTGAGGCCAATCCCTGAGACCCATAGAGACCCATGGGTGAAGCTGACCTCTGACTGCATGCATATTACACACACACACACACACACACACACACACACACACACACACACACACTGGGTGGGGGGGTCAGGGGAGGGAGAGAGAATAAAAAAGATAAAATCAGGGAAATAAGTCATGTGTAACCCCCTCAATCTGAACTAGCCGCTGCTAACATCTGAATGTTCACCCCATCTCTGTCCTTTATTCTACACAGATATTTTTATTTAAAAGGCAAAAACATTTCCACTGTTTTACAACATGGCTCTTTTCTGAACAGCTTCCAATAAAACAGACACTTTTTTCCACGTTATTTTTGAACATTGCCATTTTTTGTATTGAGAGTTCCAATAGTGTGGGGTGTGCTCAGTCACTCTGTGGCCAGCAGTTTGTGCCCAGGCTAATACACAGACCTTTCAGTCTACCAAGTCTGCTTTTAGGAATTCAGCCCACAAAAGTAAAGCACTGGTTTCTGATAACTTATTTTTAAAAAGTCTATTGGTATACTATTAATAATAGCAAGAGGTTGGTCATACAATTTAGTGATTAAGAGCACAGGCTGAAAACCTCACAAAGACCCAACAAAGAAAGAAAACTACAGACCAATTTCCCTTATGAATATTGATGCAAAAATACTCAATAAAATTCTCAAAAACCGAATCCAAGAGCACATCAAAACAATCATTCATCACAATCAAGTAGGCTTCATCCCAGGGATGCAGGGGTGGTTCAATACCCAGAAATCCATCAATGTAATCCACTACATAAACAAACTCAAAGAAAAAAACCACATGGTCATTTCATTAGATGCTGAAAAAGCATTTGACAAAATTCAACATCCCTTCATAATAAAAGTTTTGGAAAGATCAGGAATTCAAGGCCCATACCTAAACATAGTAAAAGCAATATACAGCAAACCAGAAGCCAACATCAAACTAACTGGGGAGAAACTTGAAACATTCCCACTAAAATCAGGGACTAGACAAGGCTGTCCATTCTCTCCCTATCTATTCAATATAGTACTTGAAGTTCTAGCTAG
>CM052703.1:111394327-111465151 GCA_028551405.1 Uromys caudimaculatus | reverse complement strand
CTGCATGACAAGAACTTCAAGTCTCTGAAGAAAGAAATCAAAAAAGACCTCAGAAGATGGAAAGACCTCCCATGCTCATGGATTGGCAGGATTAATATAGTAAAAATGGCCATCTTGCCAAAACCAATCTACAGATTCAATGCAATCCCCATCAAAATTCCAACTCAATTCTTCATAGACTTAGAAAGAGCAATTCTCAAATTCATTTGGAACAGCAAAAAACCCAGGATAGCAAAAACTATTCTCAACAATAAAAGAACTTCTGGGAGAATCAGCATCCCTGACCTCAAGCTGTACTACAGAGCAGTAGTGATAAAAACTGCATGGTATTTGTACAGTGACAGGCAGGTAGATCAATGGAATAGAATTGAAGACCCAGAAATGAACCCACACACCTATGTTCACTTGATCTTGACAAAGGAGCTAAAACCATCCAGTGGAAACAAGACAGCATTTTCAACAAATGATGTGGCTCAACTGGCGGTCAACATGTAGAACAATGCAAATTGATCCATTCCTATCTCCCTATACAAAGCTCAAGTCCAAGTGGATCAAGGACCTCCACATACACTGAATCTAATAGAAGAGAAAGTGGGAGAAAGTCTCGAACACATGGGCACAGGGGAAAAGTTCCTGAACAGAACACCAATGGCTTATGCTCTAAGATTAAGAATCGACAAATGGGACCTCATGAAATTGCAAAGCTTCTGTAAGGCAAAGGACACTGTCAATAGGACAAAATGGCAACCAACAGATTGAGAAAAGATCTTTACCAATCCTACACCCAATAGAGGGCTAATAACCAATATATACAAAGAACTCAAGAAGTTAGACTCCAGAGAACCAAATAACCCTATCAAAAATGGGGAACAGAGCCTAACAGAGAATTCTCAACTGAGGAAATTCGTAGGGCTGAGAAACACCTAAAGATATGTTCAACATCCTTAGTCATCAGGGAAATGCAAATCAAAACAACCCTGAGATTCCACCTCACACCAGTCAGAATGGCTAAGATCAAAAACTCAGGTGACAGCAGATGCTGGTGAGGATGTGGAGAAAGAGGAACACTCCTCCATTGTTGGTGGGATTGCAAGCTGGTACAACCACTCTGGAAATCAGTTTGGCGGACACTCAGAAAAATGAACATAATACTACCTGAGGACCCAGCTATACCTCTCCTGGGCATATACCCAGAAGATGCTCCAACATCTAATAAGGACACATGCTCCACTATGTTCATAGCAACCATATTTATAATAGCCAGAAGCTGGAAACAACCAAGATGTCCCTCAACAGAGGAATGTATACAAAAAATGTGGTGTATTTACACAATGGAATACTACTCAGTTATTAAAAACAATAACTTCATGAAATTCGCAGCCAAATGGATAGAACTTGAAAATATCATCCCGAGTGAGGTAACTCAGTCACAAAAGAACGAACACAGTATGTACTCACTGATAAGCAGATATTAGCCCAAAAGTTTGGAACACCCATGATTCAATTCACAGCAACTGTTGGACTGAGCATGAGGTCCCAAATGGAGGAGTTGAAGAAGGGACTGAAGGAGATGAGGGAGTTTGCAGCCCCATGGAGGGAGCAACAGTGTCAACTGGTCAGCTCCCCCCCCCCATGCTCCCTGAGACTGGATCACCAACCAAAAAATGCAAATGGAGGGACCCATGGTGCTGGCCACATATGTGACAGAGGAGGGCCTTGTTGACCATCAGTGGGAGGAGAGACCCTTGGGTCTGAGAGTGTTAGATGCCCCAATATAGGGGAATGCCAGGGAGGGAAGATGGGAGTGGGAGGGTGGGCGGGTGAATACCCTCATAGAGGCAGGGGGAGGGGGATTGGATAGGGGGTTTCCAAAGGGGAGGCCTAGAAAGGGGAAAACATTTGAAATGCAAATAAAGTATTAAATTAAAAAAAAAAAAAAAAAAAAAAAAAAAAAAAAAGAGCATGGGCTGCTCTTCCAGAGGACCCCAGTTTGATTCCCAAACACCCACAGGGCTGCTTACAACCACCTGCAACTCCGGTTTCAGGGGATCTGACACGCCTTTAATCCCAGCACTTGGGAAGCAGAAGCAGGTAGATCTTGAGTTTGAGGCCAGCCTGGTGTACAGAGCAAGTTCCAGGACAGGCAGGGCTACATAAAGAAACCCTGTATCAATAAAATAAAACAGACTTTGGCAGGAACTTGAATGCTTAATGGCCCCATCTCCCGAGACTGAACAGAGCTATGAGCCCATCAATGTGCCTTACTGCTGAGTGACCCAGAGTAAGTTATTCCCCTCCCTGGGCCTCAGTTTCTTTGTTTGTAAAATGGGGGTGAGAACAATCTTCCCATTTGCCACAATGAGGACAATGCCAAGAAATAAAGAAAGTAGACATTAATTTTTTTCCACTCTGTAAATCCTATATGATGTAAGAGATACAATTTGAAATAACATTACATGTAAGGTAAGCACGGTGACACACTCCTGTAATGTCAGAACTTGGGAAGTGGAGGGAAGAGGATCAGGCTTCAAGTTCATCCTCATTCATTCAGCAACGTTGAGGCCAACCTGGAGTACATAAGACCCTGTCTCTAATTACTTATTAAAAGTAAAATGACGATAAAGTCAGTTCTACCCCCACCCCCTAGGTCAGTTTTCCTTAGCTGCTCAGAGCTAATTTCCATCTCTAAATTATTTGGGAGGAACAGGTTCTGGGAGTGGATCAGGATGGATGCTGGTTACGCTGGGGCTGCTGGGAAGTTGGGGGCTCTGAAGATTGGTCATCACTGTCAGCTAGCAGCTGACATTTTGTTTAGGAGCATCTGTAACGAAAGTATATTTTTTGCATGAAGACTAAAAAATAGGCCTCTAAATGTAGCCGGGACCATGTGATCGCGCAGCTGCTCGACCTAAGCCGCAGGCTTCCGTTCCTGCCGCCATTGCCTCCCTGGCCTCAGGGTGGCGCTGCTCCCTCTCCAACCTCCCTGCTGCCCAACCGGGAAAACAGGGAAGTTTCCCACTAGACTGTCCTAAAAGCCGAATGATATAACAACAACAAAAACAACAGCAGTATATGCTGAAGGCACCATAAATTTAAAGCATTGTTTATCCAGCCTGAGTTGTTTCCTATGGCTCTCAGTCCTCTCTCCTATCCACCAGGAATCCCACGTCATGGGCTCCCTAGTTCCTCACTTCCAAGTATTAGAACAATGGTCAAGCCCCGGACAAAAGAGCAAATAAAGACTCAAGGATTCTGTGTCTACAGGTGTTTGTTATCAATCAAGACAATCGGCTGCTAGGCGAAGAGTGTCCGTCCCTCCATTATGGCATGCATACCCTGGTGACCAACTATGTTGAGCTCAGTGTGGTGACATATCTGTGATACTGAGGCAGGAGGATCATGAGTACAGCCTGCGCTGTACATAGTGAGACACTGTATAAAGTGGAGATGTACCTCAGTGGTAGACAGTTTGCCTAGCAAAGGCAAGCGCCTGGGTTCGATCCCCAGCGTTACACATATTGGGTTGGTTTGCTCTTATTTCTGTTTTTTCAGTCTTCTTGAAGACCCATGTCACTGACCCTTCGTTTCCCCTCCCTGCCCTGCTCTACTTGTCCCAGACTGTAAGGAGCCCCAGATAACACAAGGATACTCACACCTGTACATCCAAGCTTCCTTCACCAACACCCTTTACATCCCAAAATAATCACCACTTGGACCCAGGTCCACCTTGGGAAAATAGGTCCAGGGAAGATATCTTTGTAGGCCCTGAAAGGATCTGTCACTGAGGCAGATCTGAACCCGGGTTTCAAGTGAGTATACCCTCCCTCCCCACACAGATACCTGGGGGCTTCTCTTACTCTAGCTTGGGGACTCGGGTTAGGGAGTGGAGACACCCACTCCTCAGAATTTCTCCTAGACGTCTGAACTCCTGGAATTCTGTGTTGTGGGAGGCCACGCCTCCTCATCACCCCCTTCCTGCTTTGGAGCCCCCTTCACATTCAGTAGTTGGCACCAGACAAGAGTCACTGCATTGGCCAAGACCACAGCTGCCCTGAAAGCCTTTCTCTCTCAGTCCTCAACAAAATGTTCTCAAAACCAGCAACCTTACATTCTGCAGAGGCCCACAGTAAAATGTGGGCGGAGGTGTCCTTCTAAGGGCATAGAGTGTCAGTTCTCTCTCTCTCTCTCTCGGGGGACAGATAATTCTGGCCTTAATGCAAGCCTTCATCTGCTTAGTCTCCAGCTGATGGGAAGGCAGGCTCCTGAAGCAGCCCAGTGAGAGATAAGAGCTCTTTGCCTGAAATGAAACATTTATGAGGGAAGGCAAGTGCTGGGGTACTTGGGTAGCCTCCAAGCTACTGTGCTTGGGAGATGTGGCAAGGGACTTGAAAAGCCAAATGGAAATTTTCTTTCCTCTCCAGTATCTCCCCTCCTGCTTCATGTGGCCCCTCCTCTTCTGCCCTTAGCCACACCGCTTCAGTCCCACCAATGTCCATGTGCCAAGGCAGTCAGGAAGAAGGGTGGCCTGCCCACCCAGACCGACCACATGTACCCATCCAAATTCCTCAACAAAATAATCCTTGTACTTTAGACAAGCTGTCTTGGCCCTGGCCACCTGTCACCCCAGACCTGGAAAAAAACCAAATTGACTATTGTCTGGGCCCCTGAAAGACACCTACAAAATACTGCCTGTTCCAATTTCCTAACCAAGAAATCTGATCAAAAGCCATGCATGAGATTGATCAGGCGGTCAAAACTCACACGTTAGGAAAGAGACAAGACTTTATGGTCACGGTGTTGGGGAGACAGTGTTGGATAAAGGTGAGGGGAACAAGTAATGTTAGAGAGTTGGGGACAGAGGAATGATTCAGTGGTTGCGAGCATTGACTGCTCTTCTTAAGTTCAAATCCCAGCACCCACATGATGGCTCATAACCATCTTTAATGGGATCTGATCCTTCCTTCTGGCATGCAGGTGTTCATACAGACACAAACTCATATACATAAATAAATATTTTTTAAAATCTCATCTTTTAAAAAAAATATGGAGAGTTGAACTCTCACAATAGGTGGGCTTAAGAAACCTGCTGTTGGTGATGCAAAATGGTACCATGGTGGCAGGAGCCATTCAGAGACAGTGAGTGCTAGGGCAGGAGCCAAGCCTGCCACAGGGGAAACCGGGGAAGTTCTCCACTCAGGGATGGGGACGCTGCAGGCTTCAGATGCACAGGCTTCTGATCTCTGCTTTGTGCCTCAAGCCAGAAGCAAACTTCAGAGACAGGAGAGATGTGACAGTATACATCTGGAATTCCAGCACTTTGGAGTGAAAGTGGGTCAAGGGTTCAGCTATATAGTGAGTTCAAGGCCAGCCTGGATTACAGAAGACTCTGTTGTAAGCAAACCTCCCTCCACTGTCCCTATAGGTCAGCTGGTACCCTCAAGAACCAGCATCCTCCATGAGCTCGGCATCTGCCAATGCCCTGGCAATTAGCTCTCAATTCAATTAGGCACTCACTCAGTCTTTTCCATACAGTGAAGAACCTGGGTTCAGATAGCAGCTTCTTACTGAAGAGCTTGTCTCAACAGGCACAGTGGCATGTGCCTTTTATCCTAGTAATGGGAGAGATCAAACCAGGCAGATCTCTGTGAATTCGGAGCCAGCTGGTCTTCACAGTGAGTTCTAGGCCCTCAGGGTTACAGAGTGAGACTGTCTCAAAAGAAGAGGAAGAAAGGCTGGTCTTCTATCCACTGCCTCTGAGCCACCCAAGGCCCTTTCTGAACCCCAACTCCCCAATACAAAAGGTTTGTACACCATTGCCTCTATGGTAGGGCTCCACCAGGGAGAACAGGGGTGTCAAAAAGCAGAGGGCAAGTCACTCTCCACACCAGCAGACATAGGCCTCTCACATCGTGACCAAGACAGAGCAGCTGGGTTTCCAAAAGGCACCTCAGTGGGTATGGAAGCCTCGGGGTTAAGCAAGGCCCAGGGTTGAGTATCTTATCAATCTGGTGTGTGTGTGAAGTCTTTTAAGTTTCTGCCTTCCAGATTTACACTCACAATGGAGCATTTGAAAAGTGCAGGCAAAGACAAAGCAGGGAGACCCCTCTCATCTCACGACCCAGATGCAGACTTAGAGCTTAGTATGCATCTCTCTATGTCCTTTACTATTTCAAGAAATATCACATTGGATATACATTCTGGTCAAGAGTATTTTTAATAATATTTCAAGGGTTGGTGGTGTAGCTCAGTAGTTTATTTAGAACACTTGCTTAGCTTGCCTGAGGTTGTGAGTTCTATCCCCCAGCACTGCCAAAACAATAACATGCCCTAATTATATCCTACCCATAGTGTGTATAGACTTTGGTTTGTCTGATCAGTCACCTGCTTTGGCCTCTGTTGCTCTAAATTTAAACTATGCAATTAATAAGTCACTTAAGTTTTTCCCATTGGTTGAGGAGGCATCCCAAGAAGAGAGTCCTAGAGGCAGAATAATGAAGTCAGACATTCAGAGGCAACAGGGTTCAGATTGACAAGTGGCTGTCCAGCAAGGCTGCAGAACCAGCAGGGTACAGAACAGCAGCCACTCCAAGATTCAGCTCTAAGTCCCAGTGGTTGTGCGGCCAAAGCCACCCTGACTAGAAGTAAGAGAACCTTTGGTGGGAACAGGCAGAGGTTATGGGCGCCATGTTCAGATACCACTAGAGTCAGAACCAGGGGCAGGTCTTTATTTGCTTGAGACAGACAGAGTCTCATGTATCCCAAGCTGGCCAAGGATGACCTTGAACTTCTGATCCTCCTCCTGAACCATAGTGTTACACATAGTGTCTGCTCCATCATGCCCAGTTTTATGCAATGAACTCAGAGCATTGTACACACTAGGGGAGCACTCTGTCAGCTGATGCACATCCCCAGTCCCCTAGGCGACATTTCTAAAGCATGAGTTCCAGAGGACCACATACAAATGGAAAGAGAGAAGTCCTTTAAGCATTGAAGCTAAACATGGCTGGCCTGAGGTCCGAGCAGAAGCATGTGCTGGGGGGGGGGGGAGGGGGGAATATGTGAAGCCTCAGGGCTGCTGTCCGTTCAGGAATAGGAAGATTCTTTGGGCTTTTGGAAAGAATGTGCCCTGGGGATAGGGCTGGAGGGAGTCTTAGCGTGGGCTTTTAGGAAGGAACCAGGAGTGATGCCGTTCTAAGACTTCGAATAGACAATAGCAGGGAGAGGGGCTGAAATGTAGCACAGTTGGTAAAATACTTGCTCAGCATGTCCAAGGCCTTGTGTTTGGTCCCTAGCATCACAGAAACTGGGGATGGTGGTGCACACCTATAATCCCAACTCTCAGGAGCTAGAGGCAGGAGGATCACAAGTTTGAGGTGATTTTTAGCTACAAGATCATTTTTAGCTACAAGTTCGAGACCAGCCTGGGCTACAAAAGACCTTGGACTGTAACTTAGACATACTTTGAATAAAGAGGTATGAAAGCTAGCCCATCATTGATTCTGGCAGTTGCTGACTTCTCTGCTTTTAATGGTGACTGATTTCTTATTTTTCATCTTGATCATTTGACAATGCCAAGGCTGTTCATTAATCTCCATTGCTGGTCCTAATAGAAACCAGTTTCCTTTCCATTGCTTTGGGCTTCACACACCCAGAACCCAGGCTCTCAGGAGGCTGAATTAGGAGGATAGGAGCTTCAAGGTCAGCTGGGGAAGGAGGAGTAAATGAGAAAAACCTACGGGTTACAACCTGACCACTGAAAACCTGTTTACAAACTGACATAAACCCTGTCAAGCTTTTTGTTTTGAGACTGGGTTTCAGGGTGGCTTCGAACTCGTGGCAGTTCCCCTACCTCAGCTTCATGAGTGCCTGATTACACTATGCCTTGCTCAGACATTTTCTTACATATAAGAGCTCCAGTTCTTTCTCTGTCTCCTCAACTACACAGGCACACATGCACACACACAGAGAAAGGTGATCATAGTGTATACACACACACACACACACACACACACACACACACACACACAGATACAGAGTTTGGGGTTGGCTTTGTTTGGTGGCTGTGGCTGGGAATCAAACACAGAAAGCATACAGGTTGCTGAGGCTGTCTCTGAGTGGCAGTGAGCACCCGTGTTAGCGCACAGCATCCATCTCTACAGACATCTCTGGCTGAGACTCCACATCCATCAAACGCTGGCTCCCTATTGGCTCCCAGTCCCCACAGCCATTATGACTTTGTGTCTCCATGAGTCAGACGGCTCTAAGCGCTTCACGTAAGTAGGCTCAAGCAGTGTGTGCCCCCTTGCCATTGGCCTACTTCACTTGGCAGAAGGAAAAGTCACTTAGCAGAGTCAAAATGCCCTTCCTTTTATGTGCCCAGAAGTGCTCCGTCATGGGCAGATTTCTCATTTTATTAATCCACTCATCCACTGAAGGGCACTCAGTAAAAGTAGGTTTCTTGACTTTTTTTTCCCTCTCTATTCTGCAATCATCACCTCATATCAAAGTAAAAGTACATTTTTAAAAGATGTTTTATTAGCACATGTTTATTATATATGGTGAGTTTCATTATGACATTTTCCTAGATTCATATAAAACATGACATCACAATATAATTTGATAGTGTTCACACCCATTACTCCCTCCTGCTCCTCTCCCATGGATCCTTTCTCTTCACAGCTCTGTCCTCTTCTTCTTTCATGGCTCTTTTCCTTCCTTCCTTCCTTCCTTCCTTCCTTCCTTCCTTCCTTCCTTCCTTCCTTTCTTGCTTTTTTTTTTTTTTTTTTTTTTTTTGACCAATGAGTCCCATTAGCTTTGTCTTCAGGGACACAGGTAAAAGGTTATTTACAGGAGCACAGCACCTTACCATGGCTACACCACCAAGTAAAATGGGTACATTATTAATTAGGGATTTAAATTTTTTTCTTGTTTAAGATTTACTTTTATGTATGTGAGTACACTGTCAGTGTCTTCAGACACACCAGAAGAGGGCATTGGATCTTATTACAGATGGTTGTGAGCCACCATGTGGTTGCTGGGAATTGAACTCAGGACCTTTGGAAGAACAGCCAGTGCTCTTCAGCTACTGAGCCATCTCTCCAGCCCCTCATCTTCTTCTTTTAAAGACATTAGTCTTTGGGCCTTAGGCCTGTGATCCCAAGCCAGCATAACTATATCTTAATTTGACATCAATTGCAATGGTTCTATCCCCAAAATGATCAAGACACAAACTTTTATTTTCTAAGGGGTATAATTAAACCACAGGCATCTTTATCTCCAAGCCCTCCTGGAGGCAAGCAGGAGGATTGCCCCCTGCTCACAAACACATTGCTCAGCCCATGTGCCTTGGCAGTGAAGGGAGCCAAGTGTGGCTGAGGCAGCCTGTGCTGAAACAGTTTGCTTTGGTGTCCTCAGCTGAGCCCCGAGCACACTGATATGACAGCACAACTGTATCAGTCATCCCTCCCCCAGACGCCATACTATTTGAGAAACATGAGTACGTTCTGAGGTCACCATGTTTATAGCAATTAGGATCAGAATAAACAAAGAAGCAAAAAGGTCAGAGGCTCATGACCAGAGGATGGAGGATGGTATCTTCTCAGGGCCCTATCTTTCCTGTCTGACCTCCAGGAGGTGGCACCTCAAGGTACACACCGTAGAAGAGAGGGATCTCAGAGTCTGTCTCTTCAACATGCTCAGCAATTGTGTGATAAAGGAAAGAATTCTTCAACAAATGAATGGATACACAAATGAAAGAAACAGTTCCATGGGATTCTTCACCCACAAACTCTGTGTGTGTGTGTGTGTGTGTGTGTGTGTGTGTGTGTGTGTGTGTGTGTGTGTGCGTGCGTGTGTGTGTGTTTGCACATGTGTGCACATATGTGCATGCATGTGTGCTTGCATGCACAAAAGCAGTCCATGACTTCAGATGGTCACATTTTTCTTTCTTAGAGAGGGTCTTATCATATATCACAGGCTGTCTTTGAGCTTATGATCCTCCTGCCTCCACCCCCCAAGGGCTGGGATCATGTAGCAACCCACTTTACTGGAGAATCTAACTTGGTCTAACTGGAGAGCCTAAATCTTTGTGGTGGGCTTCTCAGAGTACCACATACACACTTGGCTTATGTTCTATGCTGACTGTGTTTTGTCAGAACATGAATTCATCTGTGCAAGTCTAATGGGCACAGATCAAACTCTCTTGATAACAAACAACATCAAGCTTTGGTCCCATGAAAACCATTTAATATGCTGAAGGGCTCAGGTCAGGAAGTCAGATAGGAACTAGAAGGGGTGGCTAAGTTTTGCCCCAAGCCAAGGCTGACTCAACTGTAGCGGGGGCTACAGTCATCTGCAGGCAGCTTCACCCACACGTCTGCTGGTTTGGCTGAAGCCTCAGCTGGGCTGTCAGCCCAAACACCTACTCCTAGCCTCTGCATGTGGCCTCTCCACACAGGCTAGTTTGGGTTTCTTCAAACCAGCTGGTAGCTAGGATCCAAGAAAAAGTTTCCCACAAACGTAAGTGCAAGCACACAGAATTGTGACCTCATTCATTTACTCTTATATTAGGCAGGGAAGGCTTGGTTATGCCTTGGTACCAAACATCCCTGAGATCTGAGTGGCTCACCACTCCAGTTATCTTCCACTCACAGAGCACGCGTGTTGTGAGTTGGCTGTAACTCTGCTCTGGAATCCAGATCAATAACAGCTGTGACTGGAAACATTGCTGTCTCCAGATAGACGGGAAAGATAGTGGGGTCACATGTTGAGTCTTCAAACTCCTGTTAGGAAATGACATGGGTCCATTGCATTCATGTTCTGTTAGTCAATCAAGTCGCATGACTATGTCTAAGGTCACTGGAGTTGCAAATGTAATCCTCAGGAAGAGGGATACCCCAAAAAGGGTGACCCTAGAGTAGTGACAAGTGTCTGAGATAGTAATTCAAACTACCATGGTGTTTCCTTCATTGTTAATAATTTGCTTCCTTAAAGCAATTTCTCTCAACATTCCTCCTTGGTCACAAACGTTTGTTTTTCTCTTGCAAAGCAGCATACCTTTCCCACAGGAGAGAATTGACATTTCCCCTCAGTCAGAGAAACAGACGCCTCTCAACAGGTACAAAGGGTGGAGGCGTGGTGCGTCTGACTGGAGAGCTGAAACTAAGAGGGCAAGGGATTGTGCAGGGAGGACTGAGGATGAGAGATGACAGGAAAGAATGGCGGTCAGGGCTGGCCACTGAGATCGTGTGTGAGTGTGTGTGTGTGTGTGTGTGTGTGTGTGTGTGTGTGTGTGTGTGTGTACAGGTGCACATATGCCTTGGCGCACTCATAGAGATCAAAGGCCAACTTGAGTCTCTTCTTTCAGCATGTAGGTTTTAAGAACCCAACTTAGTTCATCAGACTTGGCAACAAGAGCCTTCATCCCCAGAGCCATCTCAGTAGCCCGCATGGAGCCTCTTGTCCCGGGAGTGGGGCTGTCTCTTGATCAGGTCTTAGTTCTGCTCCTAGTGGAGAGGGAGTCCCTCAGCCTTGGCTCAAAGGACTTAAACGCTCTGTCTCTCAGAAAGTCCACGCACATGGTCCTAAAAAGAGCATATGCGTTCCTGGGGACCCTGAGGTTTTCCTACTTGCTTTTCATAATTCCATTGTTATTCAAAATATCCATTGTCCCCCCCCCATGGGTATTCTACTACTACAGGAGTGATTGTAAACGCTTGCTCCATTCACTGATGTCAAATTGGTCACATGATTTACTTAAGGTCAATAAAATATGAGCACAAGTATGATTCCACTGTTCCAAGGCACAGGATTTGTTTATTTGTTTGTTCAGTCATCTATCTATCCATCCATCCATCTATTGTCTATCTACTATCTATCTACCTACCTATGGTCTATCTACTATCTATCTATCTACCTATGATCTATTCATCTATTTTATTTATAGTCAATGAAATGTGAGAGCAAGTATGATGCCCCTGGTCCAAGGCCAGGTGTCTCACACTTTAAGGCCTGTATGAAACACCATAGAATCTTGACCAACACCCTTTCTGATTCAGCAGCTCTGGGGCAGGGTCCCAGATCTGCATTTCTAAAATAAATGCCACAGATTTGTAGATCACACTAAGAAATAAGGCTCGGGGTCATGGTCCTCAAACTTGGCCCACCTGGAGGACTTGTTGAACCAGATTTATAGGTGATCTCAAGCTTTCTGATTCAACAGGCCCCTAGAAGAATTCAGTATTTCTGACACTGCTACTTTGGGGACCCAACTTGGAGAAATTCTGAGGGAATGAGCAGGTGTCTGCTTAACTCCATCCTAGCTCAGTGATGACTCTGACAGATTCCTTCCTCCACGGTGTTAGACTTCCTCTAGGGAATTTAAGCCACTCAGACCCCTGTGTTCTGGCCCAGTCCCAGTTAGCTGAGAGGGGGCCCAGAGCTGTTGTTTTAACAACTTCCTGAGTGTTTATAAAGTTGTAGCCCAGTGCCAACCACGGAAGCATGCTGGGCTTCTCCTTAGCCAGTGGATTTCAAATAGAAGTTCAGAGGATCGGCACAAGGCAAACCCTCAGGCCTGCTGGGTGCTTGCCTATTATCAACTGTTTTGCTTGTTTTTGTTCTTAATTTCCACAAAACTGAGAACATTAAAAACAAAATAAAACTATAACCAAACAACAGCAGCGAGTAGCCATTTTCACAGGGTGAGTATTATCCTAAGGTTGTCCCCAGGCCTATACGAGGCTCACCTACAGCCAGCATCCGAAAGGCCCTATGGCCTGTCATTTTGCTCCTGGGCCACTGTCTACTCTCATCAGAACTTAGATCAGTCTCCTGCTGGCACTTCTGTATTTGGAAATACTTGGGTGTAGCTCAATGACAGAACACCTGCCCGGTGTCCATGAGGCCCTGGCAGGATAGGATATAGAATAACTGAAAATGGAAAGCAGCATCAGTCCTGCTGAACTCTCAACCTGCTGCCACCCCGTATCCTGCCTCTGCTCACTGATGAGTTTCCTCAACCAAGTGGCCTAGAACTGTGCCGAAGCCCCAGCAGAAAAGCCTTGCTCCTCTCACCTCTCACCCGACACTACCAGAGACTCCTTAAAAAAAATGATGAAGGGTGTTTGGCCAAAGTCATTTTCTCAGCAATTTCTCTCAACTCAATTAAGGAAACATAGTTTATTACCTCCTATCACGGAAGTACAAAGATGAGTGATTTACCATCCTTGACCCCAAAGGGTAGAGCCCAAGAGCAAATATTACAGAAATGAGTCAATATTACTGGGCAGATATGAACAATGACATAAGGTCTGAATTACGTAGATGCTTGCCCTTGACACTCTGCCTCAGCACAGGGCCTCACAGATAAAGGACTTTAACTGAACAAGTGAGTATTGAGTATTGACTGAATGAGTGAAGTCCACAGGGAGGTGAGAAAGCCATCGGATGGAAGGATGAGTAGTTTTCTGGGTGGAGAAGTGTGTCTGACTGTGTTTCTCTCTAAAACCGGCCTATTCCCGTGACTTCTGCTTTCTTGTACATGGATGAATTTGCAAAGTAGTATGTTAAAATACACCCGCAAATCTCTATCTACAAAGCTTGGTCTCTCTCCTACTGGCCAAACCTGCCTTTCTAATCAGGACTCCGTATTTGCTCGTTCGCTCCCCTCCCTTTTCTTGGCCCCGACACTTGCTGTGTAGATTGGGCTAGCATTGAACTTGCCTCTGCCTCCTGCAAAATTATAGGTGTGTGACCTCATGATAGCCTCCCTCTCCTTTGAATGTGCATGTTACCATTTTCTCAACAGCCGTGGATCAGCTTGGCCTTTCTCTTCCTTGCAATTACCTTCCGACAAGCTTGGACTAATCTCTGGCCCTTCCTTTCCCCTTGTGTCCCAGCTTTAGTTTGTGAGGGACTACAGTCACATCACTGTGCGTGTTGTGTGTACATGTACATGTGTGTGTGCCTATGTGGTTTTTTTTTTTTTTCAGCTTTTAGGAACTTTATTTTCCTTCCACCTTTCCCCCCTTTGCTCAGATGTCTGCAGAGCAGCACAGAACCATTCAATGGTGGCTCTGACCCACTCGGTGGCCTGCGCTGTGGGAGTTGCTGCCAAGTCTTCAGTGGCTGATTGTGCACTCCAGTGTTCCGTGGGGAACTGCTGGATGGACACAGAGGGTGCCTGCACACCCTCAGACCAGTCTGCCACCTCAGGCTGAGCAGCAGTGAACTCAGGAGCTGGTGTGGTCCGTTCTTCCTTGGTCACAGCCTTCTCAGTAGCAGCCTGCTCCTCCTTCTCAGTCTCCTCTGGGTCTCTGTAGAAGTGAACATCAGGCATAACCTCCCATGGGTGCTCACGAGAGACAGTACCTCAAATGCAGAGTACTTCCCCAGGCCAGCATCCACCACTTCAGACCCACTGAGTGAGCTCCCTTGTTCCATGGGACAGCAATGTCCACATAGCGCAGGGGAGAATCTGTGTTACACAGAGCAATGGTTGACATAAGAGGCCTCTGTGAGGGGCTGGTGCTCAGCCCTGGGATCAGTCACCTCTAGAAGCTGTGGCTCCCTGAAGGCTGCTTGGATCTGGTTAGTGAAGGTCCCAGGTGTGAAGCGGCCAGCAATTGGAGTGACTCCTGTGGCAGCAGCAAACTTCAGCACAGCTCGCTGGCCAGTGTTCGGAGGAGATGATGCTGACTCAGCGGGGTTCTCAATGGCAACAATAGCGCGAGCTGTGAGCAACAGCTTCTCCCAGGTCCTCCTCAGATTTATGATGTAGGTACCGTCACTTTTCCTTTTGTAGATTGTAGATGTACTGTTCCATCTGAAAGTCAAGGTTGCCACCTAAGTGGGTTCCCGCAGCAAGGAATTTGAGTATATCCACCTCCTTCATCTGCAGGAAGTCAAGGGCTCTGGACATTGTATTGAAAGACCCCCGAAGTGGGGAGACCCTCACTCAAGCCTCGGGATGGTGCAACCCCCCCAAGAACTCACGAAAGACCGTCCTTGCTGCAATCACACGAGGTTTATTCGGGGGACCAGTGCACTGGGGTCGAGCTCGTAACCTACACAGAGGCAGAGGAGTTCGAGCCCGAGCAGTTAAAGTCAGGGGTGTTTAAAGGAAAAAAACCACAAAGCAAGGGGTGGGGAATGGAAAGAATTTGCGTTATGGGGAAGTATAGAATGTTCTAAGTTAGTCACAAGGCAATGGCACAAATGTTTTTGTGGTTAGCTAGTTCCTGGAAATTGTGCATCTGGCCCTGGGGCCAGGCCTAGGTCAACCATTTCTTAGGGGAAAGAATGCAGCCAGGTGGGGTTTGGCCAAGCATGCAATTTCAGTCCTATTTCTGTTTCTGGCTCCAAGTGTGCTAGGGGTCTAACTTTTCTCATAAGGGGGTCAGGTCTTTCAGTATAAGTTTCCCTTTTAAGTTATGATGAGAACCAAGAACAATGAGTGCCCTATGGACCCCTCCCCAGGTAGCTCGCAGAAAAAGCATGCCCACATATTGTGTGTGCACATGCGTGCACGTGTGTGTGTGTGCATGTGTTTTGTGTGCCTGTTTCTAGGAATGTGTTTTGTGTGCCTGTTTCTAGGAATGGAAAGCAGAGCCTTTTTTTTTTTTTTTGGTTTTTCGAGACAGGGTTTCTCTGTATAGCCTTGGCTGTCCTGGAACTCACTTTGTAGACCAGGCTGGCCTCGAACTCAGAAATCCGCCTGTCTCTGCCTCCCAAGTGCTGGAACTAAAGGCGTGCACCACCACTGCCCGGCCCTAAAGCATAGCCTTTTGCATACTAATGGCAAGCGGTCTGTTACTATGCCACACCCCCAGTTTAACACATCCCTCTTTATTTCCTGTTCCTCTTCACTCCCATTGTCTTACTCAATCCCTTGTCCCTTCATACCTAAACTAATGTCAATAGCCCACCATTTCTCCTATCTGGCTCCAGGCTGTCCATTCTCCCAAGGGCACTTACTGGGTGACCTTGCTAAGATAGCAGTGTCTCCAGTCTAGGCAACCAGATGTTTCCTGAAACGTGGCACTTACTATTCCTTGAACTGTCTCCCCACTGAAACACCCACAGCAGGCAGAGACTGTTTAAAACTCAGAACCACAACCACTTAAAGCCTCTGCAAATTGTTCTAAGGACACTCAGGAAATGTATTAACTTCGATGCAAGAACCTGTTAAATCCCCCGAAGAGTGGTGAGAGTCAGTGACCCCTGAGCCAAACCACCACATCCCCCAAATTCCACTCCAGTTCCAGGGGTGGGGGTGGTGAAGCAAGAACACAAGTGACCTCATTTTCCAGTTCACTGCCACGAGTGGGTGTCTGTATGACCCTGGGGGGAGCACGTTGCAGATGCAGACCACGTAGGCGAAATGTCCTGAGGCTGGCTTTCTACTCCTGCCACCATGCATAGGTGGGAGTTCTACTTTGGCCATGGATGGTGGACAGTTAGCTGGAACTTTAGCCACTGAGGCCCCAGCTTGCTGATAGGGCAGAGACTCTATTCTGGAAGAGGCAAGCCAAGAAAACCAAAGGCTATCATCCTGTCCAATAAGCAGATAGGGGCGTGCCACTGTCCCTGCCCAAGTTCACCAGGCTCTAGAGCAGCCTAAAGGTTTTGCTGAAGAGAAATAACTAACACAAGAGTTTGGAGTTTTCACAATTGGGGGACCTTTAGTTGAGAATGCTCCCAGAAAATATAAAGATTGTGTTAGGAAGCAATTAAGAGGAGCTAAAGTAAGGGTGAGGGCAGAGCTTAGAGGTGTAGCACTTGCCTACTGTGTGTGAGGCCTTGGGTTCTATGCTCAGTACCACATACACAGAAGTCCAATCGCAGACCAATTATAAAAGCATCAGAAAGAATCATGACATTAGTCAACTCCTCCCCCCCCCCCCACCTCCCATGAAGCTAAACCCAAACAATTATATCTGCAAAAGGGGCCAAAGTTGACTGGTGTGATTCCACTGGCCACATTTAATAAAATGGTAGACAGGCAAAAAGGAGACTTTTAAGACCCATGTGGGCCAGGCACGATGGTGTAGGCCTGTAGTTCTAGGACTCAGGGAGGCTGAAGCAGAAAGATAGCAAGTTAGAAGCCAGCTTGGACTGCATAGCAAGTTCCAACCAACAAGAACACACAATAAAAAGTCAGATGTGCCGGCACATGCCTGTAATCCCAGCACACAGGGTGCTGAAGCTAAGGGTGTGTTGTTAATTTGAAGCTATCCTGAGCTAGATTCTGTCTCAAAAACAAAAGACCACTGTCATCCCAAGGTAACTGTGCACATGCCCACATCTGCAGCCCTCGAGAAATGGCATCAGAATCCTCCAGCTGCAAGAGAAAGAGACTTCATCAGAATTATCCAGCCAAGCCACTCCACAGATAAAGTATGCAAACACAGTAGCAACAAGTCCAGCCAGGCTTGGTGGCCCACACATTTTATTCCTGCACTTGTGAAACAGAAACAGGTGGATTCCTGTGAGTTCAAGCCCACCCTGGTCTACATAGGAAATTCCAGGACAGCCAGGGCTACATAGAAAGACCCTGTCTCAAAAACCAAAATGAAACAAAATCTAAAGTTGTCAAAATATATTATTTAAAATAGATTCAATGAAAAGTTAAGGTTAACAGGGAAAGAAACAGAAATCTGACATCCACAGAAGTGGAGGAGGAAGAGGAGGCGGAGGAAGAAGAGGAAGAGGAAAAGGAGGAAGAAGAGACAAATATCAGACTCATTGAGTTTCCAGATACAGACTTACTAGCTAAGGACTCCAAAACAATGGTAAGACCAGGCATCCTAGCTCCTCCTCCAGGGCCTACTGCATCTCCTTGACCTCCCTTATCCTTCCCTTATCCTTCTGCAACCCACCAGATCTAGCCTGGGACCCACATACAGTGCCTTGGCCTAGCCTGGCCTCCCCTGCCTGCATTGCAAAGGATCTCTAGACTTCTGCTAGGACCCTCCTTACCAATCCCCTAACCCATCATCAGCCTCTCTTACAACACAGTAAACCTTTCCACACAGCCAGATCTGTCCCTACTTACACCCCAGGCTTAAACCAGGAAGCACCTCCTGTCTACCAGCCCAGTCCCCTCTGTCTATCTTATTTCAGTCCATTTCCAAGCCATTTCTAAGATCTAGGTTTAACATGCCTGCACATCCTCTCTCTGCCCCAACCTGCTCTGCCAATAACAGACTCAGAACCAACACAAGCCCACATGCCTAGATCTCATTGCAGAAATACCAACAGTACAGAAGACCAAGCCGGTTTCTTCTCTCCAAAACCTAGCAGTCCTGTAGAATTGTCTGCCAAAGAGAATTTCCTAGATGAACCCAAGGATGCAGACTTTAAAAGAACAATCACAAACGTCATCAGAGCATTCAAGAAGTTTAAAGAAGACAGAAGAAACAGCTCAATGGATTTAGGGGACATGAGCTTAAGGAAAATAAAGCTCAGAGTGATGCCCCAAGTGAAACACATGTGAGGCTAACACACTAAGACAATCCAAGACTTGAGAATGGAATTCAATAAGGAAATACAAACAATGATGAAGACTCAAGCTGAAATGAAGATGAAATTGAAAAAACAAACAAACAAACAAACAAACAAACTAATAACTCAATTAGAAAACTCAAAGGAGCCGGGCAGTGATGGCACATGTCTTTAATCCCAGCACTTGGGAGGCAGAGGCAAGCAGATTTCTGAGTTCGAGGCCAGCCTGGTCTACAGAGTGAGTTCCAGGACAGCCAGGGCTACACAGAGAAACCCTGTCTCGAAAAACCAAAAAAAAAAAAAAAAAAGGAAACTCAAAGGAAAACCTTACAAGTAGGCTGAATCAAGCAGAAGACAGAATATCGGGACTCAAAGATAAAACAGAGGATCTAGACCAAATAAGCAAGGAATGTAGTTAAAAACAAAACAACAGCAAAAACAAACCAGGAAACATGGGACACCATGGATTACAGACACAGATGAGGGAGGGAATCCCAAGTCAGCGGCATAGACCAGTGCTTCAACAAGATCACAGAAGAAAACCTCTGGAAACTACTAAAAACCACACCAATACAGACACATGGAGCACACAGGACGTCTGATGGATTCAACCAGAAAAGAAAATTCCCACGACATATAATGAAAACAAGACAGTGTATTGAAAGTTGCAGGAGAAAAAAACATATCCCATGATTCTCTGCCTTGCTGTGAGCCTAAAGCTTTAGATCAAGAGACTGAAACCTCAAGCCAAATAAGCTTTCTTCCATTAATTGATTTATCTTAGTATTTTGTCACAGAGATGGAAAGTTGACAAACAAAGATATGTAGAATATGCAAGGCCAACTCAATAGTAAAAAAATACATGCTATGATGTGGATGAACTTTGACAAAGTAAAAGACAGTCACAAATGACATACAGTGTATTATTCCATTTATGTGACAATATCAGGACAGGTGAACCTGTGAATACAGAAAGATTAGTAAGTGCAGGGATTGGGGGTAAGCATTTAGGAGAATGAGGAATAATTACTGACAAGCAAAGGGTCTTTTTTTAAATTGTTATCGGTGGTGTTCATTTGTAATGTGACAACTATCTATCCATCCATCCATCCATCCATCCATCTATCTATCTATCTGTCCATCTATATATCTATGTAGTGGAGATTGGGGACAACTTGCAGGAGTCAGCTCTCCCTTTTCACCATGTGGGCTTTGATACTTGAATCTCAGGCTTGGCCACAAGTGCCTTTACCTGCTGAGCCATTTAACTAGCCTGAAACGGGTTATTTTTAAAGTAACTACAATGTAACACTGCTTGTAGAGCTGGTTGCACACTATGGACACTCTAAGAATCACTGAACTAGACCCCTTAAGTAGGTGAATACAGTGCTCTCCCAAATCTGCACGAAGCCCTGGGTTCCGTGCCCAACACCACATAAAACAGAAGTGGTGGAAAGCACCTGTGATCCCAGGACTCAAGAGTTGGAGGCAGGAAGTCAGAAGGTCAAGCTCCTCCTTGGCTACCTAGGGAATCTGAGGCCACTCTGTCGCAAAAAAATAAGAAAGAAAAGAAATCATGACAATAAAGATTTCTCACTGACAGGGCCCTTACCCCACAGCGGGTACTATTTGCAGTATTTCATTGCCCAGCATTGACATGGATCCTGTCTGAGTTATGGTGGAAGGAAGCGGGACTCACATGGCCACTAGATACACTGTAGCCTAGAGCTGAATTCGGATAGCTCCTTCACACATCAAGCATGTGCTCTCCAGCTTCATACAAGCTAAACCTGATTCCTCTTGGTTTTATTTAACACATGTATTGACCCCCTGTTCCTCACGGTGGTGATGGTGCTTGAGAGTCTCTTCAGTTACTATGTCACAGACCTCACCCTCATGCATTTTCCTAAATGCCCAGTTCACTGTATTGAGGATATTTACCTCAGGAGCAACCATCTCCACCATGCAGCTACAGAATGGTTTCCTCTCCCAAGACTGAAACCCAGCACCCATTGAACCTAGTTCCCACTAGCTCTCCTGCTGCCTCTCCCCCGTCCTACTGTACTTCCTGTGTCTGAATCTGACACCTTAGGTGCCTTGTAAAAGTGGAACATTACAGTTTATTGCTCCATTCTTATTGACTTATGGCCCTTAGCACAGCAGCCTCAAGGACTGTAGTGTTGTAGTGTGTGTCAGAATTTCACTTTTCTTGCCCACTCCTCCATCTGGAGACATTCAGTTTGTTTTTCGTTTCGGCGTACAATGCCCGTGTGAATCAAGGTTAACTTTTAAGGGAACATGTCTGTATTGAGGATGACACAACAAATGAGCTCAGGGCCAGCCAAAGCCAAAAGTCAGGAATGGTGGTGCATGCCTGTTATCCCACACTCAGGTCACTGAGGGAGGATCACGAGTTTACGGCCAGCCTCTACTACCTAAAAAGACCCTGTGTGAAAAGAGATTTTTAAAAAGTGAATCAGCATAATGTATTTGTAAGTTACAAAGGGAATACAGAGATAGGGACAGAGTCATGAAGGAGGCAGGCAGATACCTGGAGATGGGGCTGCATGCCTGCAGGGTGCTAGGTAAAGCCATGAACTCAGGTGAGGGCATTCACAGGCCTCTACACTGGCCCATCTGCTCATCGATCCTGCCAGTTCCCCACTCGGATTCCACCCTGCCAAGCTGTCGCGAGTTCTCCCACCCAGAGGCCTCTGTAGCTGCTGCCTTTACCACGTGGAATGCCACCCACTGCCCATCCAAATCCTCCCTGGGGGCCTCTAAGCACCAGCTCAGATCTTCATAAATCCAAATCAGAAGGAACTGTTCCCTCTTATGAATAAAGATTTTCAGCACATACTGCACAGTACTGCTTACTGCTTGGTCTTTGGAGGTGTCTCTAGGACTTCCCCTTTGTCCTATATCCCCACCCACGTGGGGACAGGACTTTGCCTCACCACTCAGTCCATCTCTCTGGCACTGAAGATACGTTGCTCAGTAAAACTATTTACTGTCTGGTTAATCAGAAATATGATAAAAAACAATATACGGGTCTCTTAAGGGATTTTAAGTAGCTTTGATCTAGCTCCATCATGCGGATTTTGGTAGGAAAGGATCTGCAATGCACTTATTAACGCACATTTTACTGACTTCTTTGGAATTAATAGTGAGGAGCAGTCGATTTTTATTACCGTAATTAAGGATGATGTCAAGAAGAGAGATGTTTGGTGGCTGAGACATCACCTACCTGTCTGATACTTTTTTTAATGTATATGATAGTAAGTCTGGAACACCTTAAGGGGGTGTGTGTGTGTGTGTGTGTGCATATGCGTATACATGTGTGCATGTGTGTATACGTGTGTACATCTGTGCATGTATATGCATGTGTGTATGTGTGTGTATACATGTGTGTGCATGCGCGCATGTCTATGTGTCCATGTGTGTATGAGTGAGTTTCATGAGTGTTTTCAATACCGGGTCTTAGGTGTAAGTATCACCGCCATGTTTATCGTCTAATTTGAGTCACCTCAACAAAAAGTCACTATTACATTTTCCCCCAAAACTATCTAATCAAGATTTTATCTTTATCATTTTTAGGAAATTCTTTTATTTTAAAATTTATTGTTTTTTTTAGTGTGTGCGTGTGTGTGGGCACACACACACACACACACATGAGATGGGGGGGGGCATCATGTGGAAGTCAGAAGACAAACTTCTGGCATCAGTTCTCTGCTCCACTTGACACAGGACCAAACTCAGGTCCTCAGGCTCCCACAGTGAGTGTTTTACCCACTGAGTATGTCACCACCAGGCCCCCACTCCAAAATCTTCTTACTACATGTGGATCAAGGAAACAGCACACACCAAATCGGTTGTTTTCCCATCACCACTTCCAGCCAGCTGGAAGCTTTTTCTAATATCAAAGGGAATCAGGTCCTTGAATTGCATCCTTCGCTCGGCTTCATTGACACACTGGGCCTGAGAGCTACCAAACCAAAGTAATCAGCCCCATCAATGAGGCCAGGAGGTACAGTGCATTCTGAACCTAAACTGCCCTATACAGTGCAGGGTGTGACCATAACTCAACAACCTTGCATTCTTCGGTCTGACTCACGTCTGGCTGTCAAGGGAACTCAGACTCAACATCCACACTGCAGTCTCTAGTATCGCTCTCAGCCCCTCCCCCTCCCCATCGCCCTCACGGTGATTAAGCTGATGAGGTCTAATCCCCTGGAATTTGACACAATCTTCTGACTGGTCTCCAGATAATCCACAGCAAAAGAGGGTGGGTGTGGCAGTGCTCTGGCAGGGCTAAAGTGGGAAGGCCACACATCGGAGATCATTCTGGGTTATATGAGGCCTTGTTTTTAAAAACCTGAATACAATATAAAGTTATACACACACATTGTGTTCATGCTTATTTGCATGCTAAAAATCGTTTGATCACCAGGGAGAAAACTTAGAAAATAAGTTGGACTTTGGAGAAAGGTTCTTCAGCGGCTCCTCTTACAACCATTACAGGTCTTCTTCAGAGCTTGCCATTTACCAGGTCTGCTTGAAACACTGTCCATTACAAATTCATTTGCTTAGTCATAGGGCCCCAGGAGGGAAGCAAGCACTTTACAGTTGGCTGCATGTGATAAAGAAAAAGACAGCACGGAAAGTCACTGCGCTTGCCCAGGGCCACAAAGCTAAGGAGGCTGGAACCAGAGCTAAGCACCCACAGCAGAGATTCCAAAGCTGGTTGCTCTCCTTCGTTCCCTGAGACCCAAGAATGATTGACAAGGCCAGGAAACTGCTGGGCGGAGCAGAGTACATATTACAGCTCCCCCATCTTCCAGCGTACCTTTTAGATTCTCTCAGGCTGAGAGGTTCTGACTGGGTTAGACCCAGTTCCACATGAGTGGAGTCCTGGAGCATCAATCACCACAGAATGTGAGCAGGGTCACCATAGAACGTGAGCAGGGTCACACTGTCTCTATGGAATGTTGAGCTTCTGAGTCTCCTACCTCCACCGCCTAAGTGCTGGGCTTACAAGTATGCATGCATGACTACCCTCAGGTCTATCCTGTGCTGAGGATGGAAGCCAGGGCTTTGTGATCCGTAGGCAAGCAGTATCAGCTGAGCCACACCTCAAGTTCTCCTGCATTCTCAAATCAGCTTTACAGATATATTCTGTATCTCAGGCCAACGCTCACCAAGTCCTCAATCCTTGAAGGCTACTAAACTTGAAGACGAAAATGAGGCCACTTTTGCCCCCTAAATGACCTCCCACAGGGATGCTTTGTAAAGTGAAGTAATATGATTAAACCAAAGATGGCAAGAGCCCTGAAGAGGGGTGGAGATAGAAACTGGAGCCACACAAGGAAACAGTGCTGTGAGCTTGTGATAAGTCACACAGCCACAAAGGAGAGACACCTGTCCTCCCAGCTCCCAGCCTCTGCCTAGGCTTTGTCTGCTCACTTTTTGAGCTTCAGTGACTCATGGTTTGAGAGTTCCTAAGCTGGACAGATGTCTTGACCGATCCTAGGTTCCTGCCACAGGAGGGAAAACCCACTTTTACCGTGGCGAGGCATTGGCAATTCATTGCAAGCGGTCACCTTTGTGTCTGGGATTCAAACTATCGAACTCATCTGAGATCCCAGGAGTCACTGAAGTCATCCCAAGGCCTGAGATGATGTCTCAGCACTCACAGGGAGGACACCCATATCAGGCTGAGCCGGCTTCTTCAGCACGTGTGCAGCCCTGTGTATAGCCACCAACCAGCTCTATTTAAAGGGAAGAACCAGAAAGCTGTAGCTCAGAACCAAGTGTGTGCACCCACACACACGCGCCTACACCCACAGTCATGAATACAACTCTCTCGACTGGCAGCAAATCTATTTATACATTCCCCATTTTGAAGACTTTCTTTTTAATTGACAATTGTGCATACTTACGGCACACCTACCCCATGATGCTTTGGTACCTGTATTAGTGAGGTGACTACATCAATCTGGTTAACATCCTTCTCTGGTGACAAAGCCAGAGCTCATCTCTCAAGGTCTAAACCATTTCAGCAGAAGAGAACTCAGGACCATGGGGGAGGCTGTTATCAGTAAAATCCTTTGCTACCAAAGCCTGGCCTTCTCTTTGTCAAGAGAGAACAGATTATAGCGGAATAAATAAATGTTGAGAAGAAACTTTATTGAGGAAACGAGACAACTGGGTGAAAACCAAAAAGCAATGGAGCCTCCTCTTCTTCTCTCTGCTGTCCCACGGTTATGGGTGCTTTGAAAGGTCTGGGGTTCAATGCAGTTCCAAGAGTTTGTTTCTGTCCACACTCTGGGGTGTCCCATACCTTCAGAATGAGAAATGAGAGAGTCTGAAGGATATTTTACAGAGTGACTTCTGGATCAGCACTGAGCAGCCTTCAGAGGGTGCTATTTGCTCATGTTGTTTTGTTTGCTTGTGACCAGACCTCATCATACAGCTTCAATTTACAGCAATCCTCCTGCCTCAGCTTCCTGCTGGAATAACAGACAGGAGACACGAGCTCACTCCTACTCCTTGAGTTGGCTCATAATTTCCTTGTCACCGTCCTGAAATGTGTTGGAGAAAATTTAGCATTGCTTCAAATCCAAATTTCTTCCTCTGGCTATGTGGTTCTTTCATGTCTCCTGCCTCTTCCCTTGCAGCCACGGTGCGTGCATTGGCAGTGTGTAGGTGGCTGCTTCACTGAAGTTCCGTTTTAAGTCCTCCGTATTCTATCCTTAGTCAAGCACATGTCATTGCATGCGCTATGCGCTGCCTCAGGCTCACAGAATTGTAGAACTGGGCCTAGCTGCATGGATGGAGAGGGTGAGTGGTCTTGATAAATGCCCACGGAACGCCATGCACTGTACTCATCTTCTATCAGCTACCAGCACTTACCAAATGAAGTCGGAGAGAACTCTGAAAGGCTATGGCCTTTCTCATAAGGCATGGCCAAGGCCACAGTCTGACTTCAAAGGTCACGTTCTTCCAAGTGGTCCCCAACCACCAGAGTTGGTTAAAGGCTAAAGAACAGAGGGACAGTAACAGGTCCATAAAGTCCCGCATGTTCCCACCTACTTCCCTAACTGAAAGAGGTCAAAGGCCGCTGCCTCCACCTCTTGGTCGCCTCCACCTCTTCCTAGCTTTCTGGCTTGGTGACTCACCACCTCTGCTCTTCAAAGTTAGGACTCCACATTTCAATCACCTGCGTCCTGAGCTACAGGTTCATCCTTCTGAACACCAGAGCTGAGAACCCCACAGCTGAGTTACCTCTTTCCCCAGTTCATCTCTATAGGACTCCAGACCTTTCCGCCCCAGAACTCAGAAAGTCATCACAATAGGCGCTCTCGTCTACCCGGTATCATCAACCAACAAACATAACCCATCCTTTAGCAGGTTCCCCTTATCCCGCCCCTCAGGGCGGACCTTACCCAATAGCATCTAGGCCCACTGGCCAAAGGCATCAAAAGTAACCAATTATAGAAGAATTGTCGGCTATGAATCTCCGCCTCCGCCCTGAGGAGCACTCCCACCGACCAATGGGCTACCAAACAGACGCAATAAGTGCGCTGAGCAAATAGAGTGGCGACTAGGCTATCCAATGAACACTGGGATAGCCTTGCTTGGGGGCGTAGCAGAGGCGGTCGTCAGGGGCGTGGCGGCAGTTGCCTGGGCGGGGCCGGTAGCGGCGGGAGCTGCGCTGGCCAGGGGTTCCGGCTGTATTTTTATGAGCGCAGCCGGCAGCTGCGGAGCTGCGGGAACCGGACTCCGGGCGGGCTGGACCGCTGGAGTCAACGAGCAAAGGTAAGACCTCGGCTAGGTGAGCTCCATCAAGCAGGGATCGCGCCCTGGAGGCGTCGGGCCAGAACCCCGAGTTCCGCGGTCCCCAGCGTGGCTTGGCCTTTCGCGCCGCAGCTTGAGTGTTCGGGATCCGTGGGGACTGTTTGGGGACTGTCACCTGGCCCTGCAGGGATCCAGAGGGCCAGCTTGTCTAATGACAGGGCTGCCTAAACCACCAGTGGGATACGCCTTCCTAAAGGTCCTTTGTCCTCTCCTGCTCGAAGAACCAAGCTTGGGGACAAGGCCGACGGAGGCCTCCTGGCTGCCAATCCCCCGTTCTCATCAATGCTCAGTCTTGGTCCTGGGGAGGTATCTGCCCGGCCAGACTCAGGGTAGAGAGTGTAGGATGCTGGAAACCTGAAAGGGCCTGACTACAAGCCCGGATATTCGATGGGCCGATGCATTTGGGGATCCCGGGGCTCACCTACGACCGATGGGTTCAAGTTCTAGGGAAGCAATTTTTGACCTACTTGGAGGCGCACTTTATTGAGCTTGTGGGGCAACTGTTCTAGGTGCTTCGTGGGCTTTCCCCACAACAAGATCTGTCCAGCAGCGCCCTGGGCTGCCTGCCAGGCCGAGCAGCCAGAGCATCGACCTTGGAAGTGCCCAGGCAGAGGCCAGATGACAGCCACCTGTCTGGGATGCTTAGGAAGGGGAGGATTGTATGATCCATCTGTGAGGCCCTTCTCCAGCCACCCATGCACTCTGAACATGTATTGACTATATCGAGGGTGGTACTTACAGGAGTCCACTAGATTCCAAGGGGGTGTTGAATTCACCCATAATGATTTTTTGAGGTCTTAGCTCTCAAGTGCATGTGTGCATGCCTGCGTGCAAATGGAATAGATTATATTGAATGATGAATTAATCAAGTGGTTCAGCTTAAGTACGCAGTTGGGGTTCCTCTTTCTGGTTCCTCTTTTGTGGTCCCTCCACCTCCAGCTGGCCAAGTTTTACCTGGCCCAGAGGCAGGTTCCATGAACAGGCTTGGGAGAGATTGCAGGGTTGGCAGAGTCAACATGATCTGTGCCCAGAGCTTTTCAAGGACCATTGGGTTACAATCACATTAAGCAGAGTGCATTTCCCCTCCGCACTGCCTCCCCTCATTTGCCTGACTAGAAAGGGCATAATGTTCTGAAGGTCAGGAAGCAGAAGAAATGATTGTAACCCGCCTTACCCAGGTGAAGATAAGTAAGCTTCGGGTAGGCAGCCAGAAAGTAGACTAGTCCATGCTGCTAATGGTCAGCGTGAACTTATGATATTTTGAAAGCAAAAGACTGAAGCCCATCCAAGTCATCCTCTTATTGTATGGAAGAAGAAACTTAAGACCTTTTGATGGTCACAAGCTGGCTGGTCATCACAGGGTCACGGCTGAGAGTCGTTCGATCCCTTGAACCCTAGGTCTAGGCAGGGTGTGACTTGAATTCTACTTCCGACCTAGTTCTCATTCTTTACATTCCAGAGGAGCCCAAAGAAGGTAGAAGCACAGACTTTGGCATCAAAGTGCCTGGGTTTGAATCTTAGTCCTTCCTAGCTGGGTAACTTGGAGCAAGTTATCCAAACCTCTCTGTATCGGTTTCCTGGACAGTAAGGCAAGGAATGGTGCTAGTACTTTGGTTAAAAGATTGGAGAAGTAGGCCCGGCAGTGGTGGCTCATGCCTTTAATCCCAGCACTTGGAAGGCAGAGGCAGGTGGATTTCTGAGTTCGAGGCCAGCCTGGTCTACAGAGTGAGTTCCAGGACAGCCAGGGCTACACAGAGAAACCTTGTCTTAAAAAAACAAAAAAAAAAAAAACCAAACAAACAAACAAAAAAAAAAAAAAAAATTGGAGAAGTATGCGCTATTGGGAGCATTAGATCAGGGCCTGGCACATGGTCACCATAGCAGATTTGCTAAGTAACATGTTGTTACCTTTCCCTGTAGCTTTCCTCCACCACCCAGTATTTTTTCACCCTTAAATGTTGTCTAGATTTTAACATGTACTTAGTCACATCACATTTTTTTTTCCTATTTTCCTTGTCTCGAATTGGAAAATGTGGGTCCTCGGTTAGTTCCCACCTTGTATTACACTCCCCAGAGACACCAGTATTTCCGTCATCTTCAAAGGCATTAAAAGTGAATCTCTCAAAGTGGTAGACCAAAAGTTCCTGGGATCTCAATCTACATGGTGTCTGCCTTTCCAAACTCGAATTCTTCCCACCCAGCCTCCCTCCCCAGTTGTCAGTGTGATTCAGCGTGCTTACAAATGGATGAACGCTTTTAGATTAAGATTTCATGAGCCACGAATTAAGTGCTTTTCGGAAGTTCGGGGATCGTGTGTCAGAGTGCATTTAAAGCAAGTTCCTCAGTCATTTGAGTAGGGGCGCGGCGGCAGCAGCCTGGCGTGAGACAGCTCCTTGCTTGGCCGGCTACTTGTCCGATCTTCTGTCTGCACCCTCCTTCTCCCTCTTTTTACAGAGCTTGAAATAAACCAGATGGCCATGCAATGTGAGTCCTTTCTCCCTTCAGCAGAAGTTCCATTCAGCCCTTTTTGCTTTCACTTTCATTTACACTGCCTCTTTGATGCGTTTTGAAGGTTCCAAGGCTGTGTTAAATTCACCTGTACTGAAGTGCCCACGGAGTGTGTGTGTGTGGGGGGGGAGTACTGGAGGAAGGGGAGGCAGGAGGGGATGGGGCAGCTTTCTGTAAATGAAAAGATGCCTGCCACCTTTGTGTCTGTATTGTTTTGAATTTAGCAGAAACTCAGTCCCCTGTGGTTTTCTCTTCTCTGAGTGTCACCAGAGGTGACTACTCTTCATTGATGGGCACCTAGGACTATGATCGTGTGTCTGGGGCTTTTGCCTTGGATCTTCTTCGTCCGGCCATTTTAGAAGAATGGTTTCCTCTTCTTTGCTGTGTTGTGATACCCCTTCCCCCCCCCACCGAATTCTAACAGAAGGATGGCTCCTAGTCAATCATTCCCTCCTTCCTGAATTCACAACTTTTCCCTAGTCATTTCTGACAGAGCCTTTACAGTACTCTTGGCCTACAACTCCTGCCCTAGAGCATAGCACAACCTCTGGCCCTGTCACAGACAGGGGAAATAACGCTCTCCCCTCCCCCCTCAAAATCCGGTTATGTGAACACCCCGGCAGATGGACATTTCCAATATAATGGAATCCCATCTGGCAGAATTTCTGCCAGGGCCATAGCCTACAGTATCTGGATTTTTATTGGATATAGGATTTGAACCTTCATTGACCAGTTGAGTTAATGACTCCGGGCTTGAGGTGTTGTAAGCCTTTCTGTTTCATCTTGCCTATTCCAGGAACAGACGCTGGAAGGGGTGGGAAACCTTTTAATGTGGTCAAGTGTTAGGATTATACCACAGCCTTTCGTGGCCCGGTATTTTGGCCAGGGCATCACTAAGATCTCTCTCCCCTCTGACTCCACTCTTCTGTGGTGTTGTTTGAGAGAGTCTACATATACAGTCCAGGTTTGACTTCCCAATGGACATCCTGTCTCAATCTCCTAGGTCCTGGGATTTTAGGCATGCAGCCCTGATGCCCAGTGATCACAGCCACTTTTAAGCCCTGTGCTTCTTTTCAACATTGAAAATATTCACGAACTTATTCTCCATGAAGACTGGATTTGTTTCTGTTTTGAGACAGTCTCCTGTATCCCAGACCAGCCTCAAACTCACTGAACACTCAAGGATGGGTTTGATCTCTCAATCCTCCTGCCCCTACCTCCCAAGTTCTGGGATTACAGGCATCGGCAGCCACCACCCCATCTTCTTTAAGGATTGTGCTTCCGTCTACAGATTAATTTTTACTGTCCTGGTTCCAGGGCATCATGAATGGAATTAAACATTTTCAATTTATAAAATGGCTGTAGTAGACTGGTGAAGAAGCTCCTATTACCAAAAAGTGTGTGTTCTGGGCCAATTGGACAAAACACATGTTACTCACAGAACCGGTCTTTGATCTTTCATAGTCATTAGGCAACAGTCAGATAAGGAACAGGCTAGAGAATCTGAACATTGGTAGCACAGGTTTGCTCTCTTGTATGTTAGTGGAACCCCGGTTAGCCAGGAACTAGCCAAGGTAAGGGATGACCTTGACTACCCATCACATCACCTCTGCGTCTGGAGAGTGCTGGGCTCACAGGCCTTTCCATTAGGATGTGGTGTGTTGCATGGCGAGGACCATGGAGCCCAGGGCCGGGATTCTGTCAACCGAGCCACATCCCCAGCCAAGAAGAGGTTTGTTAGTTCAACAAATTCTCCACCTGGTGTATATCAGGAATACCGCTAACCAGACCAACAAGTATATCTGCTTTATTACCTAAAGCTATTTTGCTTTTAAAATTGGTTCTATTTAAATTTTTAAAACATAATGCTCTTAATTCAAATTTTGGTGTTTTGTTTTGTTTTCAGAGACAGAGTTTCTCTTGGTAGCTCTTCCTGGCCTAAAACTTGATAGGTAGACCAGGCTCAAACATACAGACCTGTCTGCTTCTGCCTCCAGAATGCTGGGATTAAAAGTGTGAGCCACCATGCCTGACTTACTTTTTGTTGCTATTGTTCTTTTTTTTTTTCATACTTATTTATTTCCTGTGTTTGTATTTATGTGAGTGTGTTCATACCATCGTGTGCATGTTACAATTAGATAACTTTGAGACTTCCTTCTCTTTCTCTTCCACCCTGTGGGTTCCTGAGACCCAGCATAGACTGTCAGACTTATTGACAACCACTTTTCTGGCCACTGAAAACTTACTTGAAGAAAATATATACATTGAAAAGTACAAAATATTGAATCCGTATGAGAAATGTCACTCTCAGAAAGTGCAATTCTGACTAGTTTTGGATTATTATTATTATTTCTTTTTTAGAGAATGGGTAATAAAGCCGGGCAGTGGTGGCACACACCTTTAATCCCAGCACTTGGGAGGCAGAGGCAAGTGGATTTCTGAGTTCGAGGCCAGCCTGGTCTACAGAGTGAGTTCCAGGACAGCCAGGGCTACACAGAAACCCTGTCTTGAAAAACCAAAAAAAAGAGAATGGGTAATAAATAACAAAGCCAAGTGTGGTAGCTTACATTAACTATCTCAGCGTATGGGAGGTTGGGGCAGGAGGATTGCTGTTGAGTCCAATATCAGCCTGAACTACATAGTAAGTTCCAGGTCAGCCTGGTTTACAATGTGAGACTATATCTTGGTGGGAGGGGGTGCAGGGGGGTGATTCCACATTTATTGATGACTTTATTCAATTTTTGAAAAGTGCAAAGATTAGGAAGTAATCTTTACTTACTCCTAGCTTTGCTCCTTAGAGACAGCCAACCAGTGTCAGTAATTTCTGCACTCTCCAGAGGTAAGCTCTGCACTCAACATCTGCCGTAGACGGCCTGCCTCAGCCTTTCTACACGAGTGGCAGCTCACGCTACACAAACTGCTTGAAACTTTATTTTTCTTGGCAAGATGAAACAAGCTACCACGTCACCCTTTATGAAGGCCGTCCATTTAAGATCCTGCTTTCTGCCCTAGAGGACACTGAGAAGCCCTCTTGTTTAGGGCAGCAACTTTGCATGGACATCTTAAAGCATTTTGTGGCAGTTTGGAGACAAATGTTTTTCTTCTTTTTGTCCTGCTCTATTGTCTAAGGGTCTTGATCTGGCTCATTTTCTCCACCAATTAAAGAACTAAAAGGCAGGGAAAAAAATCTTAGACCCAGCAGGTGGCAACAGGCAACAAACTTTATTAAAAGTGAATTAGCATGCACACATCATAAAGTGCACAGAAAGACTTCTCACAAAGTGGACATTCAGAATGGAGACATTCTTTTTTTTTTTTTTTTAAGATTTATTTTATTTATATGAATACACTGTAGCTGTCTTCAGATCTCATTACAGATGGTTGTGAGCCACCATGTGGTTGCTGGGAATTAAACTCCGGACCTTTGGAAGAGCAGTCAGTGCTTTTAACCATTGAGCCATCTCTCCAGCCCTGAATGGAGACATTCTGAAACCAACCCCCCCCCCCCCACACACACACACCTCAACCAGGGCTGGGAGTTGTGTTTCTGGGCCTGGGATGGGTCCTCTTCCCCTTATTTTGGATTTGTCAACTTAAACAGAGAGGGGAGCTGATAAGGTCCACAGCTTCAGACAAACATGTTCAAGATCAGCCTTGAATACCTGACAGCCTGGACAGATCAGCCAGAAGGGGTGGCAGCTGGTGGGAGAGAAAACCTGCCCGCTTTTGTGTTGAGTTAGGAGGGTGAGGAAGAGGCCAGAAGTTTGCCGATTTTTTGTTTATCTGTGACCGCTTTCCCTGTCTGTCTACTTGTCAGGGATCTGTCTATTCCTTGTCCCTCACTAGGAAAGGCTCTGAGCCTGAGAAAGTGCCTGGAGAGGTAGAAGGTTTCTCCCCCAAGTTAGTCTGTGAAGGAGAATAAGGAACACTTAGACGTGGGCTTCAACTGTGTCCCCTGGGCAGAACATGCAGGCAGTACCAGAGGCGGGTCTCTGGTATCCAGAGAGTTTCATTTCCAGCTCCTGTTGTCCGCACAACAGCTTTCTCCGTGTTCTCACCTTTGAACAGCACCCTGCCCTTCCCCTCAGGACTTCCTGTTTGGGGAGCATTAATAAGGGCCACACCCCTTTCCTCTTGCCTCAGAAGAGCCAGCTCTGCCCACTAACACTGTCCCCAAATCTGTGCATGACTTTTGTTGATCTGATTGGAAGTGCTTCCCAGGCCATCCGTCTATTTTGCCACCCCCACTGAGCCAACTTTGTTTGCTAATTCTTTCCCTGGGTCTCAGAAGAGGGTTTCCTGGTTCCTCACATTTGAGTTTCTGTGGTTACACCTGTGTTTTAATAACCACGCTGATTTAAGCACAGTCTTCTGGTCTTCTGTGGTTCCTAGGTTTTGCCTGTGGGTTTTGGGGTTTCTCTGAATGTTTCTCTGCCTTGTTCTTGCTTTTATTTGCCCCTGATTATCTCTGAGCCTGCCTTGGAGTCACCTTGGAGGTGATTGAATGTCCAAAGTGTTAGTCAGCGAGGCCCGTCTTGAGTCATCACTTCCTGGTCCTGCTCACTGCTGGGCAGCATGGTGTCCCTCGGTTTGTGCCACAAGTACCTTGTTGTGCACTCGAGGAGAGGGGATATGGTTATGAGTTCTTCTTTTCTCCAATAAAAGAGACAGAAACTCCAAACTAGGGGCCCCCAGTTGTCCACCATCACTCTGGACAATTATTTATGTTCTTAGTCATGTCAGTGAGGGCAGTGGAAAAAAAACCAGGAAGTCAGCACAGGCTCACCCAAATTCAAAATTTTTCAAATAAGGAAAACAAACCTAACATCGCTTATCATCTTCATTTTATTTATGAATAAATATGTCAACAAATATGTTAGCATCTGAGGAAGTCAATGTCTTAGACTACAGAGTCCAGCCAGGTGGTGGTGGTGCACACTTTTAGTCCCAGCATTCTGGAAGCAGAGGCAGGTGGATCTTTGTGAGTTGGAGGCCAACCTGGTTTACAGAACTAGTTCCAGGACAGCCTAGGGCTACTTTGTCTCAAATTAAAAAAAAAAGATGAAGAAGAAGATGAAGACAAAGACAAAGAAGAAGAAGAATACAGAGACTCTTCTACAGGGGTCAAGAACTTGCCCTGATAGTGACTGGATCATGGCATTTGGGTGGGCCTAGCTTTCCTGCAGAAGGTTCTATTCATGAAGTGCTCTCACCATCTCCGGTTTCCTTAAGCAGTGTCAGGAGACCAGAGTGTCCATTCAGTCCAGCTTTCTCTGTACGCGGTACCTTTTGGTGGGCTTGTAGGTCCAATGTCTTTAGTGGCGCAGACCATGAGTTTCTAGCATGTTACTGAACTATACAACCAATAGAGGAAATTACCCTCTGACAACACCTTGGGGCCTGGTTTCATTCATGTGTGAAGCGCCACGTGTGCTCACCCACGTTGGATTTCTTAAGCAATGAAAGGGGGGAGGGGGCTGAGGCATGAGCTCAGCAACGTTAGGTAAGAGGATTAGGGAAGGCGTTTTAGCAATGTTTACATGTGCGTAAGCGCGTGAAGGGGTGACTTCTCGTCACATCTCAGGTCCTGCTTGCTCACTCTGGTAGCACCAGCACTCTGACCTTGTGCTAAGGTTTCCCAGTCCAGGGCCCAGGCTCTATTTGTGAGGTTTCCTTAGTTCTCATTAGATAAACCTGCAGCTCTCGGACTTCTTTGTGAATGATAATAGGAAATACTTGAAATGCCCACCCTGAAATGCTGGGATCACTAATACCACACATACAGCCTTGGTACCCGCCATTTGTGTGTGTGAAATCCAGATGAGCTGAAGCCAGGAAGAGCCCATTATAGAGAAGAACAGAGATGGGCTTAGCACAGAAAAGAGGCAGGAACTTCTCAAATGAAGACATAATATGATAAATAATAATTGGATAGAATAAATCATTTGCATGACCTAAACACATGGTCCAAATAGCAGTCAGCAGCCGGCTCATCTGTCATGGCCACACATGAGCTCAGGGGCCATTGCCCTGAAGTCGACTAGAGCTGAAAGCTGGGGGTGAATTGGAGCTCATTGATTACCAAGATTCTTGTTCTTTTCCTAAATAACTACTTCTTCATTTGTTAGCCTTTTATTGTGGATATTTTAGGGCTACGCAATAGATAGAGTCATGTATTGAGCCCCCATGGCCCTAGGACCCATCCCCAGCTTTTGAGTAATGGTGTTTCCTTTAGTCTTCTAGCTACTAGCCTCAAGCCACATTTATCTTAAAGTCGATGCCACACATCATGTCTCATCTGTAAATATTTCCATAACTCCCCAAAATATACATCTGTTAACATTTTTAAAAAATTAACAGTAATACCTTTAACATTGCGTATGTAGTGGTCATTCACTGAAGGTAGTCAGCCTACAGCTATGCCACCCTGAACATGCCCAAGGTTGGCTAGATTCTAGTTCATTGTTCTACCAATTATGACTCTGACTCTTTGTGTCCTTGACTCTCTGAGGTTGTTAGTTGGGACAGGGTCTCACTGTGTAGCCTAGGCTAGCCTGAAACACACACCATTTTCCTGTCTTAGCCTCCCTAGTGCCAGAATTACATGTGCACCACCATGCCTGGCTTCTTTCCACATACTATGCAAACACCCTACTCCTAAGCTTCGTAGGCCCCCCCTTCCTTTCTCCCCCTCCCAGTCTGATCTATTGGAGAACCAGGTACTTTGTGGTGTAGAAAGTTTTATCTGGTATTGAGTAGGAAATGTATCAACACAGTGCGACCTGGGCAGGTACATCACAGTAAAGACTGAACAATGTTCCCAGAAGTAATGACCTTTACTAGTGCCTCATATATATTTCAGATGTGTGTTATGTGTAGCCCAGCAGATATTGTTGATAGCATATTGTCTGTGGTTTTCTCTTCCTTGCTTATGTTCAGGTAACATGGAATGATGCATGTCAGCAGATTGCCACACATATTGTCTGGCAACCTATTGCTTTTCTTGTGTAACCATTTGTGAGTTGCTTATCTCTGGAAGTGGAGGGGAGCTCAGCCTTCCAAGGATTTTGTGATGTGACTAGAATCTTCGATGAAGGGGGGTATTCACTTATTTCATGGGTTCAGCAAATGCTTGTGAGCTTCTCCTCTGCTGAAGATGATACTGGGGGCCCTAGCACCTTTCCAGGGAACTCGGGCACCATGGGCCTCTCCATCGGGTAAAGACCAATGGAGGGAGGCTTGCTGTGTTCCTGGCTCCACACTCCCTGGGTGGCCTGAACTGTATTCATACTGTAAGTGTCAGCTTCCAAGTGCTCTGACTGCCGTTCCCTCTTGTGTCTGAAACGTACATAAAGTGCTCACTCAGTCTTGTCAGTGCCATTGAAAAAACTGTTCTGTACAGCAGGATGACGGAAAATGCCAAGGAGAAGACAGCAGGGGATCTTTTTTCCCATTTAGATAATAGTCTATTTCCGTTGGTCTGTCATTAATACCACCCATTACAGGTCAGCCCCACAGAGGAAGGTGGGTGTGGCACTGACGTTGTCACCAAAGGGCTCACAGGAGGAATGCAAATCTTCCTGACTGTCTTTGGATGGGTAAAGGCCTTAGAGAGCTCCTGTCAAGGGGACTGAAGATGGGCTCTGTCCAGCTCCAACATGGCGACTGCTCCCTCTCCCATATTCCTAGAGCCTTTCCCAGGGCCCAGCACAGGACAGGGTCCCTGGGCCTCAGTTTTTTTGCTTATATCCTAACACTCAAAGCTGTTGCAAGTGCCAAATGAGGTAATGTCTCAGTGTACACTTTGTAAGTAGTAAATTATGAAGCTGGCCTCCACTGTCAACACAAATGCATCTTGTGCCTCGTTTGGGGAGTAATCAAGGTCATGTATGAACATCACAAACACTTGATAAATGGTGAGCTACCCAAGTAGAATGCTTCCTGTCATCCAGTCTATTCCTTCATTTAAGATATAAAGCATGGGGCCAGGCAGTGGTGGCGCACGCCTTTAATCCCAGCACTTGGGAGGCAGAGGCAGGTGGATTTCTGGAGGCCAGCCTGGTCTACAGAGTGAGTTCCAGGACAGCCAGGGCTACACAGAGAAACCCTGTCTCGAAAAAAACAAACACCAAAAACAAACAAACAAACAAAAGATATATAGCATGGTAAAGATAATGACGTTAGAGCCAATGGCGGACAAGCCTGGGTTGAGTGATGGAGAAGTTAGTTGTCTGCAATGGTGGTGCACTGTGCACTGGCGCACACGCGTGCGAGCGCACGAGTGTGTGTGTGTGTGTGTGTGTGTGTGGTGACGGCTCACATGCAGATCAGACAGCAGACTAGCCAAGCTGGAAGAGCTGTCATTTGTTTCTGGAATGAGGTCCTCTGGTCTTGGTGGATATAGCAAGCCCCTTTTTGGCCTTCTCTGGTGAGCACACCATTGTCAAGTTTGCATAGTGTTATCTTTAAACTCATAATAACAGGATGCTCTGGCATGGGCGCTTGACCCTGGCTGCCTCATTTAAGCCTCTCAGTGACTCTTCAAGGAAGGTTCTATTATTCTTCTTTAATGAGGTGCCAAGAGGTTAAGAAACCTGCCCAAAGTCACACAAGTAGTGTGTAGCACAGCTACAATTCCGGCCAAGTTTGTCTTGGCCTGTGAGTAGCCCTTCTCCCCAGCCAGCACTACAGATCAGAGGAAGTCTCTCAGTAAGTGGAGATCTTGCAGACATCAATTGTTCTAAAGGACTCGGTCCTGTTTCCCTCAGATGTTAAAAAGGAAGCTTATCTTATAATCCAAATGGCCTCTTGGTCTAGATTAACGTAGGATTAGTGCTATTCAAATGAGCTTATGTCCACTAGAAAAAACTCTAGAGAATGTTGTGGCATTGACTATCTCACCAGAGCTGCAGAAGGCTGTGCCTTGTAACCATCTACAGAATGTGTCGGCTTCTCCCAGTCCGGGGGGGGGGGGGGTGCGTTCCAGATCCATTCCCGTCCAGGCAACTGCTTGTCCCCAACTGTGGCTTTTCTATATTTTTGAGACTGCCATGTCTGAAGTAGATTTCTTAACTTTTTGGCCTACTGAGATATTCTTTAGTCATGAGGGCAAGAGAGTAGGGGAAAAAAAAAAAGAGCTGTGGACAGTAGCTTCTCTGAATGACAGAAAATTGAAAACCTTCATCTTGGATGGACAAATGGTTGCCAGATCTTCAAAATAGTCTTTAAAATACCTAAAAGCTGCCAAAAGCTCAGGTCCCATTGAGCTTTCTCTCTCGGTACACAACAGCAAGGCAGCTGCCTACCTCTCAGCCTGATAGAATAATCTGGCAAGAAAATACGATTAAAGGTATCACAGTGGGGGTGCTTTAGCCTAATTGAGTCTTTCCAACAGGCTCTATCTGTTTACAAGATGCCCACTATGTGCTCAAAAGCATGGGTTTCCATCTGTGTAGAATGTCAAATAGGAAGAGTTAATTCGAAAGGCATTGGCTGAAATCCCCATCGCAGAGAGTAATGAGGGGTGACTTGTCATTCTTTTCTTTTTCTTTCTTTTTTTTTTTTTTTTTTTTTTTTTTTGGTTTTTCGAAACAAGGTTTCTCTGTATAGCCCTGGCTGTCCTGGAACTCACTCTGTAGACCAGGCTGGCCTCGAACTCAGAAATCCACCTGCCTCTGCCTCTCAAGTGCTGGGATTAAAGGCGTGCGCCACCACTGCCCGCCTGACTTGTCATTCTTATGAAGAGATGGCACTAGTAGATTTCCTAGTGATGATTGACATTTACATGTGAAGATAGGGCACTGCAGTCTTAGAATCTAGACGAGCCAGGCCTCCTATACCTAAGTTCCTACAAGGTGACTTAGATGCCATCGAGGACTGTCACTGTGGCTCCAGCGGTGCGTGACGATGCATGTCCCAACAGAGCCAAGAGTCTGGTTCCAGTGGCCAAGTAAATGTCCCCCACACCTCCAGCCTTCCGTCAGCCCCTCACATGAACAGAAGGATATACACAGCTCATTGCCCACTGCCATGACAGCATCTGTGTGGCACTGGCTTCCAGCCTGACTCCTGGAATTCCCCTTGTAAACAGTGTGGAAGCGTCGTTCCGCAGTGACTCATGGTCCCCGCTCCAAACCTATCCCTCCAGTGTGTCTGCTTCACACTGCTCAACTGTGACCTTGATGTCTATGCACACCCCGTTCTCTCTTCTGTTCCGTCTCTCCTCGAGGGTTCCCAATGCCATCCCCTCTTCCCTGTGCTTCCTCTGAATTCCTCCAGGGTTTGTGGTCAGCCCTGAAGGAGTCAGTTCTTACTCCTGTGGGTTGCACTGTCCAGCACTTTTAGGATATTGTGCATTAGACTTCTTGCATAATGCCCACAGAAGACAGACTGAAGCTGAGGCCTCGGATACAGTGGGATTTGTGTAGAATGACAGAACGGGGTGTCTGTAAAACACACACACACACACACACACACACACACACACACACACACACACACACACACACCGCCTCACAGTTGGCCTGAACGCTTCTCACAGTTGTGTGTATGCCTCTCCAGGAGGCCCTGTCCCTTTCTTTCATTTGCAAAGCACTGCCTTGGCCACTTCAAGCCAGAGGATTCATTGTCTGTAAATGCTTATATCCTCTTCCCAATTGTGGAGAAGGATTTATTTGCCCTGCTTCTGTTGAAATCCCCTCCCTTGCTGGCAGCTTCTCACTTCCCAGGACACTGACTGAGGTGACACTTACATTTTGGGGAAGGGCCTGCAGAGTAAGAGTTCCAGAGCCGTTCTGCAGGGGACTGCCTACCTGTTGTCCAGTTCAGTGTATCACCAAGGAGTTCCGGGTAGGAACCTGGAACAGGTGCTGCTGGTTATGGGCAAAACTGGACTTGGACAAAAGTGAAGAGAGGAAAATCCCTGGCAGAGTAAGGGTGGCAGTTGGGACTCGCCCTCGGGCTTTAAAAAGGCTGAGAAATTTTGCTTCTAGAGTGGGAGGCGGGTGTGTGTGTGTGTGTGTGTGTGTGTGTGTGTGTGTGTGTGTGTGTGTGTGTCAGGCAGAACAACAGTAGGGTGTTTGTATTGAAGGGATGGGGAGATCGGAACATTTGAGGGTGTGAACTTACTTCTATTTATTTGGCAAAGCAATCCATTTAGCTCAAACCTCAAAATATACCAACTCAGTGTCCTTCCTTTTGATTTTTTATTTTTCTAGATTGTTTGGTATCCCCCATGCAAAGATCTGATAAAGCCAAGCTCAGGGCTACCCGAGGCAGATGCCTGGCCACGTGTGTTAAAAGTCCCTTCCCGTCGCTTTCAAACTAACAGTTCTCTAACCCTGAAATATTACAGTAGCTTTCCTTTAAGGAGTTCAGAATGTTTTGTGAGCCTTTCATATGTCTGTAGATACTTTGTAATTTTAACGTGTCTTTAACCCACCAGCTTCCTTCCCTCTTTAGCGTGTAAAGGAACTTATGCTCTCTCATTTTTAGAAGAACGAATTAACATGAAGTTTATATGATTTACCTGAGATTAGTTGGCAGAATTGGGACTCCAACTCAGTGCCTCTGATTCTAAAACCTGTGTTTGGATGGATCCTGTGGGCTCTGAAGCAAGAGACCTACCCAAAGCTGCCCAACAGAGCATGCTCGAGGGAGAACAACTCTAGCTGCCATTGGTAGAAATATAGAGGATATAATGAGACTCTTTCTCCTCTGATATCCAGACTCCAGACCTTCTGGGTCTTACCACCTGAGTTGTACCCTATAAGTTTCAGTTCTCTGAATCCACATGACTGGTAGCAGAGACTAACCCACAACAGTGTCCAACCCACACTACCCCTTCCTTCATTTTAGCCCAGGGACCTCAGTGTCAGTCAGTGGTTTTGTACTTATCTGTGTTGGCTGCTCACACCTGTTGTCTGAGACTCAGTGGATCCATGTGACTGCAGGCCTGCTGCTGTGGCCTGGCAGAGGCTCTTGTTTCTACTCCTAGCTTCCAAGGTTCTTTTACAACTTGAAGAAAGGTGTGCCTTCCAAGGCTGTGCACACTTCTTTCTCTTGCCCCAGGAGGTTCCATCAGTCTCAGGAAAATGAAGATAAGGGAGCTGTCATTATTGTCTATCCTTGTATTAAAGGGCCCACTGGTACAGCCTTGAGGAGAGCTAGTGTTCTCACAGCTGGTAGAATTTGTAAGAGCCACAGAGCTGAGAGGGGCAGGAGAGAGTTAGCTCAGCTCCAGCAGGTCTGGGGAAATGGGATGTGTCGGTTTTCCCTGTGGGGAGGTGAAGGGCTTGGCAAACCCGTCAGATCTCCATGCAAATCTGCTGTTTGATGCTTACCATGGTGAGATGCAAGGTTGTCAGCTTCATAACCATGCTGACTCCCACCTGCATCCCCCTCACCCTGTTCCCTCCTTTCTGAAAGCTTCTCTGCAGGTCTGTGTGAAACATGCCCTGGCTTTCTGTAGATCCAGAGCTGTTCTCTTCACTTGTGCCCTTCTCTGAAAAAATCTAGTAGACGGGTCTGGGGTTGCACTAAGTTGGTGGAATGCTTGCCTAGCATGCTTGGGGCTCTGAGTTTGGTCCCTACAATGTAAAACTGGGCAGGATGACTCATGCCTGGAATTGCAGCCCTTAAGAGGTGGGGGCCAGAGGATCAGGAATTCAAGGTCACCCTGACTGCTCTGTAAGTTCTGGATCAGCCTGGAATGCAGGAGACTCTGTCAAGAAAAACAGAGGAAAAGAAAGGAGGTGGGGGTATGGGAGTGGGGGTGGCGGTGGGGGGTGCAGGGGGTGGTGGAGGTGGGGTGGTTTGTTCATGAAGCAAATGAGAAAGTAGAGTTTGTCAGGTTCTGGTAAATTGAGAATTTGCTTTGATATTAGAGTTTAATTTAGAATAGATTTTTAAAAGTACACTACTGAGCTATTGAATCTCCTATTAAAATGTTTTCTTAGAAATGTCCTCTTTGAAGATTCTGGGATCTCTCCAAAGGAAACTGCTAGCTTTTGGGTTTTTTTGTTGGTTCCTTCTCAGCATGGGTTGGTTTCTTTATGGTAGAGAACATCTCCTGCTCTGGGGATAGGCAGGGTCTCCGCACTTCTCCACCCTGGTCTTCTCCCAAGCTTCTTTGCAAGCAGGAGAGACCAGTGTCTCTTTGGCAGTTCACTAGATGCACAGTGCCCAATTAAAAGCTCAGGGTGACTCAATTGTCAGGTATTTTTAGTTCCGTGAGCCTTTTTTGTGAAAGCTGGTGGGTTACTAGCCATTCCTGACATTTCAATATGAAGTCAGCATGTTCTTTCTTTTCTTTAAAAATTCCATTTGAGCCATGCAGTGGTGGCACACGTCTTTGATCCCTGCACTTGGGAGGCAGAGGCAGGTAGATTTCTGAGTTTAAAGCTAGTCTGGTCTACAGAGTGAGTTCTAGGACAGCCAAAGCTATACAGAGAAACTTTGTCTCTGGGGGAAAAATCCTTTTGAGGTTTATTTTATTTTCTGTGTATGAGTGTTTGCCTGCATGTATACATGTGTACTTCGTGTATGCCCAGTACCCACAGAAGTCAGAAAGGCATCAGATGCCTTGGAACTAGAGTTATGGATATTTGTGAGCCTCCATGTAGTTATGGGAACTAAACTGAGTCCTTAGAAAGAGCAACAAATGGCCTTCACCACTGAGCATCTCTCCAGCCCCCAGTTCTTGTTTTTGACTGGGAGCTCAGAAACCATCCTTGAAAACGTCAGTAGTTTATGACCTTATGACTTTGTAGAAGAATACAGTTAAATAAAACTAGTATACCTGTGAAAGTTTGCATGCACACACGCGTGCATGCACACACAGGAATTTTAAGGTCTGAATTTTTAATGAAATTGAAGCAACAGTAACATAAATATATTTAATTATCTACCATGTCTTTTACTTAATCAAATTATATATGATCTTGTACAGTCCTTCATCTTGCAGGATCTAATTTGTAAGAGATGTCAGTCTAAGTCAGTAAGTCTGTGTGTGTGCCTGTGTGTGTGTGTGTGCCTGTGTGTGTGTGTGCGCGTGTGTGTGTGCGCGTGTGTGTGTGTGTGTGTGTGTGTGTGTGTGTGTGTGTGTGTGTGTGTGTGTGTTCTGGGATTGCACTGTGTCACTGTGGCTGGCTAGTGAAGGGTCTTCTTAGTTGAAGCTTTCAGCCTCTCTGCTCCAGCTATTCGCATGGGAAACCTGCTCTGATCTGCCTGGGTGGACCCAAGAGTTAGCAGCAGCAGCAGCAGCAGCAGCTACCGGAGGAAAACAGCTGGTTACTCAGTGCTGAAGCAGAAAAATAAATGCCTCTTGGCATCTTTTGAGATGAGAATTGGTGCAGTTGCCAGGGCTTCTCAAGTGGGAGTGTGTAGTAGTGGTGGTCCAGAAGGAGGGTCTTTCTCAGCCCGGAGCACACAAGTGATCACTCTATCCTCCCTAAACTCTGAGGAAGAAGGTGTAGATCATGTGAACCTCTTCTGTGAGCTGCTGGCTCAGATGCACAACCACCAGGGGTGTAAGAGCTCCCAGGAGTGGAACCCAGGTTTTTAGGGGTTGCCCAGTTCTCAGTAGATGAGGCCGAATCTCAGAACCTCTTGGATGTTCCTCTGAACATCTCCCGTCTATGAGGGTGTGATGGTTTGAGTAGAAATAGAAATCCCCACACACACACACCATAGGTCAGATGTTTGAATATTTAGTCCAGATGGAACTGTTTGGGAAGGTTTAGGAGGTGTGGCATTGCTGGAGGAAAAGTATCATTAGGGGTGGGCTCTGAGGTTTTAAAACCTGGACCCAATCTCGATCTGTCTCTGCTTCCTGCTTGCTGTTCAAGATGTGAGTCCTCAGCTTCCTGTTCCTCCCCCCCCTTTGCTCTACCATCATGGACACTAGCCTTCTAGAACAATGAACCCAAACCCCTTGCTCGTGGTGTTTTATCACAGTAATAGAAAAGTAACACATACAAGTAGTGAATACCTCCAGGTGTAAAGACACATCTCAGAGGTGGGCCCTGGGCTTTCTCCTGGCCATCTTCTTCTGCACTTAGCACTCACTTCCTGTGGCGAATGGCAGCCCTGACTTCTCAGTGAAATGGCAGAAACTGGCTCTTTTCCTACTTACTTTCTCTTCAATGGTGTTGTGCTACCCACACTAGGGTGGTCTGTTTTGTTTTGTCTTGGTTTTTTTTGCCACATCCAGATGGAATGAAGTGGGCATAGGCCATATTGTTGTGACAGAGTATTGTTCGTTGACACCTAACACCTTCAGAGTTGCCAGAGGCCTTCTGTGTGCTAGCCTAGAGTTATGGGTCCAGTTGGGGAGAGACATGGACTTCCCTGCAAGGGGAGGTAAATGTAGAGAGGGCAGGCTTGGCTTCAGCAGAAGGGACCCTTTGCAGGACATGGTGGGGATATTGGAAGGAGGTTACTATAAATCAAGGAGCAACATAGCTTGAAGCATCTCATTGTTCTCCAAGCCAAGCTGGCCTGGTGCATTCCCCTGGTCCTGCTTCCACATCCTGAGTCATGGGACTCTGGGTGTGTGTCAGCATGCCCTGCTTCTTGGAGCCCTTTGGGGAACTTTATGATCACTGTCTATTATCGAGTGATGTATTAAATCTAATGGGGTTCCTCTAATGGGGCGGACTCGGGAAGAGAATGCCCCGGGATTGGTTTTAATCTTGTTGGAGGAAGTCCATGCAGGTAATCAGCTGTTTCACTGTTTGATGGTGCCCTGGTGCTCCTTGGCCGGATGTCCTTTGTGCAATTTCTGTGTGTCAGATTACACTTACAGAGATGAAAGGGGAGAGAATTTAGTAGTGATGATGCTAATAGCCGATATTTTGAGACACTTACTGGAGTAGAATAATGGCGTTATTGGTATAAATGGCACAGCTAAAAGTATTTAATTGATCTGAAGAACGAGCAAAGGCCTCAAGGTGTGTGGATTTTATTGTGTGTGGTCTGAGGCAGGAAGGCAGGGGCTGCTTTCTATTACAAAGCACATAGAGATTCCCCACCTGCCCCGTACGTTTTAACCAAGGGCTGCAATCGTGTCCCCTGAATCTCAGACATTTCAAACTGGAAGAGGCCTGGCAGTGGTGGCACATGCCTTTAATCCCAGCACTCGGGAGGCAGAGGCAGGCGGATTTCTGAGTTCAAGGCCAGCCTGGTCTACAGAGTGAGTTCCAGGACAGCCAGGGCTACACAGAGAAACCTTGCCTCAAAAAACCAAAAAAAAACCCCAAAAGTCAAACTGGAAGAGACCTCAGTGTTTCCTATAGTCTAATCCATGCCTCTCGTTTTACAACTGAGACCCTTAGGGCCCCAAAAAGCTAAGTAACTTTTCCAAGTTGGCCTGGCAGAATAGGTTCTAGGTTCCAGGTCTCAGGACCTCTGCCAATGCAGGGGCCTCCACCCTAAGTGATACTCTTGGCCACGGGTGAGCAGTGCGGAGCGTGGGAGGCCTGGGTGGAAAGACCAGCCAAGCAAGTCTTTAGAGTCCAGCAGCAGGGCTGTGAGCCCCCAATGATCAGACGCTGCACGTTTAGCAGCTCCCTGCACTTCTGTCGTTTGTAATGTGTAGATGACAAATAGAATATTAACTCTCAGTTACTGGACTATAGTAACCCACAGAGCAAAGACTGATGTGGGTGCGTGAGAAACCCAGCTCTTCGGAAGCGGGAGACAGAGGCAGGTGGGGGGGGGGGAGGCTCGCTTGCTTGCTTCACAAAGCCAGTCCTCCACCCTTCTCGGACATTCCCCCATCTAAGACTGCTTAGGGCTTTTTCAACTGGATTACATCTACCTAGAAGACAGAGACGGGGAGCATTCCACATAGTTCAAGGCACTGGGTTTGGTTTGTCTTCCATCTGAGTAATGACCAGGCCTGACCTTGCTTCCCTTCCAAGATCAGATGAAATCTAGCACATTCAGGGTGGTGTGGTATATTCTAAGCTCGCTATGTCTAGACAAAGTTGAGAATATTTAATGTTAAGTGGCCGGTCAGATTTGTAAAAAAGAAAAGAAAAACAGAGAGGCTAATGACCATAAGTAATATGTAAGATGCGTTAGGATGGACGTGAAGAGTTTTGTTTTGGGATTGTCTGATAGTTCCTAGTTTAATAATTCACCTAAATTGAGGGTGGGTGGGTGAGTAGATATTTACTATATAGACATATACACACTTCTAAAACCCTGGGCTTGATACTCTGAGGCCCAGTTCTGGGTACAGTGGTTCCAGGTTCCTTGCTTAATGGTTCTCATCTCCAAGACTGTAAGGTACATAGAACCTTAGCTTCCCCCCCCCCCCCCCCCGTTGTTTGCAAATGGAACTTAATGTGGTTCTGTGTCATGCTAGGCACCCAGTAAGTGGTCAGCTACTTAAGCCTGCTAGGATTTAGGGGTGCACAGCCTAGGAGCATGCAGAACTGGCTTGATGCCTGAGACCCTCAGACTCAAGCCTTGGGCCAAAGCTGTAAGTTTAGGCCATAATAATCATAAACCATCCATGGGATTGCCTGCCCTGAACTGAATTTTAAAACCCTGGCATTTTTCAAGGGTTGAAGAAATTAATTCTTTGCTGCATTTACTATTTTTAAAAAAAGTTGTAGGAGTACAGTCTGTCAATCTACGTCCCCTCTATAAAGTCCTGCAGATCTCTAAAATAGCTCTGTGCCAGAAAAGCCCTCCTTCCACTGCCTGTGTGCCAGGTGTCTAAGGGGTAAGACTGCTCCGTTCGTTAGTAACTCTTTCCACTCTGTAAACCCCTGATCTGATTGGGGTTCTCTTTCTCCTCTGGTGGGCAGAAAACTCAGAGTCAATATAGCTGAGCCACACACAGAGCTGGTGTGTTTGTTGGTGTGTTTATTTTCCTTTAACTTTTTTCATATGTTTTGTTAGTTGATGTCATATAAAGCCAGCCAGCCACCCTGCCTGCCTTCCTTCCCTCCCTCCCTCCCTCCTTCCTTCCTTCCTTCCTTCCTTCCCTGTGATACCAAGCATTGGATCTGACACTTTGCACCTTTTAGAAGTGCTCTACCCTTGGGTTCTACCCCCTCCCTCCCTCCCTCCCTCCTTCCCTCCCCCTCCCTCCCTCTCTCCCTCCCCCATCCCTCCCTCCTTCACTCCCTCCCCCCTTCCTTCCCTCCCCCTTCCTTCCTTCCCCCCTTCCTTCCCTGTGGTACCAAGTGTTGGATCCGACACCTTGTACCTTTTAGAAGTGCTCTACCCTTGGGTTCTACCCCACAGCTCTTAGAGCTTTTTCTCTAACAACAAAAATAGTTAAAGGTCTTTGTGATCATTGAAAATAAATGAAAACACTCTGATAAGTAGCAATCTAAGTATCTTGCACCTAGAGTCGACGCTTCTAATATCACAGAGATGTAGATTTATAGTATTTCCGTATGTGTCATTGGAAATTGTATAGTAAAAGCATCTATAAAGAACGGTAGTGTAAACTATTCTTTTACATAAAAGAAATCCTGAGACAGGGTCTCACTGCCACTACCAAAGCCAGGTAAAGCTAACACCAGGCCATGGGCCAGCAGCTTAGATCTTGAGTCTGGGCTGAGCCTTGTTTTCATCCTTCAGCTGAGCCTTTGGGGCCAGTGGGCTCAGGTGGCCTGTGATGTGGCTGGGGACACTGCTCTGCAGTTCCTACCTCAGTGCGCCCTGGCCCTGGGGCTCCTTGACTATGAAGAGCTCATACAGATTTGAGGTAGAGCAGGATCGCTGTGAAGGTTAGTCGAGCCTCTCCTCCGGCCTTTCATCTTCTTAAGTCACCGAGGTGTGAGCTTGAACCCAGGGGCCGGCCTCTGGAGTCTTCTCTTTGTCCTCCATTACCGCTCCTGACTTTGCTTTTCTCTGTGTCTTTCTGGCTTTCAAGTTGCACCATATTATGGCTAGGAAAGTCCCTGGAGTCAGACATGAGCATTGGCTTTTTCTCCCTCCAACCTTGTGACCTTGGGATAGCTTAATCTTTGCAGGCATCCATTTCCCCATCTGTAAAATGGGGCGATCCTGGTGTCTGTCTCCTAGGGCATAGAAAGGAGTAAATGAATTAGTATTTGTGAAAAACAGAGCTTTGTGCATAGTTGCTTGCAGTTCTTTTGTAATTTTGGAGCCTTGTTTTTGTGCCCTCCTACTTTCTTTGGTTCCCGTGTTCCCGGCCATGGCTCTATGTCTGGAAGAACGGTCATGACTCATTTGCTGTGCTGTCTCACTCTAAAGCCTTCTCAGTCAGGTCATTGGTCACAGCGCTGACACCTATCCTGTCAGCACTGCTGAAGAGCATGGTGTGGGACAAAGGGTAAAAGCAGCTTGAGTTTGCTGTAGTCAGAAGAAACCTGTCTCCAGTGCCAGTGAGAGCTCCAGGTCTGTGGGCTCACACAGCCTCCCCACAACCAGTTTGTAAGAACGTCCAAGACCACAGCAGATACGTTAATTAAAGAAATTGCTCTTTCCCCTAAAGACTTAGTGCAGAGAAGGAAAGGTGGACTGTTTATGCTTCCATTAAAATAGGTAATGGCCAGGCATGGCAGCACATGCCCTGATGTCAGCACTTGAGGGGGTTGCAGGCAAGAGGAGTGTCATGAGTTCAATACCCATCAGGGCTGCTACAGAGACCCTGTCTCCAAACAACAAAAAGAAAGGGTTCTTTCTCCTCCTTTAAAACCTAACCTGAATCCAATTCTTTTCAGCTTTTAGGTTAATTTGAATACAAGATCATATCTGATTGGTTCACCTGTACACCTCTTCAAGGAAAGCCCATATTCTCCGTGAGAGGAATAAGCGACATAGGTATGTACTACAGAGACTCATCTGGGCTTTGCTTCACCTCCTGTGTTATAGCAAACAATGCCTGGGAGGGAAGGAGCTTTCGATGAGTTGCCAGACTTGAGCAAGCAAGGAGACCAGAAAAACCAGCATGGCCAGCCTCTGTCCTCGCTCCCACAAGGACAGAGAAACATTTAAAGGTTACTTCCATTTCACCAGCACCAAGTCAGGGATGCTGTGGAATCTCTGGTAGATTGTTCACTTCTGCTTTTCTTTTAAGACACGGTTTCAGGGATGGGCGTGTGATGCACACCATTAATCCCAGCACTTGGGAGGCAGAGACAGGTGGATCTTGATGAGTCATCCTTGTCTACAAAGTGAGTTCCAGGACAGCCAGTGCTATACAGAGAGACCATGCCTCAAAAACAACAAGAACAACAAAACCAAAAGAAACCCCAAATTAGATTGGAGATGTTGTCTTTTAAATTTATTATTATTATTATTATTATTATTATTATTATTATTATTACAGGGATTCATGTGTTCCAAGCTGGCCTTGAAGGTGGCTATGTAGTGGAGGACAACCTTAACTTTTAAAGCTTTTTAAAAAGCATTTCTTTTATGTGTGGCTGTGCTCATGGCACAGCACATATGTGGAAGTCGGGGGCCAACTTGCTGGTGACGGTCATTTTTCTCCTTCTACCATGCGGATTCTGGGGATCAAACTCAGGTCATCAGACTTGGCAACAAGCGCCTTTACCCGCTGAACCATCTTGCTGGCCCTCTGGGAAGTTTACAGAAGGCTGTATAAGAAGAGGCTGTGACCTTTGATCTGTTTCTCACCAAACTGGACACATTGCCAGAGACTTCCCAAAATGTTTTTGGTCCTGTGTCTGTGTCACCTTGAGGAGTCTCCAAGGCCCCTCTGGACTTGCTTTAGGTCTCAGGAGACTTCAGTCTATTATACACATTTTGGAGATTTTTTTTTCCACCCTACCCAGTTCATCTCCATCATTGGCTACCAGGGTTCTCGTAACTGTTTTTAGCAGCGGCTACTTGAAATCATTCCAGGGAAAGCAGTTTCCATAGTTACCGGAGCTATGAGAATTGCATTTTCTTTTTTTGTTAGTTTTGTGCTAACCTTCCCCCTATTTCATTGTGAGACGGTGTCATCATACGGCTCAGTCTGGCCTTGAACTCCTGATCCAGGTATATCACCATACCTGGCTAGGTAGCCTAATCCTTAAGGCCACAGCTGATGTTCTGTTATTCTGTAGAGCAGCAAGGAAAATACTAGATGATGATGTTGATGCTTGGTTTTATATGTCTGAAGTGGTGTGTGTATACTTTGTATACAAGAGAATGTTTACCAAATGTGAAATATTATGTCAGTTTGCAGGAAATTAGATATGTGTATGTATTTTCTGTATTGTAATTTTTAAATTTTGATCTAGTGGTTGATTTTGATCTGTCCTTGGACCGATGTTTGACCGATAGCTGCATCCAGGTACCTACTGGAAGGAAGAAAAAAGATTGTTTTAATTGATTGGCTCCATTTCACATTGCCTGAAACCCTCGGGAGCTAGGACCACCATGACCTGAGCCAAGGCTGAATAGAACTCCAGAGCCTTGGACTCCGTGGAGCAAACGGATGAGTGTGGCCAAGGCAGCTTTCTCTTGGCCTGCTCTGAAAATAAAGACATGGGCCCAGCATGCAGTACAGCTTTACCTAGTGGCCCCCACGGTCCCACGTTGCTGTTCGAGGCTGGAAACAACACGTAACACACCTGGTGCTCTAGGTGCCATTAAATCTACAGGGACTTAAGTGGCCTGTTCAGAAACCTCAGATCACTACCCCCAGCTCTTCCCAACTCACCTCGCTTTTCCCCACTCTCAGAAAGACTCTATTACTGTACATTTTCCAGTTTGTTCTGAACTGCTCGTGAGATTACAGGAAGAACACAGTAGTACCCTCCTTAGTCAGCACTTTAGAACTGTTTTTCTGGTGATGGGTACTGGCCAGGCATTGGGGGTGGGGGGTGGGGTCTGTGGAGCAAGCTCCCTGTGGGTGTGAAGCACATCCAGAGTGGGTCACTCCTCTGCAATGAGATGGGCTCCACTCTCCATGCCTGTGAGCTTTGTTTGTGAACCCCGGGCCTTTGCTTTCTAGATCAAGATGAATGCCATGCTGGAGACCTCCGAGCTCCCCGCCGTGTTTGACGGGGTGAAGTTGGCTGCCGTAGCTGCCGTTCTCTACGTCATCGTTCGGTGTTTGAACCTGAAGAGTCCTACTGCCCCTCCTGACCTCTACTTCCAGGACTCCGGACTCTCACGATTCCTACTCAAATCCTGTCCTCTTCTGACCAAAGAGTGAGTTCACTGCCCTGCCTGTCCCTACCTATTGTTTGACATGGCTTTGTGTGTTGTTCAAAGAACCCTCTCAGCCTAAGGCTGTCACCAAGCAGGAGAGGACTCGTTTGGCTTCCACGGTTCTAGTCTCAGTACTGCAAAACAGCAAGCAAACAAACGAACAAAATGGATCTCATAGCGTATCTGTAAGGCATAGATGAGAAATGGCCTCTTTGGTGTTAAAAACAGTCATGGTAGCTGGCTAGTGTTTAAATAATGAAGGATGGAAGAAAGAACCGTATCCTTGTTGCTTGGAAACATTCTGTCCTTCACAGTGTGATGTCATCGTCATCATCCATGACGAGGACTGTTCAGAAAACAGTAGACATTTTTAGGTAGATCCAAAACCTTGGAGGGTATTTTTACTCTTGCCACTCTGAGGACCGAGAAGCCATCCTCATCCAGAGATGTGGATATCACTGAGAACCACAAAGGCCTTGTCATGGGGCCCTCTTTATCCCCTGGACCTAAAGTGTGTCTAGAGCACTAACCATAAGAACACACTTGAAGAGGGTGCCCACCCACCCTATGGGCCACACCTGCGTTTTGGAGGCAGGTGGCATGCCTCTGAGAGAGGAAAGCATGAGGTGTAGCGAGCTTCATCGGGACTCACAGCCTGTCTCCAAGAGAGGCCGTGTTAAATGTCCCAGTGACTCAGGTTAACTGGGTCCTCCTTTGAGGTTCAACCAAGCCACAGGCAGAAGCATTCCCCGCCCTCTTTTTAGTTGATCTGCTCCCTGTATCCATTTGTGTGTCTCATAGCTTTCTCCATTCACCCCACTGAGCCTCAAGGGCTATGGCTGGGCAGAGAGGCGTCCTCCTTAGACTGTGTCTCCTTAGCATGTGTCTAGCAAGTCTCTAACACTTAGTGGGAAGAGCAGAAGCCTCCTGGTCCACTCTCTTTGGGGAGCCAGTGACCTTGAGTACATGATCATCTCCTAGAACAGACAGGGCAACAGAAGGGTCTGAGAGTTGAGTGCTCGCTTTGTGCACTCTGGTCATTTGGTTGATTTTCAGAGGCCAGTAGCCAGGGCAGAGGACCTTCCACGTCACCCTTGGGTGTTTGGCATGGTCCAGCACAGTGTCTTATAGCCATGGCTATGATGCCATCCATGACTTAGATCTAGAGGGATGTTGCTTAATCCTCATGGAAAGGTGTATACAACATAAATGTCATCCTATTTGTGTTTAAAGCTACCCTGTCCATCACAGTAGGCGCCACACACCAGGTACCATCACTAAGGATATGGTGTTCTTGCTACTCAATAGTTACAAGTCTGCTCTGTAAAGGGAATGCACAGTAACTGTTTTGAAAACTGTCCAGCATTTCACTTTGTTCTTTGAATCTTTCTCCTATGTTTCATTTGAATAACTCACTAATTTAGATTAGCTGGTGACATTTATACTTACTTTCAGACACAGTTCCTCAGTCATCTCATTGTAGAGAGAGAGCTTTTGAAAACCAAATTTACACTGAGAGGTAGTGGGCCACACCTTTGATCCCCAAGGCAGTCTGGTCTCAGAGCAAGTTCCAGGACAGCCATGGCTACACAGAGAAACTCTGTCTTGAGGAGAGGAGAGGAGAGGAGGGGAGGGGAGGGGAGGGGAGGGGAGGGAGGGAGGGAGGGAGGGAGGGAGGGAGGGAGGGAGGAAGGAAAGAAAGAAAGAAAGAAAGAAAGAAAGAAAGAAAGAAAGAAAGAAAGAAAGAAAGAAAGAAAGAAAGAAAGAAAGAAAGGAAAGAAAGAAAGAAAGAAAACCAAATTTATTAGTTAATTTTCTCGTCACCAATACCTGACTGGAAGGAACTTAGGCAGGGAGGTTTTACTTGGCCCCACTGTTGAGAGGGTGCAGTCCATCCTGGTGAGGAAGGCCATGGGGGTAGGAACAGCTTGAGGCTAGAGCGGTAGTGTAAGGTGCCTGGTGTCTACAGTCAGAAAGCCAGAGCCTGCATCCCACCCCCACCCCCAGCAGCCCTATATCTGCCATCCAGACCTCATGCCCCAAAGGTTCCACACCCAGCCAGAGCAGCACCACTACCTGTTTAAATAAGTCAGTCTGGGTGGCGGGGGTCTCTTCCCTTTCAAAACCATAGCACCAAAGTGTTTAAAACCCTATAAATTTATATGTGTGCAAACATGAGTTTGTACTCAGCATTGACTCCTAAGGAGTTAGACCCGTGGTTCTCAACCTTCCCAGTGACCCTTTGATACAGTTCCTCAACCATAAAATTATTTCATTTGTTCTTCATAACTGTGATTTTGCTACTGTTACAAATCATAGCGTAAATATTTTTAGAGATTGAGGTTTACCAAAGGGGTCGTGACCACAGGTTGGGAACGGCTGGATTAGAGGGAGGAGCCATGGGAGCTTTGCCCTTGATCAGGCTCCAGAAAGATACTATCAAGGATTGATTCTGTCCTGTTTGTGCAAGGCATAAATAAAACTGCTTCCGGAAGGTCTTACCTCCTTATCTTATTTTTCTTTTAACATTAATCCAAACACTTGAAGTCCTTCCATCTCCCTTGGCTTTCTTCACTTCCTGGCTCATATTCCTGCATGAGCCTGTGGTGTTGAGCTCGAGGCTATTATTGAGTTGACTGACTCCTGGCATGGTAGAACGACCCTGGTCTATCTTTACGGGGCATCAGCCTGAGCCCGTGGCATGAGCACTGAGTCCCCTATTCACTGACCAATGTCCAGGCCTTCTTCCAGCACAGCCTGCTTTAGGAGGATGCAGGAAGCCTAGGTTAAAGGCAGGACTGATGTTTGTTTAGGAGTTAGCCTTGGCTTGAAAAGGTAGGCATGAAAGACAAGTTCTCCAGGAAGCATCTACTTCCAAGACCTTTCTCTTCAGTTACAGGAGCATCCCTCTCAGAGCAGGTTGGAACTTTGTTTAAGGAGTGGAATTCCAAACACACAAGCTCCCTCTAACTTGACCGTGACAAATGATTTGGGACCAAGGGATTCTGTTCCTCTTAGGTTTTTGTTTTTGCTTTGCTTGTTTGTTTGTTTGTTTTTTACCTATTGTCTTCCTTCTGATTAGATTCCAGTCTGTGTTCATGTCATTTTAGCAAACTGTTCTCACAGTTTTGTCCATGTGCGACACTCGGCACCTCTCAGATATGTCCTGCCATCAGACCCTCTCAATGACTTGGAGGCCAAACTCATTTTTTCCTGTAATTTTTATGGATTGGGAAACTGGGCATGGCACTAAGCCAGACTAACAGAGTCAAGAGTGGGTCATCTTCTTGCCCCTGGGGAGAAGTGGAAAAGGAGTGTTCTCAGGATACAGGGAAGAGTGCAGAACAGCAAGAGGCTAGCCCACAGAAGGGTTGTTAGCAGGGTTTCCCCCACCAGGTGGCCTTCAGTTCCTGTGTGTCTGTTTCTAATCTCTCTGTTGGAAGCCACCATCCTCTGCTGATGTTTCTCTGAGACACATTTCCGAAATGGCTTCACTTGTGTTTGAAGCTGAGGGAGGGGAGGAAATGGCTATTGTGGATAAAAAAACTTCTCCTGGGACCCTGAAGTTATTTTCCTAGGAGGAAGCCATCTCTGGGCTCCACAGTCGCCTCTGCTGGAAGGTTCAGGGAGCTGGTTCCCAGCGGATGCCAGCCCACTCAGGCAGCTGCTTATGACTACCATGCAAATCCAGACAGAGCCTCTTGCCCAGATAGGAAAGAAGCAGATGAAAGGTGGGCATTCAAAGTAAAGAGTCAAGAGGGTTTCTTCACCTCTTAGCATTAGAGTCAGTGTTTAAGTGTGATTTAAATAATTGACCCAAAGGTACATCACAGACAATCATGTGACGTTTGGAGGAAGGCTGCTAGCCGGGCTGATGCACCTCCTATTCACTTAGCAACGTGTCAATATTTACCTAGCAATTCAAGGAGTGTTTGCTTTTAGTGAAACAAGCTCCGTGAGGGGCAATGAGAAGACTGGAGAGTGATAGAGATCTCCATTTTCTTCAGAATAAAAAATTCAAAAAACAAAGCACACAAAAACCATCCATAATTCTTCTAATCTAATTGCTGTTTGAGTGAGCATCTCTGGGGTCTTCTGTATATATTTGGCCTCAACTAAATTAGAATGGTATAATCTCTCTCTCTCTCTCTCTCTCTCTCTCTCTCTCTCTCTCTCTCTCTCTCTCTCTGTGTGTGTGTGTGTGTGTGTGTGTGTGTGTGTGTGTGTGTGTGTGTGTGTGTTGCTGGAAATTGACCCAAAGGCCTTTTGTGTGCTAGGCAGTCCTCTACCACTAGCCCCGAATGGTAACTTGTTTTAACCCTGGCTCTGCCATGCTGTTACCTACCCTCTGACTTGTGGATTTTTCTTGTCTCTCATTGAGCTAAATCCTCGGTTTATGAGCCTGGCTCTGATACTAGCAGTTCTCGCTGGCCTTGATCCTGATTGCACCACAAGTTGTCCTCTGGTTCACTATCTTTCGTCATCCTTCCAAGTGCTCAGAATACAAGGATGTAGAGAAATGTAAACTAGGGTTCAAGCCTAGGTCCAGGGAACCTGGATGGGGTGTAGGCCCTCTGAGCACACCTCCTCCTATTCCGGTGCTCCAGGCAGACCTCCTTTCTCACTCCTTAGCATGAACCTCCTGTGGTCCTGTCATCCTTGCTCCAGTCACCAGGGGAGATGGGAGGAGGGCTCCTTGTGTCTAAGGGCAGTAGGTAAGCTAGGGGAGGTCTCTTAGACTCTGGTGCAGCTTAAGATTTTGTTATAAAAGTTATTTTAGTGGCCTGGGAAGAATATAGCACAAGGAAAGACACTAAGCAGGAGGCGGGGAGGCTTCACCTGGCTGTCCTCTCTGACCCCTGCTGTGGAGCAAGCAGGCACTGTCCTTTCAGTACTTTAGGGGTAATCATTTGCACACACTAGAGTATACAGACATTAAGTCTACAGCACCGGACCCGCATGCTCGGTAGGATAGCCACCATTGCCTCGAGCGTTCACGGGAGTGCCCCACATTGCGTCCCTGCCTCTGACCCACCCAGCTGTGTAATAGACCTTGGATTGCTTCCTCAAGCCCAAACGTACTTACGTACTTACGCATCCTCATCTCTCACAGCCTAGGAAGGGCTTGTGCACAGGACCGTTGTCCTCTGGCTACCCCAGATCTCTCATGTTTTCCACCATCTTGGGCTGAGTGTATGGGAGAAATGTGTGTGTGTGTGTGTGTGTGTGTGTGTGTGTGTGTGTGTGTGTACAAGCAAATACTCCTGTTTCTATGTGCATATGGAGACCAAATGTCAATATCCAGTGGCTTCCTTGGTCATTCTCTGCCTTTATTTTTTTATTTTTTATTTATGTCTTGCTGAATCTGGAATTTTACCAATTTAGCTAGGCTGCTTGGCCAATGATCGCTAGAATCCACTTGCCCTGTCCCTCGCTGCACCCCCCCCCCCCATGAGCTATGGCCGCCTCCGTGGCTTGGCTTTTATGTGTATGAGGGATCCAAACTCAAGTTCTTAGGCTTACATGGCAGGCCCTTTACCCACTGAGCCCCTTATGTAACTAAATAGCTAAAGAAATCAGAATAACTCTTATAACAAAATCATAAGCTGTATCAGATTCCAAAAAAGAAAAAACCCTCTCTTACCCACTCCCTTTACCTAGAATGAGCCCTTCTCCTGCCTCCGACAGACACTTCTGTTTCCAATGGCTGCCTCTCGTCTGCTTTCCTGAGAATTTGCGCCACCTCCATTGCTCTACTGGAGGACATGGACCCCAGATAAAGTCAGAGGACATGGACCCCAGATAAAGGACCCCTGACAAGACAGAGCAGGGCTCCTGGGGTTTCTCAGTCTTAAGTCTGGGTCTGTCTCTCTCTCTCTCTCTCATATGCAAATGTAGGTAAGAAATGTTCAGATTTTGGCAAATGCCATCTGTGTTAGCCAAGAGAAACCAAGAAACTGCACCAGCTCCAGTTGGTTCAGGGGCACTGGGGTGGGGGTGGGGGGTCAGTTGTCCCTTTAGCACTGGCAGAATTGTTTGTCAAGAAGGTCTTGACCTGTCTCTGGAAGAAGATGTGTTTTGTTAAATGATTTTTCCGGTCTTAAATTAGTCTGTGTAGCCCCAGATGCATAATTGTTCCCAGCCTCTCCCTGGGGCCCTGGCTGTCTCTGCTGGCAGGTGCAGGTTGGACAGTGAACACAGGCAACAGGTGGCACTTATTGTTAACAGTGTGTACATTTCCCCGTGGGAAGCCAGGCTGTGCCTTTTTACTTATTAGCGGGCGTGTCTGTGGGAGCCTTGTTCTAGCTAAAGATGAAGCAATTTAGGAGAAGCTTGCCGGACTAACAGACAAGCCTACAATAGAGCAGCTATCTTCACTGGATGGAAAAGACAGCTAGGTTTCCCTTTTGGATCCAGTGAGGGAAAGCAATGTGACCTAGCCATGTGTATGGCTTCCTCAGAGGCAAAAATAGAATAGCTTTCTCCTGCCACCAGCTGTCACCTATATTACCAAGAACTAGCTGTTATTGTACACAGTGGGTTTGAGAAATGCCCTAAACTTGACGTGAGGTTAACATTCATCCCAACGCCATGCCAAAAACAACAACTGGCCATCCTGTGTCCTCATGTCCTCTCAGAACACTGCTTCAGGGAAACTGCTTCTCACAGTCACAAGGGCACAGCCGAAGCCTGGTGGCCCTTCAGGAGATCACCTCGGGTCACCGCTGGTTTTCCCCATTGCTCTCCCTCCCCAGAGCTCAGGCCCTGAGCAGCCAGGCTCCCACTGAACCCTTCTCAACACTAGTTAACCAGTGGTTTTAGTTCCTTGCTATGGTCATCTGGTTGCTGGCTCTAAACGTTAGAGGATCTCCTTCTTTGGACTTAGCTCTTGGCTGGGGCTAGAGGGAGGGGAGCTCTTAAGTCATTGAAAATGTTTACATTGTAGAAATTTTCTAGAGGCATTTTTGAAAACTGATTTCATCATGACTTGGACTGACTGCTCCCCTCTTCCCACACACCTGGCTGATAAAGCAAAGAAAAACTGCTTTTCATTTTTCTCTCAAACAATATTGATTCTTATTGGAGATTTTATTCTCTCTCTCTCTCTCTCTCTCTCTCTCTCTCTCTGTGTGTGTGTGTGTGTGTGTGTGTGTGTGTGTGTGTGTGTGTGTGTGTGTGTACGTGAAGGTATGGCAGGTACCCGACAGAGGCCGCAAGAGGGCATCATAGCCCTTAGAGCTGACATTAGAGGCGTTCGAGAGCCCCAGGGAGTACTGGGAACTGGACTTGGGTCCTCTGGAAGAGCAGCAGGTGTTCCTTACCACTCAGCATCCCTCTGGCCCTCAGCCTCTTCCTGTGTTGTCATTTACACTCTCCTCCTAAAAGAAAGTATCTATGTTCCTTTTACCCACCACAAATCAAACCCTGGTTCTACATTATGTATTTACTGTGTTTGTTAGAAATATGCAAGATAAAGGCACTTTTGCCCTAGTGTGCCAAGGAACTTTTAAATAATTAGAAGTGCCTTACCAGAAACCCCACACTGATTCGGATGGCTGTGGTAGAGCACATGAAGTTCTTTTCTCTATCAAAAGAATGAAGGACTTCATATAGAAACCCCCACTCCCTTGCAGTTTTCCTCCTGCCTCTGTTTTATAAGACCCTTTCTTTGCAGTACCAGTGCCAAAGCCAGGGCTAGCCTGCCATCCCTATTTCATCTTTCAAACCCTGGGCCAGCCTGCCACCCCTATGCCAGCCTACAAACCCCGGGCTAGCCTGCCATCTCTATGCCAGCCTGTAAACCCTGGGCCAGCCTGCCAACCTTATGCCAGCCAGCAACCCTGGGCTAGCCTGCCATCTCTATGCCAGCCTGCAAACCCTGGGCTAGCCATTCCTAGGTAAGTTCTGCAACCAGCACAGCATATAGGGAGTTAAAGCTGAAAAGAATATCTTGGGCTTAAATTCCACTTAGTTCCCTCTTGTTCACCCACATTACAGATCAAATTTAAATCCTTCCATCCTCCACTGAACACTAAAGCTTTGTCCTTTTCGGGGGATAAACTAATTGCCAGGAGTCTTTATTTCATTGACCTGATTTTATCCATTCAAAGAGCTGTACAAATATTTCCGTAGATGCTCTCAGAGGCTCTTCGGTGTCCTGATGCACTTATGACTGAGCCCTTCAGAGCATAGTAATTACCTAGAAAGCTGAAGACAAGACACTCAGGCCGTCTTTCTTGGGACTGAATGCTGATGGGCAGCCTTAGCTGAGGCTGCTTTACCTGAAAATTGCTTATACTTGTGGTTCAAAGATTTGTTATCACAACTGTACTGTCCCGGCAAACAAAACAAAACAAGACAAATTGGCCCGGGAAACGGTCCTTTGTTACAAGGTCAACCAGATGTCCTAGCTTGCCCAGGGTTGGCAGGTGTGCAGACTTGAGCTTTTTTTTTTTTTTGAGACAGGGTCACACTATGTAGCTTTGCCTGGCCTAGAACTTACTATGTAGACCAGGTTGGTCTTGAACTCATAGAGATCTACCTGCCTCTGATTCCTTAGTGCTGGGATTAAAGGTGTGTACCAGTATGCCCAGTGACATGGGACTTTCTATACTAATACTGAAGGAGTCTCAGACAAACAGGATGTGTTGACCACGCCATTTCTCACCATCTTCATCTGTCTATAGTGAGGGTGTCTGTTTGTTTTCTGAGTGTGTGAGCATGCTTTTGAAGTTAATAATTTGAAGTTGATAATTACTTTGCCAGTAACTAGCTCAGATCTTACTCTTGGATATTAACCCCCTTCTCTGTGAGTCCCTCAGTGTAGATATTTACCCTAGGAACAGGCAGACCATGACAATCTGGTTCTTTTCAGTATGCATTTGCCTGGAAATTGGTCCAGAATCCAGAAGCAGACGCAGACCTGCTTTCTAGGAAGCCCTAACTTAGTGTACACATGGCATCAAGCTAGGCTCCTTCACTCCTGGGGACACCCATTCTGAAAGTTCATGATCGGAAACATTTGGGGAACCTCTCCCAAGGACAATGGCTGATGGGGAACCATCAATGGCTTCCCAGGAAGGAAGAGGTTCCATAACCACCTTGACTTCCTGTGACAAGCAACACTAAATGTCCTTCCAACAAGCCCCTGGACTACTGTGCTTAGCCGAATCACACAAACGTGCTCAGTGTTCATTTTGTCTGTGTGTATGTATATATGTATGCATGTGTGTGTGCACACATGTAAGTACGCACATGCCGTTGCACTCTTGTAAAGGTCAGAGGACAACCTGCAGGAGTCTGGTCTCTTATTCCACCATGTGGCTTCCAGGGATCGAACTCAAGTTGTCAGACTTGGCAGCAAGCACCTTTACCTCCCAAGCCATTTTGCCAGCCCCAAGTCTTTTTTTTTTTTTTTTTTTAAATTTGAAATGATCAGGCCATAACAGTGTGCTTTTCCTTCTTGGTATCTGGTAATCTACTCTTATGGTCTGTTCACTTCACCTACACACTTCTGTGTACATAATTCATTCAGGATGCTCCTTAGTTCTACCTTCACAGTCCATCAGAGGCCCCTGCACCACCACCACACCACACCCCCAATCCCCTGCATCCCCCGGGACCTTCTCTATAGCCAACTCCTCTCTCCTCTTCTCATCAGAGGCCCTTGCACCCCCATCACCAACCCCCACCTTCTCTATATCAGACTTCCTCTTTCCTCCGCTCCCTTTTACTGGTCTTATCTCTGGCTCTTCCCTAAGGGCAGGGATGTAACAGTAACTCTCTGCACATGTCTTTTTCTTCTGCAACTGTATTCTTTTTTTTCCTTTTGAAACAAGGTTTCACTATGGAGCCCAGACTTCCCTAGGACTCACTGTAGCATAAACTGGCCTTGAACTTGGGGCAGTTTCTCCTGCCCCAGCCTCCCGAGCAGCTGGGATTGAGCCACAGTTTTGTTTTGTTTTTTTCAGAGACTTGAGAACAAGGACTGTCTTAAAAAGTCTGTGTTCCACACAGCTGTTCCTTTGCACAGAATCAATTCATGCTGATGTTTGTAGAGTTTGGAAGGAACACAAACTATCAGAATGAATAATTTCAGGATAGCCATAAAGGATTCCAGGGGGAAGAGGGACCTTGGTACCGAGGCACTTTGGATGAAGGGCTTTGAGTGATCTGCAGGATGGCTCTGCTTCAGATAGACAGGAAGGTATTCAAGCAACCACCGAGTTCAGTGAGGACAGGAGCCAGTGTAAACAGCATTCTTGCAGTAACTGGCTTTGTCTTCCAGCAGTGCAGTTCACCTGTCCAGATTTGTTGTGTCTCCAACCAGCATCCAGGCTAAGAAAGGTGATTGCTTTGCTGTGACCTCACAGGCACTCATGACCCTGTTCCCAGTGCCAGAGCTCGGCTTTGACCATTCCTGTAATTCCCAAAAATGAACTTCACACTGTTTATTTAGCATTTGCACCTGCCACATATTGTGCCCCTTGTCCATTGTGCCCTTTGGTTTTGTTTGTTAATGAGCGTCTAATCCCAGTGCTCTGATCTCCACCATTGCTTCCTGGCCAGCTTCTAGCCAGGTCATATGCATGGTCTGGTGACAACAGCTGTTTGATTATACCCAGAGTCCCATGTCTGTAGGGGAAGAAAAGGAGGTCAGATCACATGGACTGTTGCTTTCCTAGAAACGACATTGGACTCATTCCTCATGGTGGTGAGAAAGGGAAGCATGGGCCTTCAAGCTAGAAGGAACTAGAACACTGGAGTAGCCTGGGCACTGGAGGAAAAAGCCAGAGTATCAAGACCATAGAACAGTTGAGAAAGAAGGGCTGAGTTGTTGGTTATTGGAGGCAGTGTTTTCCTGTGCTTTAGGAGAGGGCTGTGCTTCCCCAGGACTGACTGGCAGCCATCCCCACAGTGGCTGCTTTCAGCTGCACTGAAAGCCACAGCTGTATCTTTTCCATCTCCACTTGCAACTCACCCTGTTCCAGGAGCAGGGATTGTTCTCCCAGTCTCCTCTGTGTGTGTCTCACTTCCATGGGCTTTTGCATTCATCTTTTCACCTTTAAAAACAAAACAAAACAGGGTCCCAGTATGCAGCCCACACTGGCCTGGAATCTCCTGTCTCAGCCTCCGGAGCGTGGCTGTGATCGCACAGACCCTCGATCACACAGACCCATGATCACACAGACCCGCGCCCCCCCAGCTCTTTCTGTTCTCTCTTCGTAGTTTTAGAGGAGTTTTCTCTAGCACTGTGTTAGCTGCTAAGCCATCCTCAAACATTCCGACCGCCTTCTCCTTGCAGGCTTTGCAAGTGCTGCAATGAATTACTTTGCATTTACACATGCTAGTGTCAGATAAACTAGAAACGGAATTGTAGGGTTGAAAGGGACTTCTGTAGAAAAATTGCCAGCACCATGTGAGGGGGCTGGTTATGCTCAAACTCAGCAGTCAGGACTCTGGATCTTGTGGATATTTGCCAAGGGGGGCGGTTGAAACATATTTTCTCTCTGTGGTTTTCATTTGTATATTTTTGAAAAGGACATTTTAATAATGCATTTAAGAGGTTTTTGTGTCCCTTCCTACTGGTAGCCTCTGGCCAATCCCCTAATGCTCACTGGCCAGTTCTGATCATTTGCAAGAGCTCCAGATAGACCAGGGAAATTAGGCCTGTGTGATAGGAATTGCAAATATTTGTTCCTGGTTTGTCCTTTGCCTTTAGACTTTACATGTGGCATTTGCCGCACAGAATTTTGTAATGTGTGCATAGTCAAATTTTTCAATAGTTTCTTTGTGCCTTGTGAAGTTTTTGTTTTTCCTAGAAAAGTAATCCTTTCTAAGAAAGAAATTCTCCTTTGCTGCAGATTTTTTTTTTAATCTGAATTTCTTTTAGCATATGCATGGTTTTATTTTTATTTTAAAATGCTTGATCCTTCTGATTTCCTCTTACTGTGAGGTGCAACTCCAGCTTGGTTGTTCTAGATGGCTGCCCCCCTTCACCCAGCAGCGACTATTAAACAGTCTGTCTTTCTCTCACCTAGATGTCCTGTATTTAGAACATCCAGTAACCCTGAGCCCACACTGTGCTCAGTCTGTAGTTTACCTGTGTCTTCCTGTGGGGACGCGGGCAGTGCCAGAACGGCCTCTCTGTCACTCTTCTTTTGCTTAATTTCCCTGGCTCCTTGACGGACCATTTCCCCAGGATGAGCGCTTAAATGCTTTGTCCCAAATACAAAAATCAATGCTTTGTCCCAAATACAAAACCATATTGTTTTGCTTGTGCATCTGTTAACACTGCAGGTGATGTGGAGAGAAACAACATGCTTATGGTGCAGAGGCCCCAGTACAGATTCCTTTGCTCAAGCCCCTTGAGTCTTAGAGAGTATTAGGAGTCTGCCTTCCTAATCTCCATCTCGTGATATGAACTCCCTAGGAACACGAAGAGAGCCAGGTTCTTCATGGCTTCTTAATAATGATATATATATATATATATAATTACCGACAAAAGAAGCATAACTTTTAATTAAATATTGTAAGAACATGCCTTTTGTCTAACATAATGTGTCATTCTTTGAAAATTTTATTTTCCTATACACTGACAGAGGCACCAAGCAGCACCAAGAGCTGATAGCAAATGTTGAAATTTAATCCTTGCAGTCATCTTTTAATTTTTCCACCTTATTTTTATCTTATGTGTAAAATAGAAATATTTTGCCTGCTTGTATGTTTTTATGTATATATGCACCATGTGTGTGCAGTACCCAAAAATGCCAGAAGGGGGTGCCAGATTCTTGGGACTGGAGCTACATTCAAATGTGAGCCACCATGGGCATGCTGGGAATCAAACCTGAATCATCTGGAAAAGCAGCCAGTGCTCTTAGCTGCTGAGCCATCTCTCTAGCCCCATCTCAAAGTCATCTTTTAATTGAAGTGTTGGTAAAAGAGCAGTCTGTAGATAACCCAGCAGTTTCACATGTAGATGTCCTAGTTGACCCAACTAGGAATAATGGCAGAGGGGATGGGACTTTCCACTTCCTATCTCCCTCCCTTCAAAGCCTGGCATACATGTGGCGCTGGGCTGGGAAGCAGCCAAAGGCAGTACTGGATTGCACGGAGACTGGGCTATGGCACTTTGTGTGTGTCGTCCAGACAGAAGGGAAGTCACTGGAGGGCATGAAGACACCACAGGTGTGCTGTGTGCTGTGTGCTGTGTCAACATGTGCCCTGTTTGGCCAGAACAGGCAGGTTAATGTTTTGCTTTGTTTTTAATCCATAACTTTTCAGTAAAAAGGTTTGCCATGGTGGTAATGGTTTCCATGTGAAGTCGAGGGCTTGGACTTGGCACCTGGGCAGCCTTCTGCCTGGAGCTGCAAGGCTCTGCCAAGGGTTAGGCCACGCGTCTGTGACTCTCTTAGGAGATGCCTTTTGTCCAGCTGAACCCTGGAGCCTATCAGCAACACCCTCCTCTGCTGCCACCCTTAGAGTCAAAACCAAAGAGAGACACATCCAAGAGACAGAGAGGATTGTGGGTCTCTGTGGCCAGCCAGGAAATGCATCTTGTGGGATCAGATACATTTAACCCGTGAATACAATCCCAAGGGTTTGAAAGCTTTTTCTTTGAACTTAGTGCAGAAAAATACAGATGGCTTCATTTTAAGTGGTTTAACGTCGCTCATGGGTCTGTTCTCCCCAACATTCCTGTTTAAAAGCTTGCCCGTGGCACACAAGGGACACAGATGTGCCAGCTCTGCCCAGTGGTCCCCCGCTGGGCTTAGAAGCCAGTGGCAGGGACAGAAGATGATTTCTATCTTGCCCTCTCCAGCTCCTCCTCTTTTCAGGCAGAAGCAAAATTGTTTCTGGGTTGGAATTTTCCTGTGCTGAATCCAGCAAATCCAGAATAGACCATTTAACAAAGTACAGGGAGGATGTAATGAGCAGCAGCTGCGAATTGTCTGCCTCCGGTGGAGCCATGCGCGGAGAGCACATGCCGAGGTCCTGGGGGTGGGTGTCTGGGAAGCTGCTCAAAACTTGAGGGCCAAGGCGATTGTTCCAAAACACAGGACAGGCCGAGTCCTCCCAGCAGCGGTCCTGCCCTGGAGAGCTAGAGAGATGTGCCCCCAGGGCCTCTGAAAAGAAAGGGCTTCTGGAGGCTGGGCTGTGGCTCTAAACACCTAATAGTAACCTGGTCAGGCTGGGGAAGAGGAACCCAGAAAGGGAATCTGGTTTTAGGTTCAGCTAGAGTCCTGGGTTTCAGACCTGGGCAACTGGGAAGGGGAGGTTCTGGTCTGGTAAAAAGCCCTTAAGCGTGTGTGCATGCACACACACACAGAGAGACAGACAGACAGTTTGATTTTGCCACCTCAACAAAGCATTGCTCCTGTGGGCCCCATCCCAGCCAGCAAAAAAAAAAAAAAAAAAAAAAGGCTTCCCCAAAGCAGATACCTGCCACTTTTCTGGAAGTGCCCCTGTCTTTCTCTTCATTACTTTCTGGGGTCTCATTATCTTTGGAGAGAGACCCAGTATGATTTTATTAACATTCTGCCCTCATTTTAGAAATCACCAAATGTGAATATTGAAATAATTACCATGCTAACTACACTGCCAGTTCAAAAGACAATTTCAGTTGTAGAAAACATGAGACCAAAGCAATGGCTTTCTGTTGACTGCATGGGAAAAGCACCACAGAGAGCTCCCAGCAAACTCAATTAGCACTTTGGAGACACATGGTTTCAGAACGCATTTTGACAGTTGATTAATGGTTTGTTGCTAATTTAACTTCCAGTTAGGGGTGGGGGTGGGGTTAGTGAGTCTTAAACGTGTAAAGTAGCAAGAAGAGCCATGGCTTGAGTCATGTGCTGTATTCCCTCCCCCCATCTATAAAACTGGCCGATAACATTGTTCATAGTTATTGGGAAGCATAAATGCTAGGCATGATTTGCCCAGGCCCTGACAGGATGCTCAGGCATGTTCCTACTGCCTGAGAACTCCAGACTCCATCTTGAACTGGCGACTCCTTACCCACAAGGCTGCATGCCATCATGACTTGCCTTCTGCCTCTGGGACCCTGTTGGCCACCCTTCTTTCTCTGTGACAGCAGCTTCCTGACACTCCTCGAGGACTGAACTCCATCTCAGGCCCCAAAAGGGTAGGCACTGTGCCTCACTTTTCTCCGTGTGCTTTGTGGAACCCACATTTGTTAAGTTTTATTGGGCTAATAGAGCTAATAATCCTGATACCGTCTCTGGCTTGGTCCCAGCTACTGACAGTACAATCCTAGATAAGGATTCCACTTGTCACTGACTTTTGGTCAGAATATTTACCTCCTCTGGGGTCACATTTCTTTCCAGAGGCGGAAAATTTGGTTTTCTTTCCCTGAGTGTATACACAGAGCTGAGTGGAAGCCCGCTGAGGTGACATTCTCTTTGGAAACCAAGTGGGCATTAGAGCTTGTATACCCTGACAGTCCCAACCAACCCCTGACTGGAACTCTTGACTGGTGTCCCTACTCCTAGCCAGGGAGAGATATCAACATCCCTGGAGAATGAGGTTGTCAGAGGAGGAATGAAAAAGCCATGTGGGGACTGAAGAGATGGCTCCGTGCTGAAGAGTGTTTGCTGCTCTTGCAGAGGACCTGCTTAGGGTCCCATCATTTACATGGTGGCTTATAACCACCCGTAACTCCAGCTGGATCCAACCACCTCTGAGGAAACTAGGTATACAAGGTACCCAGACATACATGTAGGCCAAACACACACATAAAATAAAGTACATCTTAAACAAATAAACAACAACAAAGCAATAAATGCAACAGAGAGAGCCTTTTTCATGATTTCCTCTGCTTTGTGAGTCACTGAAATGGCTCTTGAACTTGAGTTCTGTGGGAGAGGGAAGCCTGCGGGCCAGGGTACAGAGTGACAGGATGTGTTTGTGGGACCGAACAAAGTCAGGGCCTGTGGTCTCTAGACACTTCCTGGGAGGTGCTGTGGTTACAAACACTTCCCCTCAAGACCTGCCGGAAAGCCATGGTGCTGGCATTGATACTGATGACCTTCTGAAGAAGATGGACATCCATTTTGCATGCTGACCTTTCAAATCAACCTCAAGGGTGAATTCTCGATGAATTCCAGAGGCAGCTGTGGGCGCCTGACAGAGTCCTGCAGACACTCAATGCTGGGTATCCCTCCTACCTACCCAAGGCCTTTGAGATACAGCAGGGGGTAAATTAAAGATGGATTTCTTACTTCAGAGGAAAATTACAATATTCAGCTGTTCTTCAATGTGCTTTCTAGTACACAGTGGGGGGTGGGTTTCACATTCAACTCCATCAAGAAAGGGAAGGTTGGGGACAGAGCTCTGTGCTAGAGCACTTCCCTGGGTTGTATTCCAGGCACTGCAAAACCGGAAAACTGAGCACACACACAGACAGCTTCATTTCTGGTGGCTTCTCCGTGTAGAGGAGCGTAAGTCTACGTTGCACGCGAGTCCCCTCTGGCAGCCAGGCCCATGTCTCCCACACAGGGAGAACATCTTGTAGCTCACTCCAATTGAAAGACCGGTTTCTGTGTTTTCATTTGTTGCACGACATGATCCTGACCTGAAGCCACAAAGCCATCTGAGCTTAGTGACAGATACAGCCATCTGCCTGGCACTAGGGGACCGTCTGGGGCTTCACTTGGAGAGACAGTGTGAGTCTGGGTATGGTAGCATGTGCCTATAACCCCAGCGCTAGGGAGGCTGAGGCAGGAGGATCAAGGCCCTGCCAGAAAGACCTTGGTCTTTTCTAAGAGATGCTCAGGATGTTGCTGGGTTATGGTTGATGGCTCCACCTTTTAACTGGATCGCCAAGCTGCAGCTGAGTGGTGAGCCCTTCTCCGATGCAGAAGAGAACCAAGTGGGAGGGAGTTACTCTGGAGTGAGTCCCCTCTTCAGTGGCTGTTGTCTTGTACTTGCTGAAGACCCAGAACTTGAACAGAGCATATCCTTTCTCCTTGACATTGCCAGTTCTGGCTTAGATAACCTCTTTTACCAGGTCCTCAGTAAGCTGTTATCTGTGGGGAGGGAGTAACTGTTTGGATTGTCTGTGTTTACTAAGAAGGAGATAGCTTTAAAAAGTCGACACTAGGAAATGCACTCACTAGTTTGCTTGTTTGGGTTTTTGTTGGTGGTTGGTTAGTGTCTTAGTCAGGGTTTCTATTCCTGCACAAACATCATGACCAAGAAACAAGTTGGGGAGGAAAGGGTTTATTCAGCTTACTCTTCCATGCTGCTATTCATCACCAAAGGAAGTCAGGACTGGAACTCAAGCAGGACAAGGAGCAGGAGCTGATGCAGAGGCCATGGAGGGATGTTTCTTACTGGCTTGCTTGCTTCCCCTGGCTTGCTCAGTCTGCTTTCTTATAGAACCCAAGACTACTAGCCCACAGATGGTACCACTCACAAGGGACCCTCCCCCCTTTGATCACTAATTGAGAGAATGCCTTACAGCTGGATCTCATGGAGGCATTTTCTCAACTGAAACTCCTTTCCCTGTGATAACTCCAGCTTGTGTCAGGTTGACACAAAACCAGCCAGTACAGTTGGTTTCTGTGGGATGCTGTTGCTGCTGCAATGATGGGGACGTACCCAGAGGCTTGTGCATGATAGGGAAGGCCCCGGAACTACAGCCCAGTCTCACATGCCACTTTGATAGAGGTTTTAAGCCAGAGGCTATTGACCACGCAGGCTGTGGCAAACCTCATTTACACTGGTGTTTACCGCTACTGCTGTAGGAAAGTCTCCCCTCCCCGTCCCCCCATACCTAGTCACCATCTACATAAGCACTGCACAGTGTCTCTCAGTTCTACCGTTGCTGTGCAGTCTGGCCATCCAGGCTTTTAACTCACTGGCCTCAGGGTCCCCATGGAAAAGCAGGCAGTCCATTTCACAAAACTGACATCAAAGCCAAATGAGATCATGCTCCAAAAGGACTTTGAAAACCTTCAAGGGGCTGTAGAAAAACAAACAGTTTTACCTAGCATGTTCTCTGTTCAAAGAGAAAGGTAAATAAACTCAGAATTACAGAGCCATAAATAGCATCTCAAACATCTCTGACTTCCTTTGTTGTGGGGCTCTCTTTGCTGAGGAAAATCTTTAATGTGTCTTAAGTCACTAAGGGAGAGGCCCCAGGTTTTGGTCCGGTGATGTCATTCATTTCTTTGCTGTTGTAAAATTCTGGTGGATTTTTCTTGGCATGAGTCTTATTCTTACAGGTGACTAGAGCATGGTTAGTATTTTCTTCTACATCTTTCAGACTGCCTCAAACTCATAGCAGTCTTCCTGCCCCAGCCTTCCAGGTGCTAGGATTACATGTATGCACCATGTGTCCTGCTCGGTGATTTTTTTTTTTCTGTTCATCACACATATTGGGACCGTGGCTCCCAGTGTAGTGGCTGTTAGTCCCCCAGGTCTAGTTCCTGTGTTCAATTGTAGAAGTCAAAATGTTCGTATGAACACTAGATTCTTGTGCTAATTTTTAGCCAACACTAAATTGTGCCACATGCAGTCTTAATTGATTCTGTCGAGATGGTTCTTTTTTTTTCCAGTAATAGCCACTCTGAGTTGAATAAGGGACTGATATTTACCCACCATTCGTTCTTTTAATTGTAATTAGGGTTAAAGATAGAGACAAACAGAAATTGAGGGTAGGAAATAGCCTAGAGTCAGAATGGTAGGGTGTTTGACATTATTAGCCACAAAGCAAAATACATCAAGACCGGAATGAGACGTCACTTTGCACCCGCTAGGAAGGCACAATCCTATTGCTTTCAATATTGGAGATTGAGCCCAAGACCTCACACAGCTAGGCAAGAGCTCCACCACACCATTATATGCCCCTAGCCCTTTTATCCCACCAAACTGCTCAGGCTGGCCTTGAACTTGGATTTTATTCTGTGTGTGTGTGTGTGTGTGTGTGTGTGTGTGTGTGTGTGTGTGTGTGTGTGTGTGTATGTACACATGTGTGCAGGTTCCTACAGAAACCAGAGCTGTCAGATCCCCCTAGCCACACAGGAATCAATCTCAGGTCCTCTGAAAGAATGGTGCATGCTCTTAACCATTGAGCCATCTCTCCAGCCCCTACAAGATAATATTTTTTAAAGGATTTATTTTATGTATATGAGTACACTATAGCTATCTTCAGACACACCAGAAGAGAGCATTGGATCCCATTACAGATGGTTGTGAGCCACCATGTGGTTGCTGGGAATTGAACTCAGGACCTCTGGAAGAGCAGTCAGTGCTCTTAACCGCTGAGCCATCTCTCCAGCCCTAATATTTTTAATAGAATGTGACAAGTGCTGGTGAGGAGACAGAGACATTAAAACCCTTGAATGTTGCTGCTGGCCATAGAGAATGGTGCAGCTGCTATGGAAACAGCGTGGATCTCAGGGAGTTAAGCAGCAATTCCATTTCTAGATTTAGGCCTCAAAGAACTGAAACAAGGCCTTCAAACAGAAGCTTGTACACAAACGCTTATGGCAGCACTACTCAGAGTAGTCAAAAGGCACAGACTACCCAGTGCCTGTGAATGATGGACGTGCAAATAAGTGTGATATAGCCAGACACCCCTCCTTGGGTTTCCCTCCCTCCCCTTCCCTCCCCTCCCCTCCTCTCCCTTCCCCTTCCCTCCCCTTCCCTTCCTTCCCTTCCCCTCCCCTCCCCTCCCCTCCCCTCCCCTCCCCTCCCCTCCTCTCCCTTCCCCTTCCCTCCCCTCCCCTTCCTTCCGTTCCCCTCCCCTTCCCTTCCCTTCCCTTCCCCTCC
>CM052703.1:111359185-111394227 GCA_028551405.1 Uromys caudimaculatus | reverse complement strand
CTCTCCCAGAGGGCCTGAGTGTGGTCCCCAGCATCCATGTGAGTGGCCATACCCACCTGCAACTCCATCTTCCGGAGGTCATCTCCTGGCCTCCATGGGGACTTGAATACCTGTGGTATACATTGGTATACATTCATATTCTCTCTCTCTCTCTCTCTCTCTCTCTCTCTCTCTCTCTCTCTCTCACACACACACACACACACACACACACACACACACACACGTGTATATAAACAAAAATTAATAAGAACGCCCTTACCGTGCCCTGATACACATGTACAGTGCCCAGGGGGAGCTGCGAATGGGCATTTGGTTCACTGGATAGGACTGGCAGGGACTTCTGGGATTAGAGGACTCAGCGTCAGGTGATATATCCAAAACATGTACAGTACATCAGTACAATACATGCACTGTTCATCAAGTCCTAAATCATTAGAGAGGTACAAGAGAGTCAATGAGAATGACAGCTACCATGAAGTAGTTTAATTTACAACCAACAGACCCAGGGCCAAGGAGGAAAATTGCTTACACCCTGGGTTAAGGCAAACATAAGCAGTCAGTCAACTTTATTTTTCTCAACTTTCTTTAAAAATTGAAACCATTTGCTTGCTCAATCTGCCTAAAGACTGTGCGTGTGTGCAGTGTGCATGCTGGGGGCATGTGGGCTGGCGGAGGGTCCAGTTTTTCCCTTGCAGTCCGTCCCAATGGACAGTTTCGTTAGGAAAACCAGATGCTGATCTGATAAGGACAGGCTGGCCTCTATTCTGTGGTTTGTTTCTTAGGAACGAGCCTTATTAACCACCTGCCTCAGCACGACTGTGGACAGAGCAGCGAGATTAGAAAAGGAGACATTATTCCTGTTTTGTTAGAGATAAACATGACCATATGCTCCAGTTCTCGAGCACAGCTTTTAAGCAGTGTGCACGACCCCATACAAAGCAGTGTAATCAAACTGCACGTTCTAAACCACGAAGAAAGCTGCAAAGCTTTATGTGGGGTGTAGAGGAGATCCGCCATGGTTTTAGATGGGACAAGTCGGTGCAAAGATGTCTGTTAACACCGAGGTGATATGTGTTTGATGCACTTTCAATCGAATTTTCCCAGAGTGTCCCAGGAACTCAACAAGCCAATCATATCATTTACCTGGGGGGAGGGGGAAGAAATAATCTGCTGAGGAAATTTTACAAAAGAATAGTGAAGGTAACCAGAACTTTTATCTCTCAGAATATCCCAAAAGCTGTATTGATTAAAACAGCCATACCGGCAAATGAATAGACAATCAGACAAACTCAAATAGAGACTAGAGAAGCATATGTAACCGGGACCTTGGCGTATATTACAGGTAATGGTGGAAATCAGTCCAGATGAATGGAACAGTTATTATGGCCCAAGAATAGTGACCTCGTCTGTTAGGAGATGAGCTGCATCTTCACATCACTTAGAGTAATAAGTGCATTTAAGGGGAATACATTTCTTTTTTAAAAGTTGTAGAAATAAGAGGAAATGGGTGGTTTAGTTATAAATGGGTATTGGACTCACTCTTCTTAAAATACCAGGCAAAGTCAGCCATGGTGGTTCAAGCCTGTGATTCCACCACTTAGTAGGTAGAAGCAGGAGGATCCACGTGTTCAAGGCCAGTCTCAACTACATAGCAAGTTCAGGGATAGCTATGGGCTATACAAAACACTGTCTTAAAATCTTAAAAAACAGAATCAAGTTAGAAGGGGGGCGGGCAAAATATAAAGGTTTAATTTCTCTAAGATCTACGAAATTTAACCACAAAAGTATAAAAAATAGATATGTAAAAATCCAATTAAACCTTCCTGAGCATCACGATACACACCTGTAGTCCTAGTACTCAAGAGACTGAAGCAGGAGGATTGCCAGTTCAGGACTAGCCTGGGCTATGTTTTGAGACCCTGTCTCAAAAACCAACGAAAAATGTGAACTTAAACATACAATAATATAATTAATAAGAAAACAATTCTAACATACAAATGATAATGTTTAATAATATAGTTCTTATAAAAATACAAATTAACAGGGAAAAGAGTAAAAATATAATAGAAAATAAACAACATAAAAGGAATTCCCAGAAGGAAAAATAAATGCAAATAGTAGGAAACCTGAGTCAGGAAAACATAAATTGACATGATAAACAGTTTTACATTTATTTTGAGAGTGTGCATGTGTGCCACACACACCTGTGGAGGTCAGAGGACAACTTGCAGTGCCATGTGTATCCTGGGGATTGAAGTGAAGTCATCAGGCTTGGGGAAAACAAACAAACAAACAAACAAACAACTGCCTTTACCCCCCCAAGCCCACTTGCCATTCCAGTGGACATTTTTTAAAAGCATAAATTGGATCAGCCTTAATCATGTTAAAATGAGGTGCCCATTAAAGTGGCCAGAATGTAAAAGATTAATGCCAACTATTGATGAGGGCAAAGAAGCCAAACAAGTGCTCTCATGGATTATTGGTAGGGATATAAATTGATCCATCGTCTTTGGAAGGTGATTTGGCATTATCTATAGAATTGAAACTGCACCCGTCCTCCAAGGTTCTCCACAGACTTCTTACTTGCTGGGTAGCCGGACTTCCAGGGACGAACACAAAGCCACCCTGTCTCTCTCTCTTTTATTTTCTTTTTTAGTTTTTTCGAGACAGGGTTTCTCTGTGTAGCCCTGGCTGTCCTGGAACTCACTCTGTAGACCAGGCTGGCCTCGAACTCAGAGATCCACCTGTCTCTGCCTCCCAAGTGCTGGGATTAAAGGCCTGCGACACCACTGCCCAGTTCCACCCTGTCTCTTAAGGGACAGGCATAGGGCTGTCCTTCCACTACACTCAGCCCACCCAACCCGTCCCAGACTGGCCTAGGTGTGAGAATGACCTTCAGGCACAGGATCAAGTGAGCATATTCAGACAAACGGCCACATAGGTGACAGAATAATCATCCTTCCACAGACAGTGTCAGCAGTGTCTCTCCAGCATTTGTGCGCATTGTTTAGATAAGCTATTTCTTCCCTAACCTGGACCATTCTGGGCACTGTTTTTGATTTTTTTTTTTTTTTACTTGCAGTTTTTTGATAAGTTATATAAATATTTTTAATGCAGTTAAAAACCCACCACACTAAACTTACTTCAAAATCACAGCGTTGTAAGTCCTGCTGCGTGTTATTGTGAAGTTAATTAAAAATGGTGTTTTATCAGTAGGTGGTATTGTCATACAATTAAAGATTGTGAGACTTATGCTGTGCACAGTTGACCTCACACTGTGATTCTAAGGCAGTTGTGCGCGCACACACACACACACACTTTGAAGATTTTATTTTACTGACTCTGAGAATGTCTCTAAATGGCAATCAGATGAGAGCTAGACTCCCGTTGGTTGTCATGACACATACTATCTTTTAAAGATACTTTAAAACCTAAGATTTGCTAAGTGGATGTGTTTTCCGTCATTTCAGCAAATTCTCTCCTGGTACTTAATGTGGTTCCCTAGGCATAGACCTTCTATATAACCCTGGCTGTCCTGGAACTCACTTTGTAGACCAGGCTGGCCTTGAACTCAGAAATCCACCTGCCTCTGCCTCCCAAGTGCTGGGATTAAAGGCGTGCGCTACCACTGTCCAGCTGGAAAGAACTTCTTAACCAGAGGAGGTACCTGGGTGCTAGGACAGAGCAGTGCACAGGAATGAGACAATGACCCATAGAGAACGACTCCTAAAGACAAGGCCCAGTGGCCAGGGAGGAAGGGACTAGGGTGGCAAGCTAGGCATCTGGGATAAAGACACTGTCCCCAGGAGTGTTCATTTGAGATGAAGCTGAGACACTGGCTTAGTTCTGGAGCTTATGCAAAGAGTTAGGGAAGCACAGGGTGTAACCAACTCTAGGCCAAGATACGGACCTGTGCATCGGAGAGCTGCAACTAGATTTCTGTGTTGAGATTCTCTCTCCATTGGCAAGGTGGACAACTGAATAGTGGAGTGGGTGGGGAACAGGACGACAGATTAGGAGGTCACGAGGGTAGGGGAGCAGTTGCCAAGATTCAGAGGCAGCCGTGCGTCATGGGGATGGGAGATGCGTGTGTGTGTGTGTGTGTGTGTGTGTGTGTGTGTGTGTGGTCATTAAATACCTACTACAACTATCCTGATATGCAAAATCTGCAAATAGCCAACAGGAGATTTGGCTGTAATTTTTGTGCCACATTTTCTAAGATTAAATCATGTTCTAAGCAAAATTAAAACGTAGCATATGAAATATACTTGTTCTGGCTTTGGTTGGTTGGTTTTTTGTTTTGTTTTTGAGACAGGGCTTCTCTGTGTAACCCTGACTGTCCTGGAACTCAGTCTGTAGACCAGGCTAGCCTTAAACTCAGAGATGCACCTGCTTCTTGTTCCGATATTTTTAACCTCAGTATATTTATCTTTTTTATTATTATTATTCATATTGTAAGGAAATGTTCCTGTAATTTTCCTCAGGAGTTTGGTTTTCTGCCCAGGGGCAGTCTGAGGGATTCTGTAAGCTGTGGCTGAGTCTTACACAGTATTCAGTTGTCCAGTTGCCATTACTTTTACAAGGCGCTTTCTGCTGCCATCCTAACCACTCAGCCCTTAAACGTACCCTCCTCTGCTTTCCAAATCCAGCCATTTGTTTCTATGGGATTTTTGTACTTGCTAGCAAGTGGCCCCATGTCCTTGTCACTTAAACACCCTTCTCCCCTCGCTCCAGCCCCAAAGAAGCAGTTTGCCTGGGGACTGCTCAAGATGGAGCGTCACTTCTTTCACTTCATGCGTATTTAATAGTATACATACAAAAGAAATAAGTAGAGCTTCTAGAACCATCTAGTTCTGGCGGAAATGAGAAGCATGAATGAACAAATAGGTTAAGATAAATCATTAATAAAACACCCTTGGGACGTAATGCAGAGCCGAGAGATGGTGCCACCGTTAGGAGATTCTAGTTCATGTGGAATACACATCATTCCTAGCCACTGAGCTCAGATAAAAAGCTGTGAGATAAACCGATATCATTTTCAGTAAATGGGATCGTCTTATACCAGGGCCATGAGCCATCCTCAATTCTTAATTGGAGCAATCTTTTTCCCAGAAATTAATGGGTTTTTAGTTCTTGGATTTCGTTCCAAGGCCACTGTTATAAGGGAGGCGTCATACCTTGCTTAATCGAAGAAGCCTTTAGCCCTCATTAATCCATCAGAAGTACTGCTTGCCCTTCTAGCACATTCTCTGAGGTTTATTGTAGTGTCTCTCTATATCCCAAGGCACTTGGAGGCTGAGGATAGTCTGCAGCTCTTCATGATGTAGCCAGGAGCAGAATTCTTGTTAACGGAGTAACCACATCAGCTGTGGCAGAAGTGAGCATTTCCTGAGCAGGGGTGCCATGCGAGCCACTCTGTATACATTGGCTCGTTTAGTAATTATGAGGCCAATCTTGTCACACGGGATGTATTGAATGGATATTATTTGCTTTCTTTTCCCCTCGATGATAGAAATAACCCGTGTTGAATTGCTTAATGGTCTAAATTTGAAACCAGGGTTGGTTCCTAAAGCGAATGTGATGTGGGAGGCATTAATGAACGGAACATGGGTATAAGTTGGTTAAAAATGTTCAGCTCAGTGGCGAAGTGCTCATTCCGTGTGCATGAGGCCCCACATCGCAAAAAGAACCCATTGTGTTTATGGTTAGTGTACAGAACAACGTGTGGAGAAAAGCTTTAAGAACTAGGGTACCTTTGTTCAAGAAACATGAAGGCAACTGACCACTCCTCTATTTTTCTTCCTCTCCTTTCTCAGATACATTCCACCACTGATCTGGGGGAAAAGTGGACATATCCAGACAGCCTTGTATGGGAAGATGGGGAGGGTGAGGTCACCACACCCTTACGGGCACCGCAAGTTCATCACCATGTCAGATGGTGCCACTTCTACGTTTGACCTCTTCGAGCCCCTGGCTGAGCACTGTGTTGGAGGTGAGCCACTTTAGGTCCTGGTTTTGGGGCCACCTAGAGAGAGGAACAGCCACCAGCGAGGAGCAATGTGTAAAACGCCTGTGCCAGCCATCGTCCCATTGCATTCAGAGGCCGGGTCATCAGGATTAACTCCAGCCTGTGGGTGTTAGTTCATATCAGCCACAATCCCTAGAGAATTACGATCCCCTCATAAAGTACGGAGGCCTATTTTAAAGGACGGTGGGGAAGAGCTTGGAGCCCAGAACCCCTGAGAGCCAGTCAGTGTTAGTAACAGTTCCTAAGTGCCTACTGTTACTTCCCCGATCCTCCCCACGCCCTGTGAGGTGGGCGATGCTCTCTCCCTTGACCATGGGAAGCTGATACTTGGGAAAGCAATCTAAGGAGGTTTATTTGCTGGGCAGCAGGGCATAAAGGCTCTAGGGAGCCTGGTGGATAAATCTCCTCGGACAAAAGGACACACTGAAGCCGTACTTACTTTTCATGAGTCAGTGACACCTCATCCAAGAAATAACTACAATTTCCGTTGCTGCTAGGGTTTGGCAGTGTGCTTACCCAGCTATATGGTAAATAGCCATTCCAAGCGCTTCATAATGAAGCCTTCAGAGGAAGTGCAGTTGGACGCCAACGTCCTTTTGAATGCAGTCCCTACCAGAAGAGAACATGGTTTTTGTTTATTCAAGGATACCTAGTTTGTTACAGGAGTGTAGTCATTATTTATGGGTAAATTACAGCAAATGTGCACCAACTCATTTATTCCAAGTAGCTGGAATTGCTGAGTAGCTTTCCTCCCCACCCTCACGTGGCTCCTCCTTGTCATTCAGGTCTCAGATGTCACCTCCTCTATGGTTCCTTTCTCTAGACCCAAGGTGCCTCCCTGCCTTAGTCCTTCATGGCACCTGCCAATCTAGCTACTTCTGTAGCTGTTTAGGGCCTTTCTGCTGCAATGCAGGAGTCCCCGGAGCCCAGGAGAGTGTGCTCTCAGCAAACGGTCACAAAAGGAATGAGGACATGGCTAGGGTAGAAGTTTCCACTACGTTTGTAAGTATTGTGTAATTGTCCCCCTACCATAGTTAGTTAAATGCTTTCTTTCTCGTATTTCTAACAATTTGACCTCTAGCATTTAAGCATCCAATCTAAGCTTGGTGTGATGGCTCACACCTGAAATCCAAACATTCAAGAGATGGACACTTGAGAATCAGAAATTCAAGGCCAGCATGGGCTACATGAGACCCTGTCTTAAAACAACAACAACAATAACAACAATAAAGTAACATAAAATCTAGCTTGAGCAGTCTGTTCTTGCTGGTGCTCAATACCTGGGTTGTAAAAGGCAAAGCCAGCTCTAAGTTTCTTATCCATGACTTCACATCAGCCTGGCTCCCTGCAAAGATCAATGCTTGTATCTGCACCCAAGAAATACTCTTAAGATATGAGCTGTTTTATTTCTTTTATGATTTATTTTCCTGCCGGTGGGAGGAATAAATCTTCCTTTTGGCAAACAGATAAACAGAAGCATTTAAAAATGAAAAGTAGACCAGACTGAAAATAAAAAAGAACAGACCAGACATGGTGGCTCACACCTTTCATTCCAGCACTAGGGAGGCAGTGGCAGGTAGATCTACATGAGTTCCAGCTGGGCTGCAAAGGGAGACTCTCTCAAGAGAAAGAGGAAGAAAGAAAGGAGGGAGGGAGAGAGAATTACCCAGAATCCCACCACCCCAACACCTGTTAATGTCAGTGTTTATTTATTAAATGGATACATAAGGATCTCTTTCTCTACCCTATAGATGACATCACCATGGTCATCTGTCCTGGAATTGCCAATCACAGCGAGAAGCAGTATATCCGAACCTTCGTTGACTATGCCCAGAAAAATGGCTACCGGTGCGCAGTGCTAAACCACCTGGGAGCCCTCCCCAACATTGAGCTGACCTCCCCACGAATGTTCACCTATGGTAAGTGTGGGGTGTGGCCACATGCAGCCCCCCTTTTACCTCTTTTCTATTCTCACAAAAAATGTGCAGCTCCTCCAGCCTTCTGCCTTGTAAGTGTAGACTTTGTGAATATCCACAAGAGATGATGGGGCCCACCTCTTACAGCAGCCAGCTTATACTGGTATTTATGCTGCTGTGCCTAAGCAGCTTTGGAGGTGGGCACCCATCCCACCTCCTTGAGGTTCATAGGGGAAGGTCTTGCTCGTGGGCCTGGACTGGTCAGAGAGTGCTGCTGGATCCAGGGCCATCATGGTAATAGCTAGACTTAACGCCATTCACTAAGCCATCCTAACACCTGCTCCTCCAGATTCTACCAGACAGGTAAAGGTGGGGTGCGGTATATTAGTGTCGGTGGAATCTGCACACCAGCAACTTACTGGATTCCCAAGTTCTTTGAAGACAGGAATATGCAGGCTGTCAACTTTACACAGATGCTTCTTAACTTTAAAGGAAACCCTGTTGCTCAAAGTTCTCACTTCTGAACTGTCTCTCTTTTTTTTTTTTTTAATTTATTTTTTTTTATATGAGTACACTATAGCTGTCTTCAGACACAGCAGAAGAGGGCATCAGATCCCATTACTGACGGTTTGTGAGCCACCGTGCGGTTGCTGGGAATTGAACTCAGGATCTCTGGAAGAACAGTCAATGCTCTTAACCACTGAGCCATCTCTCCAGCCCCCTGAACTGTCTCTTATATTTTTATTTGTGTTTTTGTTTTTGAGACAAGGTCTTACTTGGTAACACAGGCAATTCTAGAACTTATGGTATCATCCAGGCTGGCATTGAACTTGCAGTGATCCTCCTGCCTTTGCCTCCTAAGTGCTGGGATTACAGGTGTGCACCACTGTGCCCAGCCCCAAACTGTTCACTCTTGATTCCCATTGGCTCTCCCTTCTGATTATATATGCACACATAAATAATAAACACATAAAAGATGCGTCTAGATGAGCAAACAAATTATAGTATGTTATAATGGGAAACAACTGAACATTATAATCCTACCATATAGCATTTTCTAACTCTTCACTCTCCCCTTCTGTCTTTATCCATATTTACATATTTTTTATTTAGTTGCACTCACAGTTTATATACTAATAGGACCGTTATAGTTACTTTAAAGGTATGTAGCCATTATATTGAATCTTTAAGAGCCTTGTTGCTATTAGTTACAGTCATAAGGTATATACTTTTTTTCAGTATTTTAAAAAATATTGCTTTAAGTATCTTGTTCATAGATTTTTTTCTTCTCTCTTAAGTACTGGGGACCGGACCCATAGTCTTTTCAAGCTACACAAACAGCGTGTCACTGAGCTATAACTGTAGCCCTTCTGCGTTTTTATTTTGAGACAGGACTCACCAAGTGGGCCTTGAACGTGTGTATGGTCCTCTCCTCTCAGCCTCTGTCATTTTCTTCCCATTAATGACATCTTCAAAATAGATTTCCAGCAGAATTATGCAGTTGGCATTCCTACGTGTTTGTACGTATTGTCAGATCTTCTACGGGGTCATTCATGTTGCCATTGGTAACCGGTGAGGGTCCACTCTCGCGAGTGGTAAAGGAAGGACACACATGCATGCTTTTTGGCAGGCATAGGACTGCATTGGAAGTGGCCCCAAGTACACTTCCACCCTCGCACTCACTCCCGTAACTGAGACACACCTTTCATAGATGCTGCTGGTCAGTCTGGTCAGTGGCTCGAGAGATAGATGAAAATCCAGGTACATGGGGACATGTGACGTGTGGAGGAAGACTTGGCTCTGAACCGCCGAACTAGACAACTTTGAACACAGATGAAGACAATAGGGAGTGATTCTAAGATCCTGGATTAGACAGAACGCCATCTGGACAAGTAGAAGATAATGGCATGAGCCTTGGCTGCAAGGCTCAGCGCAGGCTTTAGATGCTCCATTCAATAGCAGGTGTACCACACAAATTAGAAATGCCAACAAGGGGGCTGGGAGCACAGCTGGCTTGGAACAGTGTTTACCTCGAAGGCACAGAACACTGGGCTCAGCCCTCAACAGTGCCTAAACCAGTGTGGTCATACATGACTATCTGGAGATGGAGGCAGGCAGATCAGAACTGCAAGGTCGTCCTTGACTATATAGAGGTTGAGACCCTGACAAAAAGAAGAGTTGAATCCACTGCCATATAGAGGTTGAGACCCTGTCAAGAAGAAGAGTTGAAGCCACTGCCACCAGTGATGTCACCTACACCTAGGATATGTGCTGGCCTCAAGCACAGCAAACCCAGAGAAAGACAAACTTCAGATGAAGAAACTGAAGCTCAGGGAGGAGCCGTGTTGTCAGGGGTGTCAGCCAGTAAGCAGAAGAGCTGAGACAGGAACCTAGATCCAGCTGTTCCGACCTTCGATTCATCAATCATCGCACAGCTGGGTAGTGTGAGAGAGAGGGGAGAGGGGTATGGGGAGAGAGGAGGAAGGGGCAAGAGGACAGAGCAGGGGCAAGAAGGCAAGAGAGAGCGGAGGGGGCAAGCAGCCCCTTTTATAGTGAGTCAGGCACACCTGGCTGTTGCTAGGTAACTGTGGGGCAGAGCGTAGAAAATGCTAACAGTTAGAGCATCAGAGTCTCTAAGAACCAGGCACCTCATCCCAAGAGGGTCCTGGGCAGCAGACAGGGGAGACCCAGCAGAAAGCATTACAGACTGGAGAGCAAGGTAGGAAGGAACAGTGGAGGCTCCGTGTGGAGCATGCTCTCAGAGCAGAGCCGGGCAGGAGAATCGGTCTGGGTTTCCAGACCTTCCAGCCTGCCTGCAGCTGGCAAGGTGGCCTTGCTGAGCCTCAGTTCCAGGTTCTTCTGCAGCAGCAGCATGTTTAGTTGTTTTCCAGAAGGACAGGTGGCCTAGAGGAGACATGACTTTTGTGACTATGCTGTTCTTTTGCTCTGTGTTGGTACATTGTTTAGCTGCTACTGTGCATCTGTTAGTAGGGGTGAGGTCAAACACCACTTTCAAAAGGTATAAAAATCTAGAATTCAGAGAGCCACTGAGATCTATCATGTCAGTGGTGACTTGCAAGATGCTAGAGAGCAAAAGAGAGCCATTCTCAGCCGCTGTTCTAACTAAAATTGATTTTTGATAAGTGAATCCTTGGACTGGTGAACAAGGAGCACTCTTGTAATAAAAGTGGGCTGATACATTAGAGCAAAGCCTAGGCTTGTCACTCTCAACAGGTAAACTGAGGCAGCCTAACAGTTAACATGCTAGAAATGAAAAACCTTCACCACAGTTCATCTCATGTTAAATTCCTAAATTCATTAGCTACCTCTCATGCCTCAGCCCAAGTACATCTGTGGAGCTTTATATCTGGGTGGGCCGTTGTTCATTATAAATCTCTGTTGCACTTGACATAGCCTGGTGCTTGACGTCACTAACCCAGGTCCGTTGGCCCTTCAGGGTGTGTGTTTGCATTTGTCATCCATTCTTTTTCTGTCTCTCAGCTGAACTTTAGAATCGCTTGGTTAAATTCTATGTTGAATTTCTGTATCATACGAGAGAGACCAACTGAGGCATATCCCCAAAGCCCAGCAGTTCAAAGGCAGGGATGTATTTCTGCTCACTCTTGTATTCATGGCATAGCCTGGGGCCCTGGGACTCGTCATCACTTGCTATCTTCAGGCAAAGGCCCAGGTTTGAAGAGCAGCCACAAGCTGGAACATGGCCAGTCTCACAGTGGGTAGAGAGCCTGGTTCTAGAAGCTACTACCTAGAAATGCTAGAGATAACTCCTGGCCGTAATGTGTGGGCATACCACCAAGCTCAACTTCAGAAGAGTGGACACCGCAGCTCTTAGCACAGCTTCCCACAGCTTTTAATTGGATTGTAATTTATAAATTAGCGTAGAAGACTTTGTATTGACAGTTTATGCTTTCCTCTTCCAGGAACATGGTGCTTTCTAAGTCTTCATAGAGAACATCTAGTCCCCTGTATGATCATAACAACCGATTCCTCAGGAGAACTCCCCCTGGGAAATTTTTAAAGACTCCAGGGCTTGGGAATCCAGCTCCTTGGGAGCCTGTGGCATGGCCAAGATGTTCAGAGCCACAAACATAAGTCTCATTTCCTATTGCCTCTTCAGTCTGTTGTCATTGTTACTATGTTGTGTTGTGTTGTGCTGCGCTGTGTTGTGTGGTATTAGGGCTTGTTTTACTTTTTATTGTAGAAATTTTCAGAACAGGGGGAGAAGAGAATAGCAGAACGAACCTAGAAAGTCCAGTATACCAACACCTGCTTCTAACTCACGCAGCTCATAACCAGTCTTAACCGGTCCTGTTCCTTCTGGTTAGTCCACCCCTTCCCTCATCTTAAGGTTATTTCGAAGCAAATCCCAGCCAGTGGGTCATTTCTGTGACTGTTTCAGTGTGTTGTGCCGAGGTACACTCTGTAAACTGTTTTAACGTGGTTGGGCCAACAATGCTAATCTGATGGCTTATCCAGCAGACACCTAATTTCCCAAAACTACAGAACCAAGAGTCTGGATATAACGATCTCTCTCCACAGCTTGTAGATGGCCACCATCTTGCTGGGTGTCTTCATGGTCTTCCATCTGTGCTTCTGTGGGGTACGTCTCTGCATCCTAATCAGCTGTGTTGTGTTAGGGCCTGCCTGAACCACCCCACTTTATGATAATTACACCTTTGAATACACCTGTATGCTGAGGTACTGGATGTTAGGGCTTCAATATGTGAATCTGGGGAGAACCGTCTATCTCACAGCTGAAACATGAGCACAATATATCATCTCAATTAAAACGTCACCGCTGTGAGCACACAGAGCAGTTCACTTCTCCCAGCTGTCCTCTGTCCTGTTCCCCCCTTTACAGGTCAATCAGTTTAGAACCCACGTCAAGTCCATAATATTGCAATTGGCTGGTGTGTTTCACATATCTCTTTTAAATCACCTTCCCTCACCTTTACCAAATTCCTAATAAGCTGTTGTCATGTGTGAGTGACTTGATGTGATATTGGAGGTGGGAAGCTCTCTAGGAATCCCAGGATATGCCACAAGCTCTTGAATTAGACTTCCTGGACCCATCCTGAGTATATGTTAGCACCAGGCGTGGGGCCCAGCAGTCTCTGAGAGCCAGAGGGACTCAGGCCTGCACATCTCAGGGATGCCCAGGTTCTCTTGGAATCCCTTTCATGGCCCTCACTTAGCTCCTCCTCCAGTCATCAGAGTCTCTCCCTAGATGTCAGCTTTCTATGCAAGCCTTCCACTGATTCCTCTACATCCAAGTAACGTGACCCCATCCACACCACACATTGCTAGTCTATCCAGCAGCCCTAGACGTTCTCCATGAAGATATATATATAGATATATAGATATATAGATAGGTTTTTCTAGACAGGGTTTCTCTGTGTAGCTCTGACTGCCCTGGAACTTTCCCTGTAGCCCAGGCTGGCCTCAGACTCAGAGACCCACCTGTCCCTAACTCCTGAGTGCCAGGATTAAAAGTGTGTACTACCACCGCTCAGCTGTTTTTCATAATTTTCAAAATGACGATTTATCAATGTTTATCTCTTGTCTCTCTGTCCCAAAAGTCTGCTCCACTAGAGCCAGTCTTTGTAACCTATGACTTACAGTGCCCAGAGTCCTGCTTGACCTTAGGAAGCACACTCCCTCAGAGACTGCAGGGCTGGCTCAGTACTCTGCTGGTAGGTGAGAAAGATGCTGTGTGGGTATGAAGCAACACTGTAGGTGAGAATATTCAGGTGAGAATAACCTCGAATAAATGTGCCTATGTGAATTCTCCCTGGTGAGAAGCTCACCTCTCTAGACCTGAGGCCAGGCTTTCTCCTCACTGTGAAAAACACTTTTGTCTTTCTGCAGAAAACAGAAGAAGGCATTGACACGAGCCCTGTACTCTGCCTGCTGTGCAGTACCCCAGCCAAATAATAAAGGACCTTTCTCCTGTTTTTTCAGTCTGGAGCTCAGAGGTTCAAAACATAGAAGCATTCCCCCCTCATCATTAGCAGAATTTCCTAAATGGCTGACTACACACACTCTTAGGCTCTTTGGTGCTGCCTGCCTGTGAAAGAATTCATTAAGGAAAGCCTGGCATGGCAGCTTCCATTGATCTCGCACTAATGAGGGCAGACTGTGCAGAATTCTGTGCATTTCTTCATTTGATTCTCACTGCCTCTGAGATAGCTATTAATTAGAGTCCCTACTTCACAGGCCTTGGGAGGTTAAGCGCCTTGCTGTGGGTCATGTGGCCAGAGGAGCAGAACCAGTGTGTGCTTCTTAATCCCAAGGTCATGCCACTTCTGGTCTATTACTCCTTTCTTATTTGGGGAACTGTTCATTAGAATAGTAGTGTATAGAGAAACAAGGGTATTTGAGCATTTAAAAGTATCTCTCACTTTGGTGATAGTGGGCATTTTTATTAGCAACTATAGATTTCATGGCATGTGCCATGTGCTGGGAACTGTTGTGAGTTCTTTATATACCAAGTTAAATCAGTTGTCCTCTTTGACAGCTAAGGAAACTGAGGCCCAAGCAGGCTGAATAACTAGCTGTAAATGGCAACCTAGGTTTCAAGCCTAGGCAGTCAAACCATCTGCTGGAGTCCCTGCCCCTGAGCAGCAGGCTACTGTACCTCTCCATGCGTGAGCGACCACTAAGCAGAAATTGCTTTCCAGTCAGATGCATTTTAGACTGGAGACCAAGGGCAATCAAGAGCTTCTCAGAGGCACACGAGTGGGCCTGGTGATTTGGAGTCTGTCTTCTCTTTGTCCAGCATCTTCCAGTATCTGGAGTGGAACACAGCTGAGAGTCCCTGCTTCAGGGCCATGTAAAGAACAGCTCGCTACTTTGGGCAGACCAAGGAGCACATAGCCACAGTCAATCTAAGTTTATTTGCCAGAGTTATCCAAAAGGTAGTGTTCACTATTGGCAAGCTTCTTAGGTACAGGGGCCAGTGTTTCTTAATCTCCTGCCTCTACTGCATGGCTTACATCTGCTAAAGGACAGCTAAGAAACAGTCTGCACGGGACAAGAGCCTGGGCATCTCAGAGGCTAACCGCTGGGGTTTACATATGTAGTGAAGAGAACTGAGAAGACTGGATATCAGTAATATTGCAGTACTGCATACAGCGTAGCAGTAATATCACATGTAGGGCGTAGAGACTTCTTTTATGGGGCTGGTTCTGCAGATGCATGGCCTGCAGGGCTGACCTAGCCAGGTCTGTGTGGGTCACGCACCTCCAGTCCAAGGCTACAATGGCTTCAGTATTCAGCCCTCCTCCTCTCTCTCTGTGTGTGTGTCTGTCTGTCTGTCTGTCTGTCTGTCTGTTTCTATGTCTCTGTCTGTGCTCAAACCCAGGGTCTCATCCACATTTACTAACTTTTCTACCACTGAGCCCCATCCCCAGTCCTGGAATCAATTTCTAAAATAAGTACAGGCATAATATTTTATTGCAGTACATGCTGTATTCAATACACTTTAGCCTTTTTAAAATATTTATTTTCTTTTTATTTTATGTGTACAAGTCTTTTAGTTACTTGTATGTAAGTGGACCACATAACATGCGTGGTGCCTACAGAGGCCAGAAGAGGGTCAGACTCCTTAAAACGGGAGTTACTAGATTGCTGTGAGTCACTATGTAGCTGCTGGGAATCTCACTGGGTCTTCTTGAAGAACAAGTGCTCCAAGCTGCTAGGCTTGGGGTATGAGAGCATCGCGCACGAGGCCCTGAGTTCAATCCCCAGCTAGCAGGGTCAGGAGGTTCTACTTAATTTCAATGTGCACCATAGATTTCTTAATGTGGGAAGAGGCAGTAGGTACTGTGAATTAAACTTGAGCTCCTGTACATGCCTGGCAAATGGCCCACCTCTGAGCTCTATCCCCAACTTTCTCTTTGGGTTTCTTTATTCTGAGACAGGTTCTTACTAAGTTGCCTAGGCTGGCCTTGAACAAATTTTGTAGCAATAAGCAGACCTCAAACTTGGCATCCTTCTGTCTCACCCTCCTAAATAGCTGGGTCATAGGCCTGGGTCACCAGACCTGACTCCATGGACTTTATAAAAGAAAAAAAAAAGATGTTCCCTTTTAAACTTAAGTTTCTGATAGTGCTTCAGGTTCGTGGAAAAATAGCAGGCACATTACAGAGAGTTCCCACAAATTCTCAGCCCATCCCCTAATGTCAACATTTAACCACAGTACAAGCAATAAAACCTCAAATTCCCATTGGCAGCTTTCTCAGCTAATCGACTGTCTGAACTCGTCCTTTCTTCCAGCTCACTCTCCATCCTCTCAGCAGTCCATGTGACCTTTACTTGTGGTGTGGCCTTAGGTGCTCCCACTGGGGATGGTGCTCCCACTGGGGATGGTGCTCCCACTGGGGACGGTGCTCCCACTGGGGATGGTGCCCCCACTGGGGACGGTGCCCCAGTCTTCCTGTCTTTCCAACCTTGAGACTTCTGATGAGTATTTACAGTTTGCTTTTAGGTTGCCATGCAGGAGTATTTGTTTGTTTGTTTTTAGAAACAGAGTCCTGGCTGGCTTGGAACTCATTCTGTACCCCAGGCTGGCCTGGAACTCAGAGGTTCACCTGCCTCTGCCTCCTGAGTGTTGGGAATAAAGGCATGCACTACAGGGTTCTTGGTATTTTGTAGATTGTTTTTTAGCTATGAAATATTAAATATCTCTCTTGATAAATTAAAATAAATGACGTTAGCTGATCAGACAAAAAGTAAAACACAAACCTGTTCAGGTTATTAATACCACCTACAAGGGCTGAAGTTGCCAGTGCCTTCTTTTTTAGAGATTTAATTTATGATTTGTGTGTACATGCACGCATATGTGCAAGCATGCAAACAGTGAGGTGGGGAGAGACAAAGACAGATTGAGTTTGTGTGCACCACGTTTGTGCTGGAGCCCTGGAAGACCAGAAAAGGGCATCAGATCCCCTGGATCTGGAGTTAGCTACATGCGGATGAGAGCCATCATGTGGTTGCTGGGAACCAAACCCAGTCTGCTGCAAAGAAGCTAAGCACTCTTAGCCACTGAGTCATCTCTCCAGCCTCCGAATTGTTAAGTGTCTCCTTGAGTAGGATACTGCACCGAACAGGTTGGACATCCACGCTGCCATGTGTATGCAGTCAACAGCCCTGACGAGGAAGGGAGGATGGAGGAGTTCTGAGATGTTTTAACACATTGTTATTGTAAAGAGCTTCATCTAACGCTGCAGTGCTGCAGGGGTAGACATGTTGGCTGATTCTTTCTTGACACAATTGATTTTCTAATCCAGCCTTACACTGCCAATCTCTGCCTTGGAGAAGAAGCACTTCAGTGTCCTGTTGAGTCTAACGTGGAATTATGCATTTGTTTGCTTGTTTGTTCTTAATGTGGGTTGGTGCCTTCAAGATAAAACCAGAAACCCTAAAGGGCGGTGTCAGTCTTGGAAGGGAGAAAGGCCCCTATCCCTAGAGTAACCATATAACTTAGGGACCTAACTGAGACACTTTGGAAAGTAAAGGAAGCTCTTACTGATCCATATCTGAACAGCAGACATGCTTCAGGACTCTCAGACAGAGTGAGACTCTGGGCCACTTGTGGCATCAAGGCGCCCGTAGTCCAGGATACCTGTCATGTAGAGTTGCAGACAGTGAATTTTAAGTAAATTTATATGTCTCCTCCTTTGGTTTCATAAGACAGGGTCTTGTGTAATCCAGGCTGAATTCAAGCTTGCTTTGTAGCCAAGGCTAGCCTTGAACTCCTCATTCTCCTGCCTCACCTCCACACTCAGTGGCTATTTGTTTTCCTTCCTTATTTTCTTCATTTTCGTACTTTAAAACATTTTTTTCAGGTTTATTTTAAATGTAGGAGTGTTTTGCCTGCATCTGTGTTTGTGTGCCGCGTGCATGCCTGGTGCCTGTGAGGTTCAGAAAAGGACATTGGGTCCACTGGAACTGGAGTTATGGATAGCTGTGAACCACCATGTGGATGCTGGGAATTGAACCAGGGGCCTCGGGAAGAGCAGCATGCTCTTTAGCTACTGTGCTATCCAGCCTTTTTCGTTTTCTTTTTATAGTACTGGGGCTCAAACTGTGGGCTTTGCACATAATATTACCAAGTAAATATCCTGCCTCTGAACTATACCCTTGTCCCAGACAATAAATTTGAAGACATTTCTATTTTGTTTTCCTTGTTCCGTCCATCCTATAGTAATTGATTAGATCATCAGCTTGATGCTTCTGTAAACTTGTCACAGCTGCCATTTTTCGATGACGTAGGCCTAGTTAGGAATTGTGTTGATTCCAGAGTGACAATGTAAATTGTCTTGCCTCCACTTAAAAAGTCAAGCAGCGGACACCATGAAGAGGGACAGACAAGAGAAGGGGACAGAAGGAGGGTGGAAGAGAAGATGCCCAAACACATTAGGGGACAGTTCTGAGGAGCAGGACCCAGGTTCAGGACAGGCAGCAAAGCACTGTGAGCTGCTGGCAAGATCCCAGTGTGTGAGCCTGCAGCTGTAAGAAGCATTTGGTACCTGTACCGACAAAGCTTGAAGTATTCATTTTCTTTCTGAGATAAAGACAAGGCAAGCTATCTTCATTTCTGCAGCTTTTTTCTTCCTTGGTGACTCATCTTGTAGCTTCCACTTGGCTTTAAGGAATGAGTCAAGTACCTTTACTATGAAAATGACAGGGGCTGCTGAGCCCAACCATCTGCTGTCAGCAAGCCAAGTTGTTAAACTCTGGGACAGAGACTCAAGTCTTATTTCCGGCCCACAGCACAGTGGTGCTGACCAGTGTGTGTGCTTTCATTGCGCATAGCTCAAACTTTGCTCTTACTCACTTCACATCCTGAGGCGTACCCACCAAATGCCAGTCCCATGCCTGGCATACAGCATACAGACATGACTCAACCGTTCCACACACAGGAACACCATGTCTCTGAGTTCGTATATTTTAGCCTGCTTAGTCATGTTCGTGTCATCTAGGGATATGGCTCTTGGCTTCTAATTTGTTTTTTGAGATAGAGTCTCATGTAGTCCAGGCTGGCCTTGAACACATTTTGTTGTCAAGGATAACCTTGAACTTCTGACCCTTCTGCCTCCACCTCCCAAGTGCTAGAATTAGAGTTGTGTACCACCTCACCCGATTTGTGTGGCCCTGTGAATCGAACCCAGGGCTTCCTGCATGCTAGGCTAGCATTCTATCAACTGAGCTACATCCCTGGCCCAGGGATAGCTTTTGAAATAGTAGCTTTCAGGAAGTCTCTACTTTGTCTTTCTGTAGAGAGAGAGGCTTGAAGAAAAGGCAGCAGCTCTTTCCCATTCTCTTCCCAAGAGTGTCCTGTCTTCTTGTGTGAATCATCTCTCTAAAGCCAGGCTGCTGGCTCATATTTCATCTCGCCTTTGAAAGCTACAGTGAGATTGGATATCTAATCTTATTATTGGTGCTAATCCCAGAAGGATCAAATCCATAGAACCTCGTTAAAATCCCCCACTATGGACATACAGATTACTGTAGTGCTTAGCACAAGAAGCCAGGATGGGCCTAAGAGCATTAGCATCTGGCTTCAGGTGGAGGTCAGGAGTTGCCAGCACCACCAGGAGGCCAGTCCCGGCATGAGGAAGACACACCATGACTACCCTTCCCTTGCCTGGGCTAAGTGGCTGGCTGCTCTTCTTAGACAACCAACAGTGTTTCCAGCACTGGACAGAGCTGGCCCTTTATCCAGATCAGATGTGTTTTGATTTAATGAAATGAAGCTTCCCAAAGAGCCTACACCATTAGCTGTAATTGCTCCTCAGTTGTGTAGCAAATCCAAGTTTTGTGACCGTTCCAGGTCTCAAATAATGAGGTTCAAATCGAAGTACTGCAAGAGGGATCAGATGGAGACAGGAAGTCTTCAATAGTTGATCAGTACCGCCCTGCAGTACTAATGCCTCTGTAGTGTGCAATACAGGGCCGAAGACTTGGGCTGCAGACACAAGTCCCAAAGGCCAGCACCCCCACTCCATTGTGGGAGAGCACATGTCGCCGCCTCGGTAGGAGGTTCTGTTTCTTTGTCTGCAGCAGAGCATGCCTCCCTCTCCTCCATGTCTTCGCTCAGGTTGTGTCGATTAAGCATCTTCTCAGCATCTGGCTCACAGATGTAGCAGGAGTGAGATCAAGGACGTCTTTATGGAGTTTATAATCTAGTAGCAGCTCACTCGACACTAGAACACAGCATAGAGATATGAGCAGTTAGCCAAGGATGATATTAGGCAGACATCCAAAGAAATGGTAGAGAAGTAAGAGGGTTTGTAACAGTTTAAATAAATCCCCTCAGAACCATTCCTTATGCAAATAATGGCCCCAGTGTAAACTGCTGTCCCGGCATTTCTGATGTGTTGGGTCTCTTTAGCATGGTCGAAACTAGCCTCAGGGATCTTAATTTGGCTCTATTTTTAAACTAGCTAGGTTTTTAAAAAATTATTATTATTAAATATGAGACCCACCGTTCTCCTCTTGGTATCTGCCACTGTTTTCCACAGTGCTCAGTTAGATTTGTGCACACATATTTCCCTTTTGAACCTAAATGTGCTCATGAGATGGCAGACACCCATTCCTGCAACCTCCCATGTTTTGGTACCTCTGAAAGATGGCTTGCTGATAGAAATAGGGTGGGGGTGTTCCAGGGTCTTCACTGCCACAAATAGCAGTTGTGAAGAACACCCGTGTACATACATCTTTGCGCACACATACAATTGTATCTGCAGCATAAGGTTCCCAGAAATGGAACTGCTAGACCAAAACACTGTATTTTTTTTTTTATTTTGTTCTTATTTGAGATGGGGTCCAACTATGTAGCCCAGGCTGGACCTAAACTCACAGTCCTTCTTGCCCTTAGTGTCAAATTAAACTTTTTCTGGTTTTCAAGCTATGGTTCAGAGAGCCTGAGCTGGCCTGGAACATGCTATGTGGCCAGTGATAACCCTGAACTCCTGATCCTCCTCGTTCACCTCCCAAGTGCTAGAATTTCAGATGTATGCCACCTGCCATAAGGACTGTACTAAGAAAAATAAATTATGTGTGTATTAGTTGCTTCTCTGTCGCTGTGATAAAATTCTATGACCAAGGAAACTTCTAGAAGAGTTTATATAGGCTTATGGTCCTACAGAGTTAGCATCCATAATGGTGGGACATTGGCAGCAGGCAGTCATGGCAGCTAGAGCAGGCTTTTGAAAGCTCACATCCTGAACTGGAAGCCTGAGACTTTAAACTTTCAAACCCTACCTTCAGTGCCATATATCTTCCAACAAGACCATGCCTTCTAAACATCAGCAAAGAGTGCCACCAATGGGGGGGGGGCACAAATGCCAAGACTCTGGGGGGCATTTCTTATTCAGATCTCTACAGTGTGCTTGGATGTTTTGTCTGCATGCATGCCTATGCACCTTGTACATGCCTGGTGCCCATGGAGGCCAAAAGAGGACATAAGATCCCCCTGGAAGTGGACTACAGATGGTTGTCAGCTGCCATTTGAGTGCTGGGAACTAAACTGGGTCTTCTGCAAAAGCGACAAGTGTACTAACCATTGAGCCATCTCTTCAGCCCCAGGACTGTACTTTTAAAAAACACTAATAATGTTACCAGGATGCAGTCCAAGGTCTCTGTTCCACTGTGCACTGTCTTGCACTCATTCATGGGAGCATGCCTGCAAGCCTGTTGTCTGCAACTTCCCCAGTCCTGGAGATTGGCAAACTTGATGGTCTTTCCTGATACAAACTAACAAACAAACAAAAAACAATGCTAGTTGTTTTAATCCAAATCTTCTTACCTGTGAGTAGCACAGACCATCTTTTCCACTAGCCTTTTAAAAACAAAAGAAACAGAATCAAGGCTTCCCTCCACCTTCCCGATCAACTAAGATGGTCATTTTCAAAGTGGGTCCCTAGACCAACAATGTGAATGTCACCTGACATCACACTGAAAATGTAGACTCTCGGCGCACCCAGACCCTCTGAAGGAGGAGTTCTAGAGCGAGGACCCTGAGGCTCTCTGTTTAACCCCTGCCTCTGGAGCTCCAGAGTTAGTAGGTTTGGGGCAGGGGCCCACAGACAAGAATTTGGAGCAAGTTCCTACGTGTAGACCACACGGTGCCTCCACTGCACCAGCACACCCCTCCCACAATGATTGATGTTTCTGCCTTTTTTCAGCGCTGAAGAATGAGCTGCATACATGCCAAGCAAACACTTCCACCACAGAGCCCAACCCCGGCTTTTTGCTGTGGTAATAACTTGCAAGCAGGTTTCTCAGTTCCCTCTTTGCAAAGGAACATTAGCACAAAGCAACTGTGCCTATTTAAAGTTTGATTCTGAAGCTGGGTGTGGTGGCTCATACCTGTAATAATCCCCGTTGGGAGATGAGGCAGAAGGATTGTCACAAGTTAGAGACAACTTGGGCTACCCAGTGAATTCCAGGGAACAGGAGAGGGAAGCTGTTTGTTCTTTAGGTGTTGGATGGATCTGCAGGGAGTGGCCGGCTACTGTGACCCTGAAGTGGCCCCTGAGAAAACCTTGCATTAAGGAAACGTGGAACATTGCTTTACTTTAGATGCTTCTAAAAGGCTGAGCAGCACCCTCATCTGTACAGGTTGCTTACTGCATGTAGTAAGGGAAGGAACACTGGAAAGAGATAACCAAGAAACAGACGGGAGAGTACCTCAAAAAGTCCTATCTTTTATGGTTCAGAGCAGGTAACTATGTTGTTGTTTGTTGTGTGAGACAAGGTCTTGCTATACAGCCAGGCTATCCTGGAAATCAGGCTGTCTTCTGTTCCATGCAATCCTGCCTCAACATACTGCATACTCCCACATGCACCTGGAGTGCTGGGTTACAAAGGTGTACCTCCCAGCCTGCTTTATTTTATTTTTTTCTGTTTCAAGACAAGGTCTTGCTATATTTCACCAGCTGGCCTACAAACTCTGCCTCAGTCTCCCAAATGCTAAGACGACAGGAGTGAGCTATGATACACAGACAGAATCCTTCTTCTTTAGAGAAAGTAGTTCTTAGACCTGGTGGTACACATGAGCACCCAGGGGACCCTCATGGAGCATCTGTGCCCTTTTGACCCCACCCCCAGATATTCTGCCAATAGTCTTGGATACATGAAACCCCCTCTCAAGGGAAAGAGATGAAAACAGTAGATGTGTCTTAGTTAGGTTCCCGTGGCTATGATTAAACACCATGACCAAAAGCAACTCGGGGAAGGAAGGGGCTTATTTTACCTTATAACTGCCAAGTCACCGTCCATCACTGAGAGAAACCATGGCAGGAACTCAAACAGGATCCTGGATGCAGGAACTGAAGCAGAGGCCAAAAGGGCCTCATACCTCACTCAACTTGCTTTTTAAACAACCCAAGGCCAACTGCCCAGGGGTGGCACCACCCACAGTGGATTGGGCGCTACACATCAGCCATTAATCAGAAAAGGGGACACTGTAAATGAGCTGCTGGAGAGATGGCTCAGAGGTTAAGAGCACTGGCTGCTCTTCCAGAAGACCTGAGTTCAATTCCCAGCAGCCACATGGTGGCTCACAGCCATCTGTAATGGGATCTGATGCCCTCTTCTGGTGTGTCTAAAAACAGTGTACTCACATACAAAGAAAGAAAAGAAGGAAGGAAGAAAGAAAGGAAAAGAAAAGAGCCTCTCAGACTTGCCTACAGCCCAGTTCAGGTTCACTCTTCCCAAGTGACTCCAGTTTGTATCAAACCAGCATAGATAGATAGATAGATAGATAGATAGATAGATAGATAGATAGATAGATAGATAGATAGATAGAAGGGAGTTGTTCGGGTTCTAAAAGTGGTATCTCACATGGCTCGCCAATTCTGGCAGCTACTATTAGGCCAACTAGGGGTATCAGACTTGCATGCCCGTGGCAAGACAGCAGCTCCTGTTCCCACTGTAAACCCACCCATTTCCCTGCTGGTGTGTGGTGAGTGCTTCTGCTAGCCTCCAGCCCAGCAGTGTCTCTGCTAGGTTTTTCTCTAGTTGGCTCCCTGAAGTCTGGGCTTGCTATCAGAAGAATGTGCTGAACCTTTCACCTCTACATACCCACCAGCATCTTTCTCTCAGCAAAGCTACAGAGGCATAGCTTGGCTCTGACAGCTTCCTAGGGGACAGTGGCTGAGAGCATCCCTCTAGGCAGACCAGGCGTAAACATCCTCTCCATCCATACGGCCCCTCTGAGGGCCTATCCACCCTACCCCTATGTCACCAAGAACATTTGGCTGAACCCTGCAGAGCATCCAAGGTGTCCCTGTGGACTTGGGGCTCATCTTTCTGTCCCCAGAGTTGACAAGAAGGTCCAGTAAATAACATCCTCTGGGTTCTTAATGCCATGAATCATTGTACACATGGGTATAGCACCCCAATTTGTAGCTAAGAAGCTAATCAGTTCTCAAAGGGCTTAACTCTTGCTGGTATTTGTATCTGTGCATGAACATAGCTGCTTAACTCTCACCCCGAAAATCTATTTGGATGCCCGTGAACATCTAAACCAGTAAATCACAGCCCACCTTTAAAGGAGCATTGCAAATTTATTTGATATGTGCACATGTGCTCACAAACACTGATAATCTAATGCCCAGTTTTCTCTAATACAAGTGAGCATCTCTCACATAGCTAAAAAACAATATCTATCTGCCTACCTGCTTCTCAACACACATGCACACGTGCCTCATTCTTCCAGTGCATGGGCACCCAGTTAGCAACGCCCCAGCTTGCATTTTCTTCAATATCTGTTGCATTGGAAATGGTTGGGTGACCTCTCCTTTTACCTGCAGGCTGTACATGGGAATTTGGAGCCATGGTGAACTACATCAAGAGGACATATCCCCAGACCCAGCTGGTCGTCGTGGGCTTCAGCCTGGGTGGTAACATCGTGTGCAAATACTTGGGCGAGACGCAGGCAAACCAGGAAAAGGTTCTATGCTGTGTCAGTGTGTGCCAGGGGTACAGCGCACTGAGGTGAGTCATCTCACATACACACACACACACACACACACACACACACACACACACACACACACACATTTCTTCCCTTGGGTCCTTCAGTTGACAGTACTTGTTTATAGAGCTAACCCAGGACACCAGACCAGATTCAGGAAGTATCTTGCAGGCTGAGCAAAAGTTTCCAACTCTTAGACTCAACTGGATTTGCTTCCATGTCATCCTAGCAGGCCTGTTACACCTGAGATACATAATAGTATTTTAGGATCAGATCTGTAATTCGATCACCAAAGCGAATGTAATTGCTGCTGCTTCCCTAGGGAGTCTCAGATTATGTCTTGAGTTTCCAGAATACGGCAGAACTACGAGTTAACAAGGGAACATAGCAAAAAAGCAGTGTCAGACCCCTGGGCCTTGTGACTCCCTAGATTCCCTCTATCCAGCAGGAGCACCGAGTCTCAGATGGTGTCAGAAGCAACTTGTGGAAGTCTCCTAAGCAGTGTGCTCACCTGAAGGATTCTTCTCTCCCAGATGGCCTAGGGAGCAAATACCTTAGCCCTTAGTCTCCTGCCGGCAGACACTCTGCAGGATGAGGTCATGTGTGAAGTGCTCCGAACAGCACCGGCTACAGAATGTAATTGTCTGCAGTATCATTACTGTTCACTGGAAAATAACAAGGGTGGCTTAGAGCAGGGGATCCCAGAGACCAGTCCGCTGAGCCGTTGGCGGTCTCAGTTCATTAAGAATCGCTGGGTGGCTGGCAGAATGGCTCAGTGGATGAGGCCCTTGCCGGGTAAGTCTGATGACCCAGGTTTAATCACCAAAGCTCAGCTGTCCGCTGACCTCCACTGTGTGCTATGCATGCGCACCCACACACATCATCCTGAACACTCGATAAGAAGAACGAAGGTTTAAAACAAAAGAATGACTTGAAGGGCTCAGGTTAGAAAGAAACTCAGCCTGGCAGAGCCCTACATCTGGAAACTCATTTGGTAAAGCCTGGGAATCTGCCTTCAAGACCCATTTTCGTAGGATGATCCGACGTTAAACAGCCACTGGGTGTGGTGACCTGAGCAGTCTCTAAGCTCTGGCTTTCTAGGTTAGCCTCTTGACCTGTGGGAGCTTTCCCATAGATGGCTGACTATATATCCCTTCATCTTGGCCCAGGGAGAAATATCCAACTCCCAGCTCATGTCACATAGAACCAGAGCTAGCCAGAATCCATCCTGCCCAGCCACTTGGATAAGAAAAGGATAATCAGGAGGACAGACAGCCTTCCGCCTGACCCAAGGGAGCAGGGCCTAGAGATGTGGGGTCCTATGGTCAGCATCCTGTCTAGTGTTGGAAACCACTAGATTCCTTTCCTGACTTCAGCACAGGGAGCTTGCTGTAAATGCTAACCTAGTGTGCACAGAGCACTGGGCTTTATAAATAGGAAGCTTGTGACAAATTTGTCCTTTCCTCCCTCTCTTCTCCTCCCTCCTGTCTGCTCAGTGTCCCAATCCTTCAAGAACAAACTTCCTCACATTTTGCAGCAATAGCGCCATCTGCTGTCAGTAGATGATCAGCATCGCTAGCAAAGTAAGTAGGTCAAATAAGGCAGAAAAGATTGAATACAGATGGAACCTAGGATCTGTGAAGTGCTTCTTTTTCACCCCTTCCCTGATACCTCCAAGAGTTACATACACACAATTGCCTATTTCCACACGAGCCCCATACAATAAGGATGAAAAAGAGGTACATGATCGGCATTTGGCTGAAGCTGGCCATCTGCACCATGGGATGTGGCCGCTCTTGACCCTCACCTGGATCAAGTGGCAACAAGGGTCGAAGGTCAAGAGAAGAGGAATCAAGTCAAACAGCAACAGGTTTTGGCTTGATGGCTAAGAAGAAAGGCATTAGGCAAGTGTTCATAGTGGCCCACCTGTGATGACCTGGCTTGCCTTTCTGTACCTGCAGAGTGCAGGGGTCCCATACATGCTAGCGGCTTCTGACCTTGGAAGGTGTGTTATTCTCTACTGGAAGCTTCAGCTTTTGGGTTTTGAACACACCACACACACCCTTATGCTCCCCAATTTTTTTTTTTTAAATCGATTAGAGCAGACTCTCAGCAAGCCAGGAGAATGTCAGGCATGCTACTAACAACCAGCTGCGCCTTTCTGGCCTTGGAGGCTTCCTACAGGGTCATCTTCAGAGAAATCCGTGACTTCTCGCTTCTCCCCAGATGTTTGAATGCTACACATCAAAGCTGTTATCCAACATGAGAGCCAAAGCCAGCCTGAACTCCTCACAGAGCCCCTAATGGCGGTCATGGAGTCTAACTTGCCATGACTCTTGCAGGGCCCAGGAGACCTTCATGCAGTGGGACCAGTGCCGCCGGTTCTACAACTTCCTCATGGCCGACAACATGAAGAAGATCATCCTGTCTCACAGGTATAGGACCCTCTCCTATCTCAGGTGATACCTTAGTACCTTTCACTAAGACGAGACTTCACCCAGCTGGAGCAGTCCTGAGGCGGCCTGTCACTGTTTAGGTGGCCTTCCTCCTCAGGATGCTTCTGTGCACGGCTCCAGGACTGGGTCTCTGAAGGAGACTCAGAGCAGAGCATCATGCCTACTCGAGGCTCAGGCCCTTCGAGCAGTGGGGAGGAAACAGGAGTCTGCCAGGGAGGTCTGCCGTGGTGTGTTATCACTACTCCCGTTGTCCTCTCTCACTCGCCCTCCTCCCTGGCACTTCACCTCCCCTCTAGCTAGACTGGAGCATGTGGGCCTCGCCTCTCCACCCCTCTGTCCTTGTCAGCAGCTGCTCACTAGGCCCAACCCATTCCTTAAGGCCCACCTCAGGTCTCCCTTCTCCCATGAGGCTGCCTTTCTGAGGCTTCGCCTAGGTCTGTCCTATGCCTCAGGTGTATTGGCCATTTTTCACTCCTCCTAGAGCCTGGTACCCAAGAAACACTCAAGAAACGGAGTTTGGAGGGGGCTTTTGGCATCACTCTAAGGAAAAGGCATTCTAAATGGTTAATTTCTCAGACCTTTTTATCCGTGGGTTGGTTTGGGGCCTGTTTTTTGTGGGAAGAGGTGTTTGCTTTAGATGTGAGCTCACTGTGTTGACTGACTTGGCTCTAAACTCTTGAGCTCAAGCAATCCTCCTGCTGAACCTTCTGCATGCCAGGCCCACAGGTGGGCACCCCTGTGCCCACCTCTTAATCTCTTCCCTCCACCCTGGTGCTTAAAACAACCTTGTCTAGCCGGGCCTAGCCACATACTCCAGACCAAGCTGGGCTTCCTGTAGATGGGCTCCCATGGTACCTAAGCAAGGCTACTCCTCACAGCCCCTCAAACTTCAAGCTGCCAGGCATATCCTCAGGTCCTTGTGTCAGGTGGGTTGAGAAAAAGAGACTTCTGTCCCCTTTGCTATGGCAGAGTCAACAATCCCATTCAGCTCCTGTGATTTGAACATCAGTCACACGCTGGACACTGAGCTGGGTGCGGCCCAGCTGAAGTTCCAGTGGGTCTGGGAATTTTCTGAGGCTCTCTAGTCAGATGGAGTAAAGTTAGACTGCCGATGCCAAGTTTGAGTCCTTTATGTCTGTACTTCTAGAATGGACAGGCAGTCCTCCTAGGGCCGACTTGTTTTGCTGGAACGGTGAGTGTTGCTGAAAAGTCCTGAAGGTTCATTATGCAATTGTTAACAAATTGGGAAGGCATGTTAGTGTGTTTACCAGAGAAAGCCAACTAACTGAAATCTTAGGGAAACTTTAAGTTATGAATTCCATCCTTTGCCACCTTATTTGGGAAAAAGTCAGTCCTAAGGAAGGATGCTGCTCTCCTTTTAGAGAGGTTATAAATGGTTACCAAAACACTGCATTTCTGGCCTGAATGTTCCCTACTGTCGAGCCAAACCTCAAAGCAAACTCAGTCCTCCCCCTGCTGTGTGACAGAGCACCAGCCTGGACGGGAAGTCCACCCTGCCCAGCATCCTACCTTATTGTCATGCCCTGTATGGAGATTCCTCTCCACAGAAATGACCACTGTATCGAACCCACTCCTATCTCCACAGACACACAGCCTCAAACAACAGTAGAATCACAGTCAGCTCCACAGAGGTCTTGTCTGTGCCGAACATGTGCAAGTTTATTTCTTGAGAGCTTGTTTGGAGGTTCTAGCAAAGGGAGCATAGCTGCTTGTAGACCCTTGACTTAAAACCAACCTCTGTTTAGGGGAGGTTGTCCTCTTTGACCAAGCATGAAGCTTCCACAAAGACACACATGGAGCAGTGAGGGATGGAGGTCACTGGCCTAGCCAGCCTGATCACGCCCACATCCGGAAGTTTGTTTCTTACTCATTCCCTAAACAGTCTAGCAGAGTCTCGCAACTGTTTCTATTCCATTCACAGTGTCTTAGGTATCACAAGTAGTTTAGAGATAATTAAACATACAGGAGATGGCATAGTTACATACATATCCTAAAGACGGGAATGATAGCATGTGTTCTTGTTGTCTACTCAAAGAATTGAGTCAGGAAGACTGCTTAAGCCCAGGAGTTTGAGAACAGGGTGGGTAACACAAAGAGACCCCATCCCATCCCGCCACCACCCTCCAAAAATATCAGTCCTAGAGTATCTGTGTATTTGGATCTCTGGAGAATATTCTAGAACTAGTTGAAATGTGACACTTACAGCTTTTCGGCTAACACTGTGGAGAGCTGCTGACCCCAGATGATGTAGGGGTTACTGGACGGCTTCCTAATTAAGCAACACAAACAGCTTGTAAGGGAACAGGGACCTGCCAGTGGTTGGCAGCGTCAACATCAGCATGACATGCAGTTGCTAGACCCTGTTTGGCCTGCTGCCCATCACTGTTCCAAAAGGCCCTTCCTGGGCTTCCTCCCCTGTGCCAGCTTGAAACCTAGTCTTTGGTTTCAGGTCTTGGTACCCTGAAAGGAAAAGAAGGCTTTGATGTTCATTTTCCTATACGTTCTCATCTTTGTGGCTGTTCTATAGGCTCAAAGAAACCTTAGCCTGGGCTTCAGGAGACCATGTATGTGTGTGTAAATAAATAAATAAATAAATAAATAAATAAATAAATAAATAAATAAATAAATAAATAAGAAAAAAGCTAGGGCTAAAGTAGAGTGCTTGCCTAGCATGCATAAGACTCCAGGTTCAATCCCCAGTAGCACAGGAAAACAAAAACCAAAATAAATAAAAAACTGGAGGGCTATATGTCTGATTTACTGTCCCTCTTGGCGGCTGACACTCCCGGTCTGCCTGTGGACGGTGAAGCGGGCTCCGTGATGGTGGCTTCTCCTCTACATTGCTTTGTTCACTTCTGTGCCTTGTTCTAGACAAGCTCTCTTTGGAGACCATGTTAAGAAACCCCAGAGCCTGGAGGACACAGACTTGAGCCGGCTCTACACAGCAACATCCCTGATGCAGATTGATGACAATGTGATGAGGTGGGTCCCCAAGGAGTGCCGTGGGGTGGGTGCCAGGCCGGAGGCTGCTGTCCCCCCTGCCCAGCGTCACAGCCTTGCCCCACCCACTTTAGAGGCTGCTTTTCATTTAATAAGTATCTAATACTTAGAAGGAAATCACAGGAAAATTTTAATCTCCTGGAAGTGGAAAAAGATGTGACCATCCCATGTGGCACAGGCATCTGGAACTGGGTGGTGAGGTGTGCCCACTTAGTGGCCCCCTCTATACACAGTATGTCTTGCCTCAGCATGGGGCAAGATCAGTGCCACCCAGATCTGCCTCTACAGTGGAGGGAGGTATTTCTTGTACGTGGTCAGCATGCTACTCCAGACTTCAGTGGCCAAGTCTCTACCAAAAGCAAATGGCCAAAGGTAGAGCAAGAGACCTATAGGTTTCAGATGACACATGGAACCCCTTTCTGTGGGTGGCGATGGGATGAAGATGCTTCTGGGTGGAAGACACAATCCCCGCCCACTTCTCTCATTCCTTCATTTCCTGCCTGGACCCCTGGCACCTGTGATCTCACCTTTGCCGGTACTGGCACCTTCTAACTGAGGTTAGAAAACTGCACTTGTACAGTTGGTCTCAGACCTTGTCGCTGTCTTTCACATTTTATAATCACTTGATACCTTTAAGCATAGCCTAAAGTCAGACAGGCGGCCATTGGCTGGAGGCCGGGAGACCTCTGCCTCCCTTCTTCAGGAGACTCTCCTAGCCTTTCACACCAGGGAAACCTGAAGGTGTCGGTTATTGTTTTTTCAAAGCAAATAGAAATATGAAATTACTAGTATATTTAAAAGATAGAAATACAGTATATGACTTATTGTGGTGCCTATGGGGGGGGAGTTCTTTAATTTTAATTTTATATAAATATTCCATCCATCTTCTTAATTTAAGCCCAAAAGAAAACGTCCCTCAGTTCTTGTTTCTTAGTCTATTAATGTCTTCATCATTAGCAGTATCAAGTGGTAATGAATGGTTCCATAATCAACCCAGCCTATCAGCATCCTCAGAGTGGTCCCCAGCTTCACTGGAGGAAAGGAACACCTTGGGGAGATGGGGGTGGGGGGCAGATTCACACATCCTGGGTGTGATCTCTGCACACAGCCTCCTTCCTACCAGAGGTCCCTAGTGGTCTAGCCTGAGCCTTCCTGGTCATTTCCAGATAGAGGTACCTAAGAAGTCTGAAAGTGGAAGAGATCTACAGCTCTGGGGGAGGCAGGACATCTCAGAGACCTGAATTGAACGAGAAGGTCCACCTTCGGAGACTAGAGGCCCCACCCTGAGATTTCTCCAGTCCATGTGATAAGCCTCATAGCACCTTTAAGGAAAGTCCTGTCTTTGATCTACTTTACAGTGAAACAGCCAAGGCCCAGGAAACTTGAGCATTTGCCTAAGATTACCCAACCAGAAAGTGGCTGAGCCAGGATTTGAATCCAGTTCCTAAGCCCACGTTCCTGACTCCAAACTCTGCTACTTCCATACATTTTAGGGCAGGAGCTTCACCACAGTGAAGTCACTGCCTATGGGGATTCTGCCATTGCAGTGAGTTATGTGGAAACCAGAGAGTCATCAGCTCCATTTTGTGACAGATGTTGTTTTGCCTTTGTGTGTTCTTGTGTTCCAGAAAGTTCCACGGCTATAACTCCCTGAAGGAATATTATGAGGAAGAGAGCTGCATGAGGTACCTGCACAGGGTGAGTGACAACCCCTCAGAATCACTGTCACTGCAGCCACAATTACCTTTCCTAAGTTTGGGGGCAGAAGCAGAGCCAGGACCTGCCGAGCACCACTCTAGCATCACATCAGCTGAAGTGTCCTTGTACCAGTCTCTGTGACTGCCACAGTCCCAGAGCTGAGCTCAAAGCAGGCTTCTCCCAAGTCTGTGAAATGACTTAGCATCCAGGTCACCCTTAGACATGCTCTGACAGTACGGTATTGCCTGTTTTCTGGTGCAGTTTCATGGGAGATCCTTCTGGATTTCTTTCCGCCCTAGACCCTTTCTGTGGCCACATGTATCTTATTAACATGCCGTCTAGGACTGAACTCTCACTTTCTTTGCCATGATCTGGCAAGCACAGAATGAATTAGGTGGAGTTTTGTATCAAGGAGATAAGGAGCATGCCTTCTGAACATGTAATAGGCATAGGAGCACATACTTGGAATAACTAACCTCAGCATGCTGAGGCAGGAGGGTTGCTGTGAGTTTGAGTCCAACTTGGAGTGCACAGTAAGCACCCAGCCAGAGAGAACTTCGTAGCAAGATCACACCTCAAAAAAGAAAAAGGAGGACAGCAAGCCAGCTTTTGCGGGTGAGAGTGCTTGCTGCCAAGTCTGGTGTTCTAAGTTTTCAAAAACCTTGGTGGAAGAGAGAATTAACTCCACAGTTTGTCCTCTGATCTTGCATGCATGAGCACACTTGTGCACACAGACACACAAACAAATATAATTTCTTTTAGTAGCTACAGTACCTTGTGTTTACTAAGTTTTTTTTTTAAGATTTATTTTTATGTATGTGAGTACAGTGTCGATGTTTTCATACACACCAGAAGAGAGCATTGGATCCCATTACAGACGGTTGTGAGCCACCATGTAGTTGCTGGGATTTGAACTCAGGACCTCTGGAAGAGCAGTCTCTCCAGCAGCTCACTTACAGTGTCGGCCTGTTGGTTTGGCCAGGATCCTCAGCTGTGTGGCTGTCTTATGGGTCCTCCTGTGTCATCATCACTCACCCAGGTTCTTGACACACCAGAGTTGTAGGAGAGCACAGGTAGTCACTACATCAGGATGATACTTCAGGATGGTCTGTGTGCCCCATCAGTACTACCTACACCCTACACCAACAGGGGGCTCTGTTATCTGTTTTTCTCACCTGCATATTGAGCACAGTCCTGCCTAGAGCTCCCTGATATCCACCAGCCACTTCTATTTGTGTGTGCAGTTTGGTTGAAATAAGTATTGAACCTAGGGCCGTTCATCTGCCAGGTAAGGGCTCTCTGCCACTGAGCCATGTCTCTAACACTTGGTGGTGTTTGGTTTTGTTTTGTTTTTTTTTTTTAATAGGGCACACACACACACACACACACACACACACACACACACACACACACACAGAGGCTGGCCTTGAACTCACAATTCTTTTGCCTCCACCTCCCAAGTACTGAGATTATGAGTGTGCATATCTGGTTGCCACTCTGTTTGCATCTTTAAGATTCTTCTAGAAGGTCTCCTTTCCCTCTAGTGGAGTACACGTCACTTTTCTTTTTTATAATATAAGCTGAAGGAGATAGATAGATAGATAGATAGATAGATAGATAGATAGATAGATAGATAGATAAACATAGAGACACACACCTTGTTGTGGCCTTTTTCTGAGGGGTGTGGCTAATCTGAAACAGTAAAGATAATCAGAAATGCTGTGAGTGTCATTGCGTACTACCCTGTCCCCCCTGAGCACACAGGTCTCCTGGGGCACTGGCAGCTTTGCTCCTGTGCCTGCTGCCCAGTGATGGTGACTACAGACCTGTCACTCATCTCCCTGCCAGTGACAGTGGGGCATCCCTAAGGCTCTAATCCAGCCAGCTGAGCTGTAAGCATTTCCCTCTGCTTCAAGAGCATGTCTGGTAGGGGCGGACTTTAACTCAGTTTACCTTCTTGCTGCAGATATACGTGCCTCTCATGCTGGTTAACGCAGCTGACGACCCCTTGGTGCACGAAAGCCTTCTAACCATTCCAAAGTCTCTCTCAGGTGAGTTCCTTCCCATTGCTTCCCCAGCCATGCAACAGATTACTACTGTAAACTCTGTCACTTTCGCTTCCTGTCAGCACATGGAGACAAGCCCCTTCCTTCCTGGTACAGGAGACAGGACTAACCTTGATGGCCATCACCAGGAGAGTATGCAGCAGCATTGTCTCATGGCTGGAAAGCCTGAGTTAAAGAGATATTTAGAACTAAAATTTGTCCTAAACAGTAAAACAAAACAAAGCTAATTCTGCTGCCTCTGAGGATAGCCTCTCCATCTGCTGGAGGACATAAGCAACAGAAATGGAAATGCTGTGCAGACTCAGTTATCCTGCGGTCAACACTACAGGGAAGGCAGAGGGGAAACGTTCTGGAGGGAAGGCTGGGGGTTCCAGTTACTACATTATTTGTGGTGCAGATCCCCAGGATGCCATCTCCACAGTCCTCTGTGACTGTGTTTCCTCTCGTAAACACAGTAACCTAAAGGAAGAGCTGCTTCCGCCCCTGCCCCCCATCTGCAAGAGCAGATAAGCTAGTAGAGAAAGGGCTTCCGCCTTACAGCACTTTTGTCCTGCTCAGGAGAAAGGCCGAGTGGGGGAGCCCGTTACTTGATAGAGGTTCTCTCCTGTCAACCCCCCAGCCACCCACAGACTCCAGCACACCACAGCATGGCCCACTCAGCCACGTGCAACAGGACTTAATCTCCTTCTGGACCAAAAATAACATCCACAGGACTAATGCTGTCCCACAGAAATGTACAAAATAGCAGCTAGGAGGGAAAATAGAGGGCGTGAGGCGAGAAAAGAGCCATGTCTGCTTCCCCCCGTGTCCACTGCCTCCCCATGTCCACTCCCTCCCATGTCGTGCCCC
>CM052703.1:111342487-111359085 GCA_028551405.1 Uromys caudimaculatus | reverse complement strand
CAGGGCATGAAAAAGTTCAACTGCATTGAGTTCTCCTTTTTCTCTGATGGATAGCACTCTTTAGTGCTGTGATTCCCCCATCCTCTGAGCCTTCCCACCCTTGGAGTTAGCTAATCAGAATCTGCATTTCGCCGGGCAGTGGTGGCACACGCCTTTAATCCCAGCACTTGGGAGGCAGAGGCAGGTGGATTTCTGAGTTCGAGGCCAGCCTGGTCTACAGAATGAGTTCCAGGACAGCCAGGGCTACACAGAGAAACCCTGTCTTGAAAAAAACCAAAAAAAGAATCTGCATTTCAGCAAAATATCCTGAGTAATCCAGGCTCACAAAGTTGGGTAGCGTAGCCAGTCAGGTGGGGCACTTCGGCATCAGCAAGCAACATGGTGCTGGTTCCTCTCCTTTACCTCCCGTCTTTCAGCCCTAAGATTTTAACTTAATCAGTCATGTGGGGGTCAGGATGCGGCTTGGGTTTATAGAGCTTTAAGTATGTGTTGTAAGGAGCTCTGAAGCTAATACCCATTCTATAAACTGGGCTTTATTTATTTTGGCAGTTCTGGAGACTGAACTCGGGATTTTCAGTTCTGTTTTCGGCACTGTTTTACTGTTGAGCTGTGTCCCCCAACCCTTTTGGTACCCATTCTACACCAAACTCATGAGATCCTTCTGACTTGCCTGCCCACTTGAGAAAAGACGGCACAACACGCAGTGGCCGGATACCCACTTAGGTCCCTCTGGGGAATGCTCAGACCCCCCAGCTTGGAGTTAAGAGGATGTTGTAATTTTGCTGCCTTTCTCCCTACAGAGAAACGGGAGAATGTCATGTTTGTGCTGCCTCTGCACGGGGGCCACCTGGGCTTCTTCGAGGGCTCCGTGCTGTTCCCCGAGCCGCTGACGTGGATGGATAAGCTGGTGGTGGAGTACGCCAATGCCATTTGCCAATGGGAAAGGAGCAAGTCCCAGTGCTCAGACACGGAGCAGATGGAGGCCGAGTTCGAATGAGGCCTCCGGACTCTGGCGTGCTCCAGCGGCCCTCCTCTGGAGCCCACGCCCCTTTGATGGCTGTTTCAGGTCTCCCAGTGACCTGGATCTGACCTCATACCATCAGTGGGGGGGTTACCCATCATGCAACCTGTCCCAAGTAGGTGGCTCTCCCTGGGAGCTCCAGACTATTTTTGTGCTTAGTTACGGGTTTTCTCCATTGCATTGTTAGCCATGGTGACAAGCAACAAGATTCTCACCCTTCTGTCCGGTTTCAGTACCTGATTGCTTCCACAGCCAGTTAACATGTAGTTTTCCTATGAAGGAGTGAGTCTGAACTACAGTTTTGCTTTGCCAATCAAAGGCCTTTCCCTGAGAACAGTGAAGGATGCACTTCTTCACTTTGTGATGGTTGTATGAGCCCTTCTAGACATCACTCAGCTTGGGAGTCTGAGAACCTGGGGCTTCCTGGGCCTGAGTTTTGCCTGTGACGCAAAGGAAATTCTCTGAATCAAAAGCCAAGTTTTCTTTCTCATTGTCTCCTAAGACACCTCTGTCTTTGTCTTGCTGCTGCTGAGAGTTGCATGGGGCACTTGTCTAAAAATTCAGCCTCCTAGATCCCTCCCCTCGGAGAGGCTGACTTAGTGGGCTCGGGAAGGGCTCTGGGGATTTTAATTTTTGACAAGTGCCCCAGGGAATTCTCATCATCCAGCAAACTGAGGGAAACACCATACTACTATGCCTTTAAGTTAGAAAGTTCTCGGTGGCTCATTTAATTGACATTCATAAGCCACAGTGTCTCTTTGCTCCCAGAGACCTCCAAAGCAGCAAGGCCTATTATGTGGCTGCCCTTGTGTGATCTCCCTAAAAGGGAGAAGACATTTGAGCTGAGCCCTGGCTCTGCCTCTCCCCGGCTGTATGACCCTGGATAAGTCCCTTTGGACTTGCTTCTCTTCCCCTATTAAGTGGGGCTTGGACCAGGTAGATTGCCGAGATGGCCAGCAGGGGTGCCTGGGACGTCACCTCCCAGGCTGAGCATGGGAACGCCATTAATTGCATTTTTCCCCTTCCCCATTTCATAGAAAGAGATTTGAGAGTCTTAATCCCTCTCTTGTGATTTTAGTTTTTCATCCCTGTTCTACCCAACGTCTAAATTGATACCAAGCAACCCAAAAGTTGGATGTGAGTTTGAAGAAATGTATTTCCAACTAAGAGAAGGGGTGTTCTTTTGAAGTTGGTTTGTACTTAAATAGCCTTTGTGTTGTCTGTTGGGTAGATCTTTCTGAAATGTCTTCTCAAGCGGACTTCTCACTCTAGGGTTCAAGTACTCCTCTCCTGTGGTACTTGAGTCTCTAAGAACCTGCACTTTGAAAAGTCTGCAGTTGCTATCCAGAATTGAATGAGACTATGGGTGAATTGCCTGGGTGCGTTGTTTCTTCTGCTTCGTCTCCATTGGCACCAGGACACCCTGAGATGTAGTCGTGGGTCTGTGTGGATGTAAAAGGAGCCCCCTGAACACCTCGGGGCTGCGGGTGGAATAGAGCGTGGGCACTGGCCTGAGGCTGACAGGAAAACCTGTACAGGAAGCACTGTTTTCTGACAATCACTAGATCATCCCAACCACCACTGAGATGTCTGCAGCTTCCAGTTTGCTTTTTGCTGTAATTTGTCATACTCACCAAATCCCGTCCCTGTGCCCCTCTCATGGCGGCCATTTCTCTGTTGCATTTCTCTTAGCACAGATTGGCACTTTATCATTCATTCGTCAATTTGGAAGCGAGTCTTTCTCTGTCAATTTTTACCTGCACCCTACCACAGCTATAGTCTAGAAGACTCACACATAGTTCCTGCTTACTGCCTTCATCCCTGAAGACTTCTAATGAGAGCAATAAGGTCATAGAGTTGAGTCACCATCCCTGGAAGTGAGGGGCTCCCTTCGCTTGCCTGAGGTCATCTCTTCCCAAGTCCTGACAAAGCAGTGGCTTGGGTGGCACCTGCTTCAGAGAAAGTCAGCTCTGTAGTCACACTTAAGAGGAAGTGTGGAAGGCTGTCCTGGGAGGCTGGTCTGTGCAGCAGCCCTGGAGGCCCGCTGGGGAGAGGTAGAGCTGCCACAGTCCTGGAGATCCAGGCCCTGGAACTAGGGGAGGGGACTGTGCCAGCTGAAGCCTCCTTAGTGTGTCGCTCTGAATGGCACTGGTGTTCCATTTTGCTTCACATGAAATCAACTGAAGCTCTTTCTTCAAGCTTTGGGCTCTCAGACATGGAAATGAGACTGTGACCATGGCAGTCGGACAGGGAAATTCTTGTTGGACCCTGAATGGGAGTACAGAGGCATGACTGTGGAGGTGCCAGCTTGCCTAATGAATGAGGGAGCAGCCCTCTATGTAGGTCAGCCACTTTCCTTCCTCTGGGCTTCCTCGACTTCTTCCCAAAGCCATCCATTCCTGATAATGATGTGACCTGTCAGCTGGCTACCAAGTACTTACTTGGATCAAAGGCTGAATTTTTAGAGAGCGTTGAACATTCTGTTTTTAAATCAAGACTATAAATTACAAAGATGTAGACAATTCTGTGGCAGGAATAACATTAAGACCCAAATGGGGAGAGCACCTATATTATTCCAGTCATATTCCCTGCTTCCCAAATAATTGGAAAACATGGACTTCAGTCAAATTAGGATTACCTAGCTTGGAAAAAATTGTCAAGACTGCATAGTTAGCAGGGAGGCTCGTAGACTTGAAAACCCGTTCTGGCATCTTCCCTGCCAGAGCAGAATGAAGGTGGGAAGCGTGTGTCAGTATATTCCTTTCATTTCTGTGGCGTCTTACACTCACAGGGAACCTTAGGTTCTACTGAAATAATTCCTGTAAGGGTGTCTTCCTTTATTCACATGGTGTTACAGAAGCAGAGTCAGGAGGCCTGATTTCTCATCTCCACTGGCTCTGACTCATGCTGGACATATGGGCAAATCACTTCACCTCTCTGAACCTGTTACCTCGTTCTACATCATCTCTAAGGCTGCTTCACTCACTTGTGAATCATTTGTTCCATTATTGCTAAGTATGTCTGAAGTTGCACATAGAAGGGGGTGAATCCTGACCCCTAAGCTTATCTTGAGAGGGAGTGTGTGCATTCAGCTTTTCCTAGTTAGAACCCGAGACAGCATCCAAAGCCCTGTCTTTAGCCTCCCTTCCTAGTCTTCACCATTCTGACAGTTTCCTTGCTATTCTGAGGGCGGTCTTGTGACTGTAGCAGGTGAGGGCCACAGTAATGAGAATACCTCCAGCCTAATGTATGACCAGGCAAAGCATGGACGGTTGCCAAGACAGAAGTCCTTCCTGTGCAGGCTCGTTCTGAACTCAGCTGAACCTTCTGGGTAGCTGAGCTTATCTGGCTGGCATCCGGATGAGAGCTCTCTTTGTAAGCGGCTGACTTAAGAAAGAGTTTGCCAGCTCCGGAGATACAGAACATGTGTTTATGTTTGCCCCGGAAGCAGGTGTTAAGAGATGTGAGAGACTTTTCTTTTCCTGTGGCCTTGATCCTGACTTGAGTGACAGTTTTAAAAGAAGAAAGGGGGGTGGGGGTGGAGACAGGACTTGTGGAGTTGAAGGAACTCCTGGGTTTTCTTCCTTTAGGTTCACGAGAGAGTTCTTATAAGGCATGTCACCTCAGCATCCTGTTGCAGTATCATCTGGAATTATTTTCTTTACCCAGAAAGCCTTAACTTGCCTCTAGAAAATCCCCTGGTATGACAACCTTGTGGCATAAGAATTCAAACTCTTCTGCTATGAAAGTCTGAAGCAAAGCCACAGCCAAACCAGAGAATTTCCTCAGGTGGCCTGGAGGCTCCTATGACATCACCCCCACCTCTCACCCAACACCACGAGCGATCTGGAGCAAGCCCCTCCACCTGTCTTCTTGGCCTTACTCTTTCAAAGCCACATTAGATCACTCAAATGCTTCCAAAAAGGGCCTGCTTGGCATTTAGAGGCCAAGCCATTGAGGGCCAGGTTTCTTCCACCTGTTATCTAAGCAAAGGACAGTATCCCCTCTGTCTGGGGTCACTTTTCCTAAACTATATTCCCAACTAAGGACACAGGAGCAGGCTAAGGAACCAGAACAGCATCCAGAGCAAAGGCTGCTCTGCCGGCCTTGCCGCCTCCAAGTGCTACGGCCCAGCATCCTCCTGAAGTGGTCCTTAGAAACAGGCCACAGAATACAGCTTGCCAACAGTCCCCAGACACCCAGAACACAGACAGCTGTCTCTTTTGGAAGGGTCCACCTGCCATGTTTTCCAGCTGTTTTTCCTAGTATATATGTAGGTAGAGCTTTCACCGATGCCTAATAAAGCTGAAATCAATTTCTAATTGGTAGAGTAAGACTGACATGGTGAGTTTCAGAAAGTTCACAACTTTTTACTAGACTCCTGTCAATTAGGAAATCCATAACTGGCCCCCATTAGCCAAGTAATCTTCTGTTGCCATAAACTGGGGACAGTCCACTTCTAGCACCTGTAGGAGTACCCTTAGTCTCAGTGGGCATTCTGCTCCCAGACCACACACAGAGCAGTCAGCATCACCTAAAATCATTGCTGATCTCCTTGGTCTCCAGGGCCAACCACCACTCTCCCAAGCTGCTCTCATGAGGGAACCTAGTTCCTGGCTATAGGAGCTAGGTTCACTTTGGTCTTCATTTTGGCCTCTTTAGTTTTCCTAAAGCACAAATCCAAGTAGAATCCTGTTATCTCTCCACACCCGTTCCAGGTGACCTGGCTCTCTCCAGCAGCCTCAGGTAGACCTTCACCTGAGCTTGCAACTTTTCCCCCACTGCCTTAGTGACCAGGGCTGGGGCGGGGGAGGGACCAGTTTGCCTCCCTCCTTTTCCCAGGTAGACTCCAACAGACCAGTCTTAGGTTGACAAATCTGCTTCCAGATTGATTTTTTTTTTTTTTTTTTTTTTGAGAGCCATCACTTTCACATTCCCGATTCTAATGCGTTTTTGTTTGTTTGTTTGTTTTGTTTTGTTTTCCTTCTCTCTGGGTTTCATGGAACTCCAGAGGTGGCCCTGGAAACACTGTATTTTGGAGTTCATGCTCCAACAAGCCCCTGTGCTGCTGCTGGATCTTTTGACTCCTCCCGCGGCAGGTGTTTCAGACTTGCAATTAGCAATGCAATTTTTTCTAAATATGAGGATATTTACCTTTATTAAGAAATTCTAAACAATGACGTTCTTGATTGTTTTAAGTTCTCACATTATTTTGGAATCTGTGGTGGTGAACAAAGATCATTACAAACAAAAACTGTAATTTTGTTATCTTTGATTCAACGGAATTTCTTTACTTAAAAAAAAAAATAAAGACAAAAAAATGTAGTGTGCTTGTGTGTGCTCTGTCTAGTGAGGGTCTTCTGCATGAGAAGAGGGTGCATCTGGGGATGAGGGGGTGACCCCTCGGATAAAGTGCTTGCTTGCAGAAACTTGAAGGACTCAATTCAGACTCCAGCACCCAAGCCAGGCGTGGTAGCACAGGACTATAAATTCTACAGCTAGAAGGCAAAGACGGGAGGGTGCCTGGGGCCTACTGTCTGGCTGCTCTTCCTATCCGAATAGAACTCCAGACTTGTTGAGAGACCGTGTCTCAAAAACAAGGTCCTCAATAGAGGAGGACATCTGATGTTGACCTCTAGCTTCCACATGAGCACACACACACACACACACACACACACACACACACACACACACACACACATGGGTGTAGGCCCCGTGCCTGCATCACAAAGCGTGGGGCTTAGTGGCACTGTGCAGGACACTAATTTCCTCTCACAATCGATGTTAAACCAACCTTGCAAAAAAATACCAGATGTGACCAGTTCACACAAGCCCATCCTCTCCAGGAAAGCAAGCCAAGAATCTGAAGTAAGTAAGGTAGCACTTCCTAAACTGAGCCATGCAGGCAGGTGCTGGGCAAGGTGGAAACAGAGCTTGCCGTGTACAGCTCGTGTGGTTTTCCAGTAATGTTCTTTTAAAAGGCCAAGGTCATGTGAATCAGGTTGGGTTGGTTGCACAGTGACAGTGGCTCCTTCTCTGCTTCCTTTTGCTTTCTTGAGACAAGGGTCTTGTGTAACCCGGGCTCCTCTCGACCCCTGCCTCTGCCCCTCAGGAGCTGGTTTATAGGCCTGTACTCTTGGTGTTGATGGTTTTCCTTTCCCTTGGATCTGTCTTAACCAGATCAAAGGGTCTCCCAGAGCCAAGCACTGGCTTAGGCAGGAGAGTTGTATCACCTCCCTGCACTTGAGCCTTCCTCCCTCTCATTTTCTGCAAACCCTTTGACAAGCGTCGAGGAGTGCAGAGTGGAGGCTTTGGAAGGCATAAGCTACCAAGACCCAGAAATGCCCAGGATCACACTTCAGAATTCCCCTATTTCCTGTCACCTACAAAAGAGATGCTCTATTTTTTTTTTTTTTTTAATTTGCGGACCCTGATTTTATACAAATAGCTAAAATCATGGCAGACACTCAATTTTGACCTAAGAAAACCAACTTGTACTCAGTGATAGAGTACTTGCCTAGCAAGCACAATGCCCTGGTCCAGTCTCTAGCACCAAAAAAATAAAATAAGATGTGGGATAGAAAATACTGCCAGGAGTATTGCATGGTTCAGCAGTTAAGAGCACTGACTGCACTTTCAAAGGACCCAGGTTCTGTTCTATTCCCAGCACCCGCATGGCAGTTAACCGTTTGTAACTCCAGCTCCAGGGGATCTGACACTTTTTTTTTCTTTCTTTTTTGTTTTTGTTTGTTTTTTGAGACAGGGTTTCTCTCTGTAGCCCTGGCTGTCCTGGAACTCACTCTGTAGACCAGGTTGGCCTCAAACTCAGAAATCTGCCTGCCTCTGCCTCCCAAGTGCTGGGATTAAAGGCGTGCGCCACCACTGCCCAGCTACACTTTTTTTACTGTTATGGGCACCGTCTGCATGTGGTGCACAGACACGCCATCAGGTGAGACACTCATACATGTAAAACAGCTGTTAGGAGACTCGGTCCCAATAGCATGTCATTTGCCACACCTCTGCTGAGCAACCTTCTAGCATTTGTGGCCAGTGGCTCTTCTTTCTCCAACAGAATGAATGCATTTTTAAATTTTTACTTTTCACAAACAGACTCTTCAGACATGCTCCTATTGAAAGGAGACAGGAGGGACAGATGGTGGCATTTGTATGTCCAATAGTATAAAGACATATTTGTATTCTCTATTGTAGAAAGGAGTCCTCATGTTATTAACATAAACTGTTAGTAGTTTGTTCTGCTTCAACCATACACAGTCCAGGCGCCCTGGAGAATTATGAGGTTGATAGCAGAAAGCAGTAGTTAGACTTGTGTTTCAAGAAGCTGCCAAAGTCCCAGATAGCCAGAGAGTGAGGAAAGAGAACGAGATGGTGACAGGAAAGGCATAGACATCAAGAACCTCAGAAATGTGGGACACCTTACCGGAGAGGCAGGGCTGAGCTCTGCAAAGACTGCCTGCATACCTCCTGCCCACTCAACGCCTGCTGGCTAGAGATGAGCATAAGGCAGGTTTTTTAAAGATGCTAAATCTACTGCCTTATCAGATCCCCCGCTCCCTGAATAAAGCACAATTTGAAGATTGCATTCCCGGGCCTGAGAGATGACTCAGTGGTTAAGAGCAGCGACTGCTTTTGCACAGGACTCAGGTTCAGTTCCTGGTACCCAAATCAGTATCAGGCAGCTCAAAACAGCTTGAAACTCCAGCTGAACAGGATCCAACACCCTATTCTGATTTCTATAGGTGTGCGCGTGTGCGCATACACACACACACACACAATTTAAAAAGTAAAATCATTTTTTCTGGTATTCATGTTATACTGGAGATAACATTTCCTATGGTGAGGACCCAGTGTCTAATTGGATAATTCTCCATATTATAGCCCCCACCCTACCCTATTCCTTCTTTCTCTCTCTTTCTCTCTCTCTCTCTCTCTCTCCCCCTCTCTCTCCCCTTCCCTGTGTTCCTAGGGCAACTTACAGGAAGTGCTCATTTTCATGAACTACATTGCAGACAGGTGAGGTGGCACACACCTTTAATTCTATTGACGTCTGGTTTCAAGAAAGGCCACTCTGTACATCACGTTCCAGTCCAGCCAGAGCTACATAGTGGGATCCCGTCTCAAAAAAAAAAAAAATTTAAATTAAAAAAAAAAAAAGATATTACAAACAATCTGCTTTGAACTGCTGAGCCTTTCCCCAGAGAAGACACACTCCTCTCCTTGTGGCTCTGGGCCACCCAGAACTTCTGACTTGTTGGCAGTATCTTGCATCTCTACAAACACACACCAGTTTCCTCCTTTATCTTGTTTTCCTTCTTCCTCTTATGATGGGGAAATGAAATCCTCACAGCAGCATTCTTCCCCTCTCCGGTCTGGGCCTCTCCCATGCCCAGATTATAACGAATAAACTATGTAAGACAACATTAGAGACTAAGGATCTGTAGTAAGAGGCAAAGGGATTCGGAGGCAGGGTCCCAGGCTAGCCACTTCCTGGCACTTTGACTCTATGTAGTAAGAGGCAAAGGGATTCGGAGGCAGGGTCCCAGGCTAGCCACTTCCTGGCACTTTGACTCTATGTAGTAAGAGGCAAAGGGATTCGGAGGCAGGGTCCCAGGCTAGCCACTTCCTGGCACTTTGACTCTATGCAGGAATTAATGCTAGATTTTAATGTTTCTAACAGATAAGATAAAAATAATAATATCTTAGTGGTGCGGCACATGCCTTTAATTCCAGCACTCAGAAGATTGAAGCAGGAGGATTGCTGTGAGTTCAAGCCCAGAATGGCAGAAACATAATAAAACTCTGATGAAAGGCTCACACAATACTATTCATAATTTCTGTGTTTTTTTAACAGTGGTTTTTAGCTGGAAAATGTAGAACTAGACATTCAGATCCATATGAGAGCTTCTAAAAACAGAGGCCCAAAGGCAAAGCAGAGACAAGCAAGCCTGAGACAAAAGCTTGGCAGTTTAAAACAGACTTTGTGGGACTTTTCTCCCACCAGTAGGCTCCCTGCTGATGGTCTGGCTGGTTCAGGATACATTACACAACAGTTATGGTCCAATCAGCCATCCTATCTTTCTTCAAACTGCTCATCCCTAAACCGGGGGGGGGGGGGGGGGAGTCTTCTAAGATTTAAAACAAAGAAACAAAACAGTACTCTAGGTGCAGGAGAGATGGCTCAGTGGTTAAGAGGTCCTGAGTTCAATTCCCAGCAACCACATGGTGGCTAACAACCATCTATCCTGGGATCTGATGCCCTCTTCTGGCATGCAGGTGTATATGCAGATAGAACACATACATAAAATGAATAAATAAAATAAATCTTTTTTAAAAAAACTACTCTAGAAGAGACTGGATTTATTTTGGCTTTCTGAGTCTCCCTCCTCACCCCCTGCTTTGCCAGAGGGTCTCTCTCTCTCTCTCTCTCTCTCTCTCTCTCTCTCTCTCTCTCTCTCTCCTGCTTTTTAATTCTTTTAACCAGAAGTAGGTAGATTAAGAGGCTCTAGACTATAACAGGCTTACCCACACACCATGGCCTGCTGGCAAGGCCAGTTCCATCAAGGGCTGGGGATATGCCTCACACAAGGCCAGGCCTGGGTTCAGTCTCCAGCACTATATAACCTGGCACTGTGGTCTATGTCTGTAGCACTTGGAACATAGAAACAGGAGGGTCTGAAGTTTAAGGTCACCTTCAGCTACATAGCAACTTTGAGATTAGTCTGGACTAACCTCATGAGTCTGGACTAACCACATTAGTTCCTGTGGGTTGTTTTTTTTGTTTGTTTGTTTGGTTGGTTGGTTTTGGTTTTGGTTTTGGTGTATTTATTATTGTTTTTTACTTATTGTATGTATATGAGTACACTGTCGCTGTCTTCAGACACACCAGAAGAGGGCATCAGATCCCATTACAGTCGGTTGTGAGCCACCATGTGGTTGCTGGGAATTGAACTCCGGACCTCTGGAAGAGCAATCAGTGTTCTTAACTGCTGAGCCATCTCTCCAGCCCTAAGTTTCTGGTTTTTTGTTTTTTGTTTTTAAATCTGAGATGTGGCTGGGGCCATGACAGAGTAACTTTAAACCTTCCCACACCCTGGAGCATCTTGGTGGGCAGAGGTTACAAGCTGCTCTCTTGGAAGCTTTGATGGGTTCTTGAATATGCAATACCCTGGAATTCTTGCTTAAAATGCAGTTCTTATTTGGAAGGCTGGGTGGAGCCTCAGATTCTACCATCCTGACAGGCTCCCAAACAGGGCAATGCTCACTTCCTGGGAGCACCGCCTTGAATGGAGATGAGCCTGCAAGCTTCCAGATCTAACATTGATTTTCTTGAGCATCGGAGCTGTACTCCCCACCCCGAGAAACCGGAGCAGAGATGGTTCTGTGCACTCCTCTGGTGTGTCTCCATCTCTTCTGCTGGCTGGCTTGACAATGCTTCTCCCAGGAGCCCTCACTGTCCAGGCAGCAGTAGGCTACTCCAGAGTCACCCAGTGAACTCTCGGCTCCCAGCAATGGCCGACTCAGTTCAGAGTCTCTCTGAAGCAAGGAGTATCTTTCCATTCACGCCTGGATGATTGGCCTCCAGAGTCTGCTGTCACATTCTCTGAAGGGTCACACAAGGAGGGCAGAAATACATAGCTGCAGTCTGCCAACTCATATCCTGCTCCAGTTTGTGGCCAAATTCTTGCCTCAGGCCAGATGTTTCCAGAAAGATGTTATATGGACCAAATGGTTGTCATAAAACTCAGGGCTCTTTGTTCCTATTCCTGTGGTTTTCAAGATAGTTTATTGTCCTTCCTGTATCTCATTAGCACAGGAAGGTGAGACATTTGTCGAATCACAGATAAAGGAAGGCTCAGACCTTATGGGGCTGATTAAGTCAGATTTTAACATTCACGGTCTCCCCACACCTTCTCCTAATGGAGCAGCACCGCCTTCCCAGACAGGGCTAACCAGCAGACCCATTGCTTATCACCTCCACCTTTCCTGTCCACATCCTCCAGCTATGGCAAAGCAAGGCCAGCAGGGGGCAGTGTGAACGCATGAAGCAGGCTCAATGGCCACCAAGTCCATGGCTTCTCCCTCACAGAGCCAGTGGGTTCTCTTGTTATGATGGCCCCTGAGCTAAGGCCTTGCCTTGCAGACTATAGATGAACTCCAGCATCCTCTTGGAGCTTAAGTGGGAGCCAAGACTGCCCTGCAAGCTTCCTGGCCAGAATCTGCCTGCAATGTTTTCCTATCCCTGTTTATGAAATTGGAGTTACTATAAATCAGGAAGCCTGGGCCGCACTGGGGAGGGCTTCTGGAAATTAGGGATCCAGGAGAGAGATGTAAGTCAACCAAAACTATCAACCACAATTCTCTCAGGTTTGTAATATAATGCTAGGAAAACAACTAGAAGTGTGTGTGTGTGTGTGTGTGTGTGTGTGTGTGTGTGTGTGTGTGTGTGTGTGTGTGTGTGTGTGTTTGTGTGTGTGTGTGTGTGAGAGAGAGAGAGAGAGAGAGATACTAGGTAGCCTTGGCTGGCCTTGAACTTATTATGTAAACCATACATGTAAACTTATAAAGATCTGCCTGCCTTTACTGCAGAGCTCCAGGATTAAAGGTACATGCCACCGCCGCCGGGCAGTGGTAGCGCACGCCTTTAATCCCAGCACTTGGGAGGCAGAGACAGGTAGATTTCTGAGTTCGAGGCCAGCCTGGTCTACAGAGTGAGTTCCAGGACAGCCAGGGCTACACAGAGAAACCCTGTCTTGGGAAAAAAAAAAAAAAAAAAAAAAGGTACATGCCACCACACCTTAGAAGAATAACTTAAGAAAAAAAAAAAAAAACCAAAAAAACAACTAATTTCTCAGAGCCAGGGAGACAGCTCAGTAGGTAAAGTGGCCCCATGCCCAGAAGACAGTACCACACCATGAGAACCCCACATGCTCAGCAAGCAAAGTCTTTAACGGGAGTCCTCACACATGCTCAAAAGTCACTACATATTTGTGGCAGCTAAGTTCATGGATAGAAAGCATTTTGTATTTGTCAAAACAGGTAGATTTGGGAAATGTAAGCTGTACTGGCTAGTTTCATGTCAACTTGATATGAACTAGAGTCCTTTTAAAATAGGGCACCTCGCCGGGCAGTGGTGGCGCACGCCTTTAATCCCAGCATTTGGGAGGCAGAGGCAGGTGGATTTCTGAGTTCGAGGCCAGCCTGGTCTACAGAGTGAGTTCCAGGACGGCCAGGGCTACACAGAGAAACCCTGTCTTGAAAAACCAAAAAGAAAGAAAGAAAGAAAATAAAAGAGGGCACCTCAACTGAGAAAATGCCCCCACCAGATTGGCCTGTAGACAAGCCCGCTAGGGCCTATTTTCTTGAGGGAGAGCACAGCTCACTGTGGGTGGTGCCACCCCTGGCTGGTGGTGCTGGATGCTTTAAGAAAGCAGGCTGGCTAGACAGAGTGATACCTGCCTTTAATCTCAGCACTCTGGAGGCAAGTGGATCTCTGTGAGTTCAAGGTCAACCTGGTCTACAATGTGAGTTCCAGAATGGCCAGAGCTACACAGAATGGTCTGGAACAACCAAAGAGAGGCAGTAGGGCAGGGAGAGGTGGTGTATTCCTGTAATCCCAGAGCTGAGGGGCAGAGACAAGAGGATTCCTGGGACTTGCTGGCCAGCCAGTCTAGCTGAAACAGATTCAGTATGATACCCGATCTCCAAAAAATAAGGAACTAAGCAATAGGAGAAGACACCCAACATCAACCTCTGGCCTCTACATATGCATGCATGGGTAAGCACACATATAAATAAATAAATAAATAAATAAATAAATAAATAAATAAATAAATAAATAAATAAATAAGAAAATAAAAATAGCCAGGCATGGTGGCACAGGCCTTTAATCCCAGCACTCAAAAGGCAGAGGCAGGCAGATCTCTGAGTTCGAGGCCAGCCTGGTCTACAAAATGAGTTTCAGGACAGCCAGGGCTACACAGAGAGACACTACTGTCTCAAAAACAAAACAAAACAACAACAAAAGGAAAAATAAAGTTTTTACCCAGTCAAATACTTGTTCTCTCAAAACCACTCCCTCTGCTAGTCCCTTGATGTCATCCCTTGGCCTGAATTCCCTGGATGTAACTGCAGTGTTCTCATCCTTGAGACACCTTTAGCTCCAGAGCATCTGAAGGCATCCCTCAGTGTTAGGATTCCATACCAAAGTTTCATAGAAGGTTTAGTTCGAAAAGAGAGCTTCAGCTTTTAAAACATCGCTAAAGGAAACTTGGGGAAAGTCCTCACTGGCCAGCCTTCTACCCTCCTGCCACAGTGATAGTAACTTGTTATGATTCTTCCCCCAGCTCAGAAGTTCTGTGTAAAGACCATTGAGGACTGTTGACTGTGAGAGCCATAAAGAAGGAAGCTCCTCGGGTAAAGAACACTAACTGCAAACCTTGGGATAGAAAGATGTAAGAGCCTGGCAGTGGTGGCACATGCCTTTAGTCCTGGCACTCAGCAGGCAGAGGCAGGCAGATCTCTGTGAGTTCAAGGCCACCTTGGTCTACAGAGTGAGTTCCAGGAGAGTCAAGGCTACACAGAGAAACCCTGTCTCAAAAAAAAGAAAAACAAAAGAAAAGAAAAAGAAAAAAGAAAGGGAAGAAAGAAAGAAAAGAAAAGAAAGGCAGGAAATTGGTCCAGGTTTGGTGAGATGGGTGGTAAAGCTGTTGGCCATAGAATGTGGCAATCTGGGTTCAATCCCCAGGACACACATGGTAGAAGAAGAGAACTGACTCCTGCAAGTTATTCTCTAACTTCCACATGCACACCATCATAACACACATACACACACACACATACACACACACACACACACACACACACACACACACTAAAATGTAAAAAAAAAAAAAAAAATTAGTGGTACACCCTTGTCTTAGTCAGGGTTTCTATTCCTGCACACACATCATGGCCAAGATGCAAGTTGGGGAGGAAAGGGTTTATTGAGCTTACACTTCCATGCTGCTGTTCATCACCAAAGGAAGTCAGGACTGGAACTCAAGCAGGTCAGGAAGCAAGAGCTGATGCAGAGGTCATGAAGGAATGTTCCTTACTGGATTGCTTGCTTCCCCTGGCTTGCTCAGCCTGCTTTCTTATAGAGCCCAAGACTACCAGCCCACAGATGGTACCACCCACAAGCCCCTCCCCCCTTGATCACTAATTGAGAAAATGCCTTACAGCTGGATCTCATGGAGGCATTTTCTCAACTGAAACTCCTTTCTCTGTGATAACTCCAGCTTGTGTCAAGTTGACACACAAAACTAGCCAATACAATTGACCCCTTGTCAACTTGACACACAAACACATCACCATTAAGCCTTGACCCTTACTTTATTCATCCCCAAGATCTAAATAACTTTACAAGTCCCACAGTCTTTGCAATTTCCCACATATCAAAATTTCAATTCCTCCAAAAATATCCAATCTCTTAGAATTCAAAGTCTTTTTTACCATCAAAAGTCTCTTAATTGTGGGCTCCACTAAAATACCTTCTTCCTTCAGAAGGGAAAATATATCAGGGCACAGTCACAATCAAAAGCAAAATCAAACTCTAACCATCCAGTGTCTGGGATCAATCACGATCTTCTGGATTCCTCCAAGGGCTTGAGTACTTCTCCAGCTCTGTCCTTTGTAGCACACACCTTGTCTTCTAGGCTCCAGATGCCTGTACTCCACTGCTGCTGCTGTTCTTGGTGGTCATCTCATGGTACTGGCATCTCCAAAACACTGCTGTCTTCCGCTGCAACTAGGCTTTACCAACAGCCTCTGATAGGCTCTCTTCATGGTGCCAAGCCTCACTTCCTTTGCATGACCCCTTCAGTCCTGGACCATCAATTGCAACTGAGGCTGTACCTTCACCAATGGCCTTCCACGGCTTCTCACAGTGCCCAGGCCTCAGCTACTCTTCATGATTCCTTCATGCCTTCAAAATCAGTACCTCCTGGGTGACTCTTACACATTACCAAGTCCAGCCACAGCACAAGGTACAACCTTGGCTATCTCTGGAACATAGCCTCTGTGCTCTCAGAAAACACTTCTCAGAAGATTTCACCCCAAAGATGCTGGTCTCTTCTTAATCACCGCTAACTTCTTAGCTCCAGCTAACCAGCATCAGTAGTCCCAGCAATACAATGGTTTTGCTTTAGTAGTTCTGGTATCTTGTTAATCACAGCTGATCCTTCAGCCCCAGCTAACCAAAACCACAGAATCTTAAATCAAACTAGCAATGGCCCTGATAAGAGTCTTTAATCTTGCTGGGCAGTGGTGGCGCACGCCTTTAATCCCAGCACTTGGGAGGCAGAGGCAGGCAGATTTCTGAGTTTGAGGCCAGCCTGATCTACAGAGTGAGTTCCAGGACAGCCAGGGCTACACAGAGAAACCCTGTCTCAAACAAACAAACAAACAAACAAAAGAGTCTTTAATCTTCCCTCTGAAATTTCATAAGCCAGGCCTCCATCTTTTGCACTGTTCTCAACATTATCTTCCAAGCTACTACAGAACACCCCACAGAGCTCTTAAC
>CM052703.1:111325542-111342387 GCA_028551405.1 Uromys caudimaculatus | reverse complement strand
AGTCCTTCCACAGTCCTCCCCAAAACATGGTCAGGTTGTCACAGGAATACCCCACTCCTGGTACCAATTTGTCTTAGTCAGGGTTTCTATTCCTGCACAAACATCATGACCAAGATGCAAATGGGGAGGAAAGGGTTTACTGAGCTTACACTTCCATGCTGCTGTTCATCACCAAAGGAAGTCAGGACTGGAACTCAAGCAGGTCAGGAAGCAGGAGCTGATGCAGAGGCCATGGAGGAATGCTGCTTACTGGATTGCTTCCCTGGGCTTGCACAGCTGGCTTTCTTATAGAACCCAAGACTACCAGCCCACAGATGGTATCACCCACATGGGGCCCTCCCCCTTGATCACTAATTGAGAAAATGCCTTACACCTGGATCTCATGGAGGCATTTCCTCACCTGAAGCTCCTTTCTCTGTGATAACTCCAGCTTGTGTCAAGTTGACACACAAAACCAGCCAGTACAACCCTATAATCTCAATACTTAAACTGAGACAAGATGATTACCACAAGTAAAAGGCCAACCTTGGCTACAGGCACTTTAAAAAAAAATGTCAAGGAGATCACATCCCCAGCCAGCATGCTATGACAGGAAGTCTCCCTTACAAAAACTGAGCACTCAAAAATCACTGTGCACTTGTGGAAGCCAGCTCCATAGGAGAAAAAAAATATTTGTATTTGTCAAAACATGCAGATCTGAAGAACATAAGCTGTGTCAACTTGTTTTATGTCAGCTTGACACAAACTAGAGTCCTTTTGGAAGAGGAAACCTCAATTGGGAAAATACCCCACCAGATTGGCCTACAAGGCCCCTTGTTTGATTGATGTAGGAGAGCCTAGCTCTCTGTGGGTGGGACCACACTTGGTCAGTGGGCCCAGGTGCTATAAGAAAGCAGACTGAGCAAGTCCTGAGGAGCAAGGCATGACTTACTCCTCCATGCCTCTCACTCCACTTCCTGCCTTGAGTTCCTGTCCTCACTTCCCTGGATGACGGAGCTACAAACTGTGAGATGAAATAAACCTTCTCCTCCCCAAGTTGCTTTTGCTCAATGTTTTATCATAGGATAGAAACTCTAAATAAGACCTAAGTCATCATGAAAGAGCATGACACAATACAAAGAATGGTTTTATTTGTCTAATAAGAACTGAGAGTGTTTGGGGAAGTTGTCAAAGGTACCTTTAAGTAAAGCCATCCAACAAAGCAAACAGCATTAGTGAATGGGAACCTAGCCCCAAGGGTCACACCTAAGATGGATGGAGAGGAAAGGGCATGACCTCCATTCTGGACAGAGTCCAGAGATCTTAACTTCTAGGGCGTTCATCAGCAGGTCAGCTCCAACTGCCACTGTTCTAAGGTTGCTGCTCCTTCCCTGGAATCCTGGGTGGAAAACCCCTTATCTGCCTACTGCTGCTAAGATCATTAGAGCTTCAAGCCCCTCTCTTTCTTCTTTTTACTGAATTGCAAGTAAGCTTTTAACTCGCCTTCCACACTCTAAGTATCAAAGCGATTACAAAGAAAATCACGGAGAAGCCTAATTAGTCTTTGAAATCCAACTTCTCTCAAAGTCACTGCCCTGTAACTGCAGAGGCAGGTAGGAATTTAACTGCCCCACAAATCTCTTGTTTAAAGGCATTCCCGTGCCTCACTGCCCTCTATGTCAGTTTGGGATGAGGGGCCACTAGAGCGTTCCTAATCCTAGGGAAGTCTGGGGAAACCAGTCACTTCAGGCCTTCCTATTCCCAGTCTTGGGTTCAGGAAAGCTGAGGAAGGACCAGGATGCTAATACAGACCACATGGCATCTCCTCACAAGGCTGTGTCCTCAACTTCAACCCGGGGCCCAAAGAGCTGCTCAGCAACAACTTTGCCGTCATACTTGGGCAGTGTACCCCCAAAGTCAGCAGGCAAGATGTTCTCATCAATCTCCTGGAAGAAGCTATCCAGGTCATCTCCATGAACAAAGACCTGCAGGGAAGGGAGCAGAAGGGTGGGGGAGGGGAGACAAAGGCACAGCGTCCTGTCTTTGTCTTTCTCTACAGCCTCCAAGCGGTGCTGTCCGGGGGGTGGGGGGGGGTGGGGGGGGTAGTTCACCCAAATGTCTGTGGAAGGGTCGGGAGGCAGCCACACACTCACCCTCTGTAGCAACTTGTTCTTCAAGAAGGGCTTGACCACATTATAGGTGGTGGTGAAGTACCAAGGCTGGTGGATGAAGTGGATAGCTTTGAACCTGGCTGGGAATGAATCCTGCAGTGACAGAGAGATACTCACAGCCCCATTGCCTCAATGGTCTCAAAGGTTCCTACTTACCAACACACACACACACACACACACACACACACACACGCACACACGCACACATGCACACACACACACACACACACGCACTCACAGCCTCTCCCCATGGAGTGAGGACTGACTTGTCCAGCACCACATGTAGTCCATCCTAGGGCCAGCCACCAGAGAACCTTGGCTTCATTTTGGCTCCAAAGCACAGAGAAGATACCATGCAAGTTGTACAACCTAAAGTTGTCCCATGATGAAAAACAAAAACAAAAATGAAATCCTAGAATTAATTTTTAAAAAAGGAAATGGTATCCTTCCTTTGGTATTTGGTGATTGTATGTTTGCTATATGTAGACATGTCTGTGTCCGTGTGTGTGTGTGTGTGTGTGTGTGTGTGTGTGTGCGCGCGCGCGCACGCTCGTGCACGTGTTGGTATTGGTTGTTTTTTGAGACAGGGTCTCATGTAGTCAAAGCTAGCCTTATGACGTGATTGACTTGTGACTTTGAACTTCCAATCTTCCTGCCTCTTCCTTCTGAGTGCTAGGATTACAGGCATGTGCCACACTGGCCAGTGCTGGGGATGAAACTTGGAGCTCTGTGTATGCTAGGGAAGCACTCTCCAACTGAGCAGTGGCCTCAGCCTGGGGACTGAGTTATTTTCAAACCACTTGTCCACCGGCTGGACTGCAAACCATTGTAGGCTATTAGGACATCATGGTCAGGCCTCCTTGTCACACCCACCATTTCCCACCTTGTCTTTCCCAATACACATAGGGCAAATAGAAGGTAGTTCAGAGAAGTGACTGGGAGATACCAGCATATAAAGGAATCAGAGTGGGTGGTGAGATTCCTTCCTCAGGATAAACACTCAAGCAAAAAGAGGCAGCAGGATATACAAGTGCAGACAGCTGAGGTTCCAGGAAAACTCTGCCACTTTATCTGTGTGTAAACTTGCAAAGTCACTTAATCTGTGTTCCTCAGTTTCCGGGTTTGTAAGATGAAGCAGAAGATATGGGCTAGACAATGAAACCAGGCTCCAACGCTGGGCAAGTGTTTGTGGCTGAGATGACGGCTGTCTCTGCTCTGGATGACACTAGATTGTTAACTCCTCGGGTCCCTTCCTGCATCATGAAACTGGGAAACTAGGCCAAGCCTTCCCACCTGTGAGAGGTTCCAAGGTCTCACCTGGAGCATGTCCACCATCTTCTTGAGATCAGAGGGGCGGAGCCCCGCTGCCTGCTGCATGGTGAAGCCCTTAAAGTTCTCAACAATACAGAAGCCGTTGATTTGGGTTTCCTCGTTCTCCAGCAGTTTCTCCAAAATGAAACAATATGCCTGTAAGATCTAGAAGCACAGAGGCTAGGTATGTGGCTCCGTCATAAGGCTCTAGACATAAATAAAATGACGTATGGTAGCACATGCCTGAACCCCCCCCCCCCTTGCACAGCAAGAGGATCAGAAATTTGAAGGCCATCCTTAACTTCATAGTGAATTTAAGACCAACCTGAGATACCTAAGACTCTGTTTCAAAACAAAAAAATAGTAATAATAAGAAGAAAGGAGGAAAGAAAGAAAACAAGAAAGAGAGAGAGAGACAGAGAGAGAAGGGAGGGAGGGAAGGAAGGAGGGAGAAAGAGCCGGGCAGTGGTGGCGCACTCCTTTAATCCCAGCACTCTGGAGGCAGAGGCAGGTGGATTTCTGAGTTCGAGGCCAGCCTGGTCTACAGAGTGAGTTCCAGGACAGCCAGGGCTACACAGAGAAACCCTGTCTGGGAAAAAAAAAAAGGAGGGAGAAAGAGTCCTTAATTCTCCTTAATTGCCCTCTTGAGTGCTTGAACATTTGAGCATACAGAAAGCAGATGGTTAAGTAGGACAGATCCTGTACTTTCCAGAATCTTCCAGCCCATCATCTTCTGATCCCCATCCTCTCTATTGCTCTCAGCTTTCAGTATTTGGCAAGGTTTCCTTCAGCCCACAGCTCACAGCTGCTGCCTCCACTTGGCATTTCTGGGGACCACCAGGCCAGTGGGCTTTACTTGCAAAGCTGCTGGGCTTTCCAGCTGCCCCGGAGCATCCTGGGAATTCCCTCCCTGCTTGGAAGATGCCTGGTAACAAGACTATCTGCCTTCCTCCCTCCACTGACCTTGCCTCCCAGGGATTCCAACAATAAAGACAAGAGTTAGGAGAGAGAGCGCAGCTGACCTCATCAAAGGTGACTTCTTCACAGTGCCAGTTTTCAATGTTGAAGAGCATAACCACGCGGCCATACTTGTCCCGGCTGGAAAGGACACCAGGGTAACCGGCCTCGATAGTGCACCGGAGAGCCGCCATGGATAGGCTATTGAAGAGTTCAGGATACTGGAGCCGGAAGTTCACATAGCCTGAAAGAGGGAGAGTGAAGGATCCTCATTAGGAGCCATTCCAGCCTCAGGCACCCACCTTCTCAGGGGGCACAGGAGAATCAAGGGTCTGGTTGCTATCAGTGTATAAAAGAACATCCAACTCTCCGTGTCCTGTGTTTTCTTTCCACAAGATAAATGTGATGATTTGTATATATTTGGCCTAGGGAGTGGCACTATTAGAAGGTGTGACCCTGTTGGAGTAGGTGTGGCTTTGTTGGAGTAGATGTGTCACTGTGGGGGGTGGGCTTTAAGACCCTCATCCTAACTGTCTGGAAGCCAGTATTCTGCTGGCAGTCTTCAGGTGAAGATGTACAACTCTCAGCTCCTCCTGAACCATGCCTACCTGGATGCTGCCATGTTCCCGCACTGAAGATATGGACTGAACCTCTGAACCTGTAAGCCAGCCCCAATTAAATGTTGTCCTTATAAGAGTTGCCCGGTCATGTGCCTGTTCACAACAGTAAAACCCTAACTAAGACAATAGATTGGCCTGTCTTCCCTAACTCTTGTGGCAACTACACAGGTGTGTTCACAATGTGAATGAGCCATGCAGACACGAGGTAGAGACTGGACTCAGAAGGCCTTCCTAATTCTAGCAGTGCCTACATGGTCCACAAATGTCATTCTTACCAACCCTGAACAGGTCCCTACCTTCATGTGGCCATCTGTATCCCCAACCTGGGGCCCAGAGGAGGAGTTTAGGGAGCAATTGCCAAGGAGCTGCCAATAGCTTCTCTGCTGTTCTAGAACACCCCTGTCTTACCTCACCTCACCTCTGCCTTGTTCCCTCTGTCTGATGACTCCGATGTCTAATCTCCTCAGGGTTTGATTTCCAGACGTTCCTTTGCAGTAGGAGCCTTTCTAGAAACTTCACTCACAGCTTCAACCTTCTGCCCTTTATACCCAACAACAGTTCATTTGTCTCCTTACCACCTGTCACTCAACTCTTACCACATCAGGTTTATTATTTCCACCAATAGAACGTAAGGTCTACAGTGGCAGGGCATGCTTGAGCTCCTTGACCTACAGTGGTGAGTCCAGGGGGGCACTGAGCTGACACTTGAGGAAAGGGGGAAACCTAAAAGGGAACACTGTTAGCTCCAGACCACCCCCTTCAACCCTTCCTCCATAGACACCAAAGACTCAATTTCTTCAGAGAATATTTTTCTTTATCCAGCAGGGCTATGGCAGCTCTGTCCCAGCTCCCCAGTCCCAAGGCAAGCACCATCTTTGGCGCCACTAGGGTTTGGGTTTAGTGTCAGGTAAGTACTGGAGGAGGCTTGCTTCTTCACCTGTAATATTCCAGAGCCCAAGGCGGTTCCGTGGGGAGGAGGGTCTACAAAGGAAACACCTTCCTTTGTCATCTAAATGTGTTTCCTGATTTACTCACCGAGTCCCAAGACTGACAGAGAAGAGATTTTTCTAGAAATCTGGTCTTGACCAATTTTGTCCATCTATCCATCCATCCAATCACACACAAACTAACAAAACCCAAGTGATCTTGGGGGCTGTGTAGCGGCATGCACGCGCTCACACACACACACACACACACACACACACACACACGAAGGATTTGGAGACAGTGACTACCTTGTGGCATAAGGGAAGTTTCTTAGTGTGGAGAGGGTAGACACCCTCCTCACCCCCTCTACCTCTCCTCCCCCCTCACCAGGACCAGCCATTCAGTGCAGGCCTTACCTTTGAGCAGCTCATAAGCGCGACCCACATCGAACTTGCGGGCACGGATGAAGCGCAGGAGGAAGGCACTGTCTCTTGCCTGCACCCTCTCAGCCACTGCCAGGGCCAACTCCTCCCCAGAAGCTGCCTGTGCCTGTACCAGCTCCTGTAGCTCCCTCACCGTCTCCTCCCGGGTCTCCTCCTTTTCATTCAGCTCATCCTTGGCCTAGAACACGGTGGGGTGGGGCAGAAGTTACCAATAGGTGCTGTGAGGAACAGGGCATGTATGACAAGGCTTAAATCTAAGCTAGCCTGCTGGGAGTGCCCAGAGCGCTGCCAGAGCGCTGCAGTTACGGTCTTTCTTTCTGTGGCTTTGCTCTAACCTGTCAAGGAGTAGCATGCTGCTCTCTCATAGACATTTGCATTTGGAGAGAGTCAAACTGCTCAGCCTGGATTTGTTTGCAAGATATTGACAACACTAAAATGTTTCTAACAAGTGCCCATGCGTACTGGGCTCTTCTTACCAAACAGCCTGCTAAGTCCTCTAAATATATTGTTTAATTTATTGAATTTATTCGCTGTACGTGTGAGTGTTTTTGCCTGCATGTATGCACGTGCATCATATGCATGCTTGGTGCCTGTGAGGGTCAGAAGAGGGCATCGAGTCCGCTGGAACTGGAGTTATGAATAGTTATGAACCACAATGTGGGAGCTAGAGATCTAACCTGGGTCCTCTGGAAGAGCAACAAACGCTGTTAACCACTGAGCCATCCCGCCATTCCTACATTATATTTCTAATCTTTGCCACAACTCATTGTGGGGATTTGGTTGGTTTGGTTTGTTTGTTTGTTTTGTTTTGTGATTTTAGTTGCATTTTGCATTTGTTTGTTTAGTGTGTATGTGTGAGAGTGTATGTGTGTATGTGTAGTGTGTATTTAGGGGAGCACACGTGTGTGTGTGTGTGTGTGTGTGTGTGTGTGTGTGTGTGTGTGTGTGTGTTGCGATGTTCATGTGGAAGTCAGAGAACCACCCACAGGAGTTGGTTCTCTTTTTACTACGTGGGTCCTTGGGATCAAACTCATTCGGTCAGGCTTGATGGCAAGTGCCTTGTGGTCACTGAGTCACCTCCCCAAGCCCTTGTTTTTATTTGGTTGTTTTTTGAGACAGGGTCTCTAGCCCAGCTGACCTCAACTTTGATATATAGCCAAGGTGGCCCTGGAACTTCTGATCCTGCCTCGCACCTCCCATGCGCTGGGATTCCAGGCATGCGCTACCATGCCTAGCTCTAAGTGATGCTGGAGATGCAATACAGAATCTCATGCAGTTTAGACAACTCTGCCAATTGAGCCACACTCCCAAACTTATTTTTGTTTCTTTTGAGGCAAGATCTCTATACGTAACCCAGGCTGACCTTAAAATTATAATTCTCCACCCTATGCCTCCCAAGTACTGGGGTTAAAGGGGGCTGCTATGTTCAGCTAGTGTTCTGATCCCCATCTCCCAGAGTTACAGGTAAGGGGCTAGAGGTGTGTTCTTGCCCTAGTTTCCCCAAGGAGAAGGAGGCACTTCTGGAACTCCTACTCGGACTTTTCCTTCACTCTGTGGCCTCTCTGACTTGACCCAGCAGAGGGCAGCCTGCCTCAGCCCCAGAGCGGCACAGCCCTTCTTTTGGCTGGGCCAGAAGATCTGTGAGAATGGCTGGGTCATCTCTTCCTTTGGGCAGCATGGAAGGCAAGGGAGAAGGATTCAGATGTGGACGACCCGAGAGCGCTCGTCGATAGATAGAGCAGTCTGTGCAGAGATGAGAGCCTGAAGCTGAATCACCCACTTCCCATCTTTGCCCCGGCAACCCTAAGACGGCTACCAACTCCAGCAGAGCGCATCCTGATCACTCTGAGCTAATCTAACAGCCATAGTTCATAGGCACAGAAGAGGCCAGACCCAGAGAAGCAAAGCTGTTTGCTCAAGGTCACACAGTTGAGCCTGATGCGTTTCTATTGGGGACAATGTACCCTTGTTTACTCAGGCCACTTCTGAAGCAGTGTTCTTTTTTTTTTTTTTGAAACAGAGTTTCTCTGTATAGCCCTGGCTGTCCTGGAACTCACTCTGTAGACCAGGCTGGCCTCAAACTCAGAAATCCACCTGCTTTGCCTCCCAAGTGCTGGGATTAAAGGCGTGTGCCACCACTGCCCGGCTGAAGCAGTGTTCTTTATATCTGAGTCTAGGATGGGCCCTGGCCCATAAGCTCCAGGGTGGAGTCTTAGACTATGGTGGTCTGAGTACTGATTAACTCATCTGTTGCAAAAGCTCTGACTTCAGGATAGTTTCTAGAACAGGCTAGTCTCTCTGAAAGGATAACCTCCAGAGTTGGGATGGACCTTTTCTAAAAGACAGAAGACTTTGTCACATCCATCCCACCCTTGCTGATTGCTTCCCAGCTTGCCCCAGCCACACTCCCTCTCTCCCACCCTGGCACCTCACCTTCTGCAAAGTGTGGCGGGGCAGCTGGCTGCATGGGCCAAAGACAGGACCATGATCCTTGGTTGTGAGCTGCTGCAGCTGTGCCCGGAGTGCCTGCTCCTCTTCAGGGACCATTCGGAATGTGCCCACCTGGGCAGAAAGGAGTCAAGTAGAAGGTGGAACAGCTCTGCCCCCAGTAGCCAGAACAACCGGCAAATGGGTTTGCACAGTGCCTTTGGCCAAGATCTGTGCTAAGCCTCCTCCCTTTGGTGGGTCAGGGCCCCAAAGAGATTGTTGTGGTGTAGGGAGGAAGGGAAGGAGGGACAAAGAGCCCGGGATACTTACCCCCTCTGACATACTGCCTCTTGAAGACACTGAGGGGAAAGAAAGAACCTGTTTGCTCTGCCCTGGCCTCTCCAGGTGGCCTGTCCCCAGCAGCCAGGAAGTCAGGACTTCAGTGATATTAGACAAACCATTTTGTGTTTGTCTCAGAAGAGTGGATCTCAAGCATTCAAGGCCCTCCCAACAGCTAGTTGATTGGTCAGAAATACAGATGGGTCTAGGTCCCTGTGACTCTAACTAGAGGACTAAAATTAGAGCCCTCCTTCCCTACCTTGCTCTGAAAGACATGTTTCCTGGGCTACACTCTGGGAACACTGCATTTGGAGCGAGCACACCACCAATACACTAGTCTTCAGCTGCAGCTAGCCAGAAACAAACCAGGATTGGGCCCATTCTCAGTGACTGCAGTGTAAGGCAATCTTTCTTCCTCTCTGTAGCCTTCCTTTCCCTGTGTAATGGGCACCCCAGAAACCTCTCAGCCTAGTGGATGGCTCCATCTCCAGGACATTCATTCTTAGGAGCCATGGTAAGCAGTATACAATCAGTCCTGGGTGTGTGTTCAGAGGTTTGTGACACGCTAAGGACTTCTAAGTTCATTATCTCAGAGACAGGCATGGCAGCTCCACTCCTGTTTTATCTAAGGGGAAAACAGGGCCAGGAGAGTAAGTGACTGGTCCAAGGTCACAGAGCCCAAGGATTCATACCTAAGCAATGACTTCTGTAGGCACCAAGAAGTAGCTTGGGGCAGCAGGATGTGGGACCTGGATTCCAATCCTTTCGCTCACACTTGCAAGTTGTGTGATTTCACCCAAGTCTTGACTGTTCCTTGTTGGGATGGAAGGGTTAATATGTAATTAAATAACATACACCAACACAGATTTCTGGGCCACCAGAACAGATGTCCGTCATGACCCACATTTCCAGATTTTCTTCTCTCAGGCCTAAATGTCCCCAGTGACTGTGAGGATCTTTATATTCTGTTTCTGCCTGTTTCTAGGTTCCACTGGTCAGCTTGGTCACCTACTCACAGTTGATAAGTAGCTGGGGCTTGAACCTGTGTCTACCTGACACCGAGTCTCTTTGATGCCTCAAGCCAAGTTATCTCTGTGCAAAGACCCTGGGGGAGCTGGTGACAGAAACCTTGTAGGTTGGAGAGATCTGGATTTGAATCTGGGTTTTACCACCCGTGTGACCAGAGGCAAGGTATTTAATCCTTCAGAGACTGAGAGCAAACAGAGGATAATAGTATCTACCAAAAGTGACTGCCATGAAGACCACAGGGTTCTGTGACATAACTGAGAGGAAACCTGCTCTACAACAGAGTCTTTTCTCCCTTTCTTAACACTGAGATTAACCCAATTTGTACACTGAAACTTAAGGATCTCAGGGAATATCTGAGGGCCTGTCACTTCCCAACCACAGCCCCTGAAAGGACAAGGGAATTATTGGGGCTGGAATCCACCCACAAGAACCAAATACAAGCCATCTCTTTGGATAGCAGACAGACATCCAAATATTTGACAGACAGACAGACATCCAAATATGTGGGCATACAGACCAAGAGCTGACTATTATGGCACACCTGTATTCCCAGCACTTGCAAGATAGAGGCAAAAGAATCAGAAGTTAAGGTTATCCGTGGCTGCATAGTTAGTTCAAAGTCAGCCTGTACTACATGAGACTCTCTCTCAAAAAACAAAAGGCAAAAGCTGGGGCATAGTGGTGTACATCTTTAATCCCAGTGTTCAGGGTATCTCCGATTTCAAAGCCAGCCTGATCTACAGAGTGAGTTCCAGGACAGCCAGGGCTAAGTAGGGAAACCCTGTCTCAAGCAAACAAACAAAACAAGACTATGGAGAACTCAAGAGGAATTAGTGGATACTCCTAGCCAAATATGCAGATCACCAGCCCAAGTCCCAGATCTTAGAAATGCAAGATTAAAGTCAGTACAGAGAAGCACTTATCTCTTATTTTTAAAACATTCTTATCCATTAGCTGTAGGCATGTGTGCAATGAAAACATGCTACCCCTAGCTCCACATCGATGTTCTCTGGCATTTAGAATTAGCAAATAAAGCACAATTAATTACCAATACCAGGGCATAAAAAGTATTTGATCATCTGCAGTTCTAATTGAATTAGGTACTCCACATTTGTATGCGCTTCGTCTGGCTCACCCTGCAGAACGGCATACCGCTTTACGGCAGTCCAAGCGATCTGAGATGTGGTGTTCACCACCCATGCCTGACCACTCACCCCTTCTCATGCACACACCTTTCTTTTGCTCACTGGCCCAGCCTGGCCTTGTTACTGACTTACCTGACAGCTCTTTCTTGGGGCTACTAGTTGCCTGAATTGTTCTGGAGCTTTGGAGGCTGCTTCCCTTGGGGGTGTGGTCAGGTCAGCAAGCTGGGATTAGCCTGTCACAAGGAACTTCTCAGGCCCACCGTTTCTCATTCAATCAGGCTCACAGGAGGCCCAGAATGAACCAAGCGAAGCACCCTGAGGGAGAGGGGAGAGGCCCGGCCTGCGGGGCCACCATCAAAACCCTGCTTTGTGAGCTCCTGCTTGGAGCTCTGTTCAGCCATGTGGAAGCCACTTCACTGGGATCTGGGCCAGCCCCGTCTCATTTTCCTGCCATCTCTCTTCTCAAACTGGGAGGCAGGGGAGCCTGGGAGACTACTCCCTCCCCACCTAAGGCAAGACATATAGAGAAATGAAGAGAAATTGTAAATGTGATCATTGCCGCAATCCAGGCCTATGGTCCATTGTCCCACATGCAGAAGAAAATGGAGCCGTAGGAGGCTGAGCAGGGGAGGACCTACAAGGTATCCCAGGTTGGCCCTGAAACACACTGCGTACTTTTTTGTATGTGTTTGTAGGTTGCTGAAGATTGAACCTAGGGCCTGACACATGTGAGAATTGTATTACTAAGCCACACCCTCAGCCCCTGCCTCTTTTTGTTCTGTGCAGCCCAGATAGGTTTTGAATTCCTGACCCTCCCACCTCTGCCTCGCAAAGGCAAGGAAGCAGGGATGTGGCGGCACAGCATTCCTCCCTTGTCTGCCTTTCAGTCCTTGCTCCAGCACCTTTCTCGCTGTGTGGTTACCACGACGACATAACTCAGTCCCCTCTGAGAACTGGGATGACTAGAAAGCCAGCTGGGGCTGTGGGGGAAGTCCTGAGATGGATGCAAAGCACCCACTTCAGGGGCTTAGCTGCCCAATCCCTGAGAAGTGTTCTGGGGAGCTCGTTGTGCCCAGTGCAGAACCAGTGAGCACTTAGGGGAAGAAAATGCATCCAACCCTCAGTGCAGCCAGAAACCTCTGCGCAGCCCCTTAGCAGAGAGCACCCAGTCCTTTGCCTTGGTCTATCACCAGAGTATGAGGGATGCAAGTCGTTTTAGATCGTTCTCTGTGGGGGATTCCAAAGTCAGGGAGCTCCCTACTTCCACCACAGACAGTTCTCTGTAACTAATCTCATCTTCAGTCTGGGCCCAAGCAGCCCACCTTTGGTCCTGGTTCTCTCTCCTTGATGTGCTCTGGGTAGGGTTGAGCTCATGTGCACAGGCCATTCTTGGAATCCAGCCACAGAAATGTTTTGATCCCACCACAGTTCGGGGCTTACCTATAAGCTAAGGATGTGGCGTCAAAGGAATCTACTACCTTGATCTTAGACCTCCAACTTCCGGGATTCCAAGTGAATGGATTTCTATTGGTTAATTCACCTAGACTGTGGCATGTTGTTAGGCCCAAGGAACCTCACTGGCTGTGATGCTCACGGGAGATGATAAGAATAAGAGTCCTGGCTGCTAAGAGGCTCTGTAAGGCCCAATCAAAGCGCTTCATCACAAAGCATCCCTGTGAACCAAGAAGACTGTGTAGTTCATGACATGGCCTAGTAGGAGAGGGTGCCTAGACCCAACCTGTGCCCCCCTTGGGGGGTTGACGGACCTTTTCACAAGGGTTGCATATCAGATATCCTGCATATAAGAAATTTACATTATGATTCATAAAGGTGACAAAATACAGTTATGAAGGAGCAACAAAAATAATTTTGTGGTTAGGGGTCATCCCAGCCTGAGGAAGTGTACTAAACGGTTGCAGCATCAGGAAGGATGAGAGGCACTGGTTCAGAGCATCTCGGGACACTAGCAGGCAGGAGGCCCTCTGGGGAAGCAGAGCTCCCTGTGGCATAGCTTTCTGCTCATAGCCCTTCTCTGGCCTCCTCCTGCCCTCCCCTTCCATCCCCAGAGTCCTGTTCACGTCCAGCTCCTCGGGCCAGAACAATGGGGCCACTGTCCTCACTGGCCCACAAACCTACCCTTCTGCACTGGCACACACCCTTGGGCTCCCTGGCCCCGGATGACTGAAGAGATGGGGGGAGGGGGCTCGCATTTGCGGGGTCAGCATATTAGTGTCAACACCTTTCAACTTTGTTTCTGTCATGAGCCGAAATGGATGGACATATTCGTGTGATAATTTATTGAATAAAACTAAATTCACCACTTTCTTGGATGCTATTTCCCAAGTAATGTTAATTTTGCTTGAAAAGTTGGCTATAAACAATCATCAGAATTTCATTCCAATCTTATTTGTCAATATTAACTCTTATATCACACACATATGTGTGTGTACATATATATATATATTCACGCACATATGTCTCTATATATAGACATATATGTAGACATATATGTATGTGTATGTGTAAATACATAAACATGTACATACACACACACACACACACACACACACATATATATATATCAGAATGGGCATGAAAGGGTTAAAGAAACTGCACCATTCAGAAAGGTGTTCAGTAAGTCTTAGAAACTCAAGGGCAGAGCTGTTCTGGTGCAGAGGTATCAGACCCAAGTTTAGGAAGCATGCAGAGGCAGGCACATTTTTGTTACTTACTTTAATGTGTGTACCTGAACACACATGCTTCTGTTAGCAGCTGTGCATACATGTGAAGTGCAGACCAGAGGACAACTGCCAGTGCCATGTCTTGGGTTCTATCCACTGGTCTGGAGCTTGCCAAGTCAGCTAAGGTAGCTGGCCAGCGAGCCCCCATATCTGCCTGTCTCTGTCTCCCCAGCACTGAGATTACAAATGAGCCCCAGTAGTACCTATCTAGTGGCTCACATAGGGAATCTAGCTGGTGAACTGAATGGGAAAAGATTAGCTGCTTAGTTAAGGAAGCCTGCACCTGAGTGGAGCTGATGCTAATCTAAATCTATTCTTTATCTTACTGTGAATTCTGGCCGGCCATGTGTGGTGGTGCATTTGCAATCCCAGGCACTTGGGAAGTAGAAGCAGGAGGATTAGGAGTTCAAGGCCTGTTAGAACCTTAGCATTCCTTCTAGGCTCTGCCCAACAGTTACTTAGCAACAGCCAGGTAGGCCTGGCTGGCTATAAAAGGGACCGTTTGGCTTCTCTCCGTTCTCCGACTCTCTGTTTCCTTTTCTCTCTCTGACCCCTTTCTCCCTCCCCCTTTCACGTGTTTCTGGCCAGCCTCTTCTCTTCTCTTTCTTTCTTCATCCTAGCTTCATAACTTACTTTCTTTCTTTCTTCTTTTTCTTCTTCTTTTTCTTCTTCTTTTTCTTCTTTTTCTTCTCTTCCTCCTCCTCCTCCTCCTTCTTCTCTCTCTCTCTCTCTGTCTCTTCCCTCTCTTTCTCTGCATCTACTCCCTTCTCAACCCCTCTTCTCATGCTCCCAAGTAAACTCTATTCTATACTAGACCCATTGTATGACTAGTACCTCGGGGGAGGGGGGGATACCTTAGCATGGGCCCGCTGAAGTACCCTCACCCACTGCACCATACCAAGCTCTATAAAACATATCCTTGGCTTTACAAAACACATCAAGGCTAGCCACAGTTATGTGGCAAGTTAAATACCCAACCTGGACTATATGAGATCCTGTCTCAAAAAACATAAGCAAAAGGTTAACATTAATTAAAAAAAACATAGATACTATATTATTCATGTAACAGGGTAGAGATTCATACAGACAATTCAGTAAGTGTTATTAGATGCATACATGGAAACTCAGGGATGCTTATTTAATCTATACAGACTGTCAACAGATTTACAGCTGAGTGGTGCAGCCCTAGAAGGAGTTTGGAAGGAAGGTTTTGTGGGAAGATAGGATGAAGTCGTCTGTTTCTTTAGTGAAGTAAAGGATTCCTCTCAGGAATCACCCTCAACCTCAGCTGTTGGGTTTTAGCTACTTCTCACAGTTCAATGTAGAGACAGAAATGTAGAAGAGTCCCAGCAAGGAGCATGGGAAGGCAGCGGTCATGGTTTGAATATGCTTAGCCCAGGGAGTGGCATTATTTGGAGGTGTGGTCTTGATAGAGTAGGTGTGTCACTGTGGGCGTGGGCTTTAAGACCCTCCTCCTAGCTGCCTGGAAGTTAGTCTTCCATTAGCAGCCTTCAGATGAAAATGTGGAACTCTCTCCCAGCTCCTCTAGCACCATGTCTGCCTGCCTGGATGCTGCCACACTCCCACCTTGATAATGGACTGAACCTCTGAACCTGTAAGCCAGCCCCAATTAAATGTTGTCCTTATAAGAGTTGCCTTGGGCTGGGCAGTGGTGGTGCACACCTTTAATCCCAGCACATGGGAGGCAGAGGCAGGTGGATTTCTGAGTTCGAGGCCAGCCTGGTCTACAGAGTGAGTTCCAGGACAGCCAGGGCTACACAGAGAAACCCTGTCTCGAAAAAAAAAAAGAAAAAAAGAAAAAAAAGAAAGAAAAAGAAAATTTATAAAGAGTTGCCTTGGTCATGGTATCTATTCATAGCAGTAAAACTCTAAGACAACAGCTGAGAAACATCACTTTCCTCCAGCAGCTATTTCTTCCAGATCTGGTCACATAGACCCATTACACTGATGTCCTTCAAATCTGAAGCTTTGCCATCAGCTACCCCTTCAGTCCCCACTGCCACAGTCTAGACTAATACCACAGACAACTTACAGCCTCATGCAAAGGGTCTTACTTCAGGCCTCTACACTCAGCTCATCACCAAACAAGCTCTGGGCACTCATTTGACAAGGAAATGGTTAGACAATGTGAATCTATCCATACCCTTCCCCCCACTGCCCCTAATATTAAGGCAACTACATGCCTCTGCTTCTCCTCTACCACCTAAGCACCTTCACATGCTTAGCTAGCCAGGGGCTTGTTGATTCTGAGCATTGTGCACAAGCTGCACCCTCAATCTGAAGTAGAATTTTGGTCCACTGCTTCCTTGAACTCGATGGTGCACTCAGGTGTTTATTAACAAATGTATTGAACATTCCCTGCTTCTGGGAAGGTACCAACTAAACATTGAGGTTATGCAAGGAGGTAGAGGTTAACACACAGATACACACACACAGACACACAGACACACACACAGACACACACAGACACACAGATACACACACACACACAGACACACAGATACACACACAGACACACAGAGACACACAGACACAGACACACAGACACACACACAGACACACACACACACACACAGACACACAGACACACACACAGACACACACACACAGACACACACACAGACACAGACACACAGACAGACACACAGACACACAGACACACAGACACAGACACACAGACACACAGACACACACACAGACACACACACAGACACACAGACACACAGACACACACA
>CM052703.1:111230101-111325442 GCA_028551405.1 Uromys caudimaculatus | reverse complement strand
AGCGAGTGAGCAGGTTGCACCTCCCTTTCCCGCGAACTTCGACCATGATCTCCGCAAAGATCCCCCCATTTTGTCATCTAAAATGGTATGCCCCACCTAGTTAGGAAGTCGGAAGTGCGCCGCGGGGGCGGGACCTGTTGCTCTGGGCAACGGAAGTGCGGCTGCGTGGAGTTGAGCGGGAATTTTGGAAGGATCCTGCGCTGAGGTTGAGGTGACTGTCCAGGGTCTGTGCTTACCGGGAGGGAGGAAGTGGGACGGTGAGGACAGGCGGGGTCCCCTTGCGACGTGGCGTCCCGCCGTGCCTGGTTCCTGCGCAGGAGTCGGGGACATCAGCTTTGGCGGGTTTCTCCGAGGCGCGCCCGGCTCAACCCTATTGGTCCTGCCCTGCAGTGTCAGCGACTGCTTGTGGAGGGTCCCCCAGCCTGGCTTCGCGCGTGGAGCCCAGTGCCAGTGGGAAGACAGGCCAGTGGCATCTCGTAGGATAGGCAGGATATTCAAGACGTGCACTCTCGAGCAGAACCTCGCTTCAAAAGCTAACGACCCCACCAGATGTTTTATTTCGTTTTTCCATTTACATAGCTTTTATTATAACATACAAAGCAATCACCCAGTCATCACTAAACGCTTTGTATATTTTCGGCACTGTATATAGAAGTTAGGATAGCAAAATCTACATTAGCTGCCTTATTTTATAATTTCTGTTTCTTTTTCCTTTTCGTTTTGTTTTTGAGCCAGTATCTTTTTTTTTTTTTTTAAAGATTTATTTATTTTATTTATATGTGTACACTGTAGCTATCTTCAGACACACCAGAAGAGGGCATCAGATCCCATTACAGATGGTTATGAGCCACCATGTGGTTGCTGGGAATTGAACTCAGGACCTCTAGAAGAGCAGTCAGTGCTCTTAACCACTGAGCCATCTCACCAGCCCGAGCCAGTATCTTATATTGGCTACAAACTGTGTAACCGAGGATGACCTGATCTTGTCTCCACCTGAGTGCTGGGATTACAGGAGTGCATCACAATTCTAGCGTTACGATGTCATCAAACCCAGGGCATCAGGCCTGCTAGGCAGTTCTACCAGCTGAGTTAAACCTTCTGGCCCACATCAGATATTTATTAGGTCCTTAATATAAGCTTGCTACTGTGCTCAGGATAACAACGATAAACAAAACAGGAACCGCTCATGGAACTGTAGACAAGTGGGAGACATAGCCATTAATTTAAAATGTAATATTAAACGTTGGGGGGGGCGCTGGTGAGATGGCTTAGCGGTTAAGAGCACTGGCTGCTCTTCCAGAGGTCCTGAGTTCAACTCCCAGCAACCACATGGTGGCTCACAACCATCTATAGGGGGATCTGATGCCCTCTTCAGGCAGGCGGATGTATATGCAGCAGAGCACTAGTACAGTAAATAAAAATTTTTTAAAAAGTTGGTAACATTGTGGAAGGAATTTCACTGTGTTTTAGAGGATGTAACGGGAACATTTAACCGGAGCATCTGAGAGGAAGTGGGTTGAGCTGAGGTCTGTAGGTTTTGTAGAAATTGAGAGCAAGGATGGAAGGGTGGGTATTCTGTTTCAGATGAGCAATTGTTTATAAGGGCGTTGGGGATTTGAAGGACAGAAAACAATTCATTGTTCTTAGAAGAGTGATAACATAAGAAACACAAATAGCTCTATGTCCTCTTTCATGACTTAAATCCCACTACCTACAACCAGTCCTCATCACCTCGTCTGAACTCATATTTTTCTGGTTTTGGCGGTGGGTAAGTGCATAAGAACATACATGATACAGAAGGTGTAAAACCCAGTGTGAAGCTCCACAGCGTCAGAATGGCTGTTATAACTGTGTAGAAGTTCACTAACGTGTAGACTTTGGGTCTGGTTAATTCCATTATGTGATTTTTTTTTCTTTATTTAACATTAAAAAAAAATAGAGTGGAGAAGGAAGTTAGGCATGGGCTTAGACCATACAGGACATGTGTGTGGAGCTGCTTTCTGCGGCCAGAAGAGAGTTCCAAGCAGCTGTGAGCCATGATGTGGTACTGGGAATTCAGCATCTCTGGAAGAGCAGTGGAGGCTCAGCACGGAACCATCTCTCCAGTCCTAGGGCTCTGTGTGTGTGTGTATGTGTTTGACATAAGGTCTGTCTTTTTTTCTTTCTTTCTTTCTTTTTTGGTGGCCCTGGCTGTTCTGGAACTCACTCTGTAGACCAGGCTTGCCTTGAGCCCACAGAGATCCACCCGCCTCTGCCTCTCACACACTGTGATTAAAGGAATGTGTCACTGCCACCTGGCTTCCTTCCTTTCTCTTCCTTCCCTCCTCCTTTCTCAAGTTCTTCTTCTCTTCTTCCTCTTCCCTTTTCTCCTCCTTTTGGATTTTTGTCTAATAAAAAAGCAATGGAAAATTACTTTTAAGATAAGGATAGATTGGAAGGAAACTATGTAATTTGGTTTTTGTTTTCAAAAATATCTTATTGCTATGTAGAGGGGAACAAGTGAAGAAACTATTTTTTGTGGTGGTTCATTGCTGGATGATGGTGACTTTGAAGTAATGAAGTCCAAGGAGAGGTGGAGAGCTGGAGTCAGGGTCAGCTTTGAGAGACGATTGGGTAGGACTTGGTGGTGGCTCTGGAGGGTGAGATCGGTTCCTGAGGATTTGCCCCTGGGGATGGGAGCAGGAGGGAGAGGAGAAAGGTGGGTCCCCTGCAGTCTGCACTTACGTCCACACTACGTACGCCGTCCTGTGTCCTGCGTCCCTCCATGCGTCTCTTCCACTGTCCAGGTCCACCCCTCTCTCTGTGGCTTTATCTTTACCACGGACACAGCTCCAGGCCACCTCTCAGTTTCTTCTTTCTCCACATTCTCTTCCCACTTTGATTCGCCCCTTAATTTGATGTTCAGTTTGCCTCAAAGACTGTTTTCCGTTTTGTCAGACTCTTGCTCACAAACTTTTTGATGGTTGTCATTAAAATGTAAGTTCCTCTGCTGACACTCAAGTCTTGTTTCTTCCCCACCCCTCCTTCTAGCCGCCTTCTGCTTATGACGCCCTCCTTCCCAGTACTGTCGATCGGCTGGTTGTCTTGCTTACCTAAATTTAGTCTCTTAATTTCCAGGTCAGATCGTCCCCCTGAAAACATTTGGAGTGTCACTAGCACCTCACTTGTTTTGGTTTTGTTCTTCAGTTTGTTGAGACAGAGTCTCTTATAGCCTAGGCTGGTCTTGAACTCCCTATGAAACTGAGTGCTGGTCTTGAATTCCTAAAGCCTGCCTTTTCTTTGCTTGGTATGAGCTAAACAGCTAGTGCCTGTGATCTCCCCCACCTTCCACGAGTCTCCCCCACTTCCCTGCTCTCATTCTCTTATTTTTTATTTTTGATGGCATGGGACTTGAACCCAGGGCCTTGTGCATACTAAGCAAGCACCGTACCACTGAGCCACATCTTCAGCCTCACTTGTTTGCGTTATGCCATCTAAGTGGCTCTTACCATTTACAATACTGTTGGTTTACTCATTTGCTGAACTATATTGTATGGTATGTTTATATAGTCCTATATTTTTACAATATATTTTATGTAGAGCTAACTGCTATTTTGGTTTTAAGTATTACGTTGAATGGATGGTGAAAATGTATACGAAGGCCACGAAACCACTTACAGAATTGTAGGAAATTCTTGAGACCTGATTAGGATAAGCATCATCTCCTTACGCTAGGCCACTATCTGCTGAACACGCCTGCATTGTATGTAACAGGTGTGACTTACTCAGGTTTACTTCTAGAAGCTTCCAGCTATGACCTTTTTTTTTTTTAACTTACAGTTCTCTGATATGAGCAAACATGGATCTGAAAATTTTATCTCTAGCATCAGATAAAACTACAGATAAGCTGCAGGAATTTCTTCAGACCCTGAAAGCTGATGATGTGAGTACCGTCAAAGGTTGTGTGGGCGGGAAAGAGCACAGCAGCCACAGAGCCACGGGGATGCTCTGGTGTGCTCTCTCTTCAGTGTTAGGAGATGGGGGTTTTCTTGATAAACGTAGGTAGACACCGAGCTGTAAACTGCAATCCTGCTATTGGGAAAACCAACAGGATTGCAAGTTCACGTTCTGCCTGAACTAAATAAAAAGTACAGAAAGGGTGAGACGCAGTCCAGTGGCAGAAGACTCTCTCAGTGTGCACAGGCCCCAGATGCAGGCCCCAATGCTATAAAACCCCAAACAAAGAAATGGAGTGCTGAGATTAAACAGGACAACTGAAAGCCATTTATTTTTATTTATTTATTTTTTTTGAGACAGGGTTTCTCTGTGTAGCCCTGGCTGTCCTGGAACTCACTCTGTAGACCAGGCTGGCCTCGAACTCAGAAATCCACCTGCCTCTGCCTCCCAAGTGCTGGGATTAAAGGCGTGCACCACCACTGCCCGGCCTGAAAGCCATTTATAATCAGCTTTAAATCAGAAATAACCTTAAACCGCCTTTACAGCAAGTATATACAAATCAGTATATTTTTGGTTTTTCATTTTTTTTATTCTGTGTTTTTTGCCTGCAAGTGCATCATGTGTATAGCTGGTGCCCATGGAAGCCAGAAGGCCATCAGAGCCCCTAAACTTGACGTTACAGATGGTTGTGAGCCACCATGTAGATGCTGGGAATCAAACCTGCATCCTCTGGAAGCACAGCAGGCGCTGTTAACCGATGAACCATCTCCAGCCCCTGAGGCAATGTACTTGTGTGGTCCTCATGGCCGTCGCATCTGAAGCTAGGTAGAGGCCACAGCTATGGATGTGAAACACTAGTTTACCTACTGATGTGTCCTCGTTTACGTTCTTCTGTAAAGGAAATGACTTCATAGGCAAAAAAAAAATTTTTTTTAAGTTATTAGTAAAAGAAAACCAATGCCTAAATCTTCACTGTAAATCCATGATTATAAAAATGAAACAATAACAGCGTGGTTATCTATCTACTTGGCATGTTGCCCTTACGTCTCAGAATAGAGGGTGTAAGCTCTGACACAGAAACCAGGTAGAGGTCAGCAGTGTGCCCTGGTAAGCCCTCTGGGTAATTTAGGTGCTTACTAAAACCAAAATCTCACCATTGTCAGCGGATGCTGCCACCTTCCAGGGGGTTGCTTAAGTCTGAAATTAAGAATTGTTGACTGACTTGTTGACTGACTTGTCTCTCGTCATCACGCTGCCCTTTCTTTACCTCCAGACTACGATAGATTAGACATTTCTCGGATTGTGAATCTGTCTCCTTTTCCCAGTCTCCTGAATTAATGTGCTAAGGCTGCTGTTATAAAGGACCTCAGACAGGATGGCTTAAGTAATAAGAGTTTGTTTCTTGAGTCTGGGCACTAGGGTCCAGATCAAGGCACACAGAGATATACACAAAAAAAGCTGGCAAGCTGCACACCACAGCAACCCGGAACCTCAGCACATTTCTTGCGGACAGCACAGAGGGTTGGAATTAGCTAGTTTCCCTAGGAGGTTTCTGTAGGCCAGCAGTCTCAGCTGGAAAACGCTGAGGAGGAAGCTGCCACGGCTAGTTTTTGCACACACTAATAAATCATTCGTAAACACTTGTGCTTAGCCCAGGGGAAGGCTCTGCCTTTCTGAGCCTAAGCTGGGGGAAAGGCATTGCTGACTCCCCATGGGTCCAAGGCCTTGGTCCTCAACATGGCTGTACCGTGCCAACAATACACATCCACTCAGGACGTCGTCTGCCCTTCACACATCCACGCAGCCTCCTGGCAGGTGTCTTTCGTGAGTGCCTCGTCCTCCCCACCACCCATCTCCCTTCCTAAGAAGTCGTATCACTCGTTTTTCTTCAGCAGCTTCTCTTGCACGTAGAGGAGGCCCAGGCTTCCTGTGGGATCCTTCTTGATCCGCCCTTGCCTGTTGCTCCAACCCTTCCTTCCTCACCATTCACCTGACATGGGTCTTTTCTCAGGTCCTCAAGCATACAGAACCCTTGCTCTGCTGGGGCCTGAATACAATGATGCCTCCATCTCTGTGTGCACAGTCAGCCCTTTCTTACCTGCCCAGTCTCTGCTCAGAGACCTCAGAGAAGGTTGGCCAGTTCTACCTGCTCTTGGCTTCCCTTTCCCCCAGCTACTGTCTATCTCGGCAGGTTTTTCATCATCTTTACGACATCTTTTCTATTGTTTTTTTTTTTTTCCCCCTTTCTCATAAACTTTGAGTCAAATTACCATGTTCATTTTGTTCACCCTTAGATTGTTCTCTGAAAAAGTATATGCATTACAAGTATTGCAGATGGGTGGGTGGGCGTCTCTGAATCATGCCTCGGCACCTAGTGCTAACAAAGAGTTAATAAATATTTGTAGAATGAAACCCCTGCCCCCTACCTTTGGGATTTTGAGATAAAAGTCTTCCTTTGTAATATAATGAGCCCCCACCTCAGCTTCCCAAATACTGGGGCTAAAGACATGACCTGCTAGTTTATGTCTGGCTCGGTTCATTTCTGAATAGCTATTAGGCTTTTTTTAAAAAAAAAAAAACAGGGTCTCTAGCCCAAGCTGTTATCAAACTCCTGGTCAGCCAAGGATAGCCTTGGACTTCTGATACCCCTGCCTATGCCTACATCTCAGGAGCACTGGGGTTACAGGTGTATAGCCACTGCACCTAGTTTTTGGAATGCAAGAGTTTGAACTCAGAGTCTTGTGCGTACTAGGCAAGTACATTACCGACTGAGCTGCATCCCAGCCCTAGTTGTTACTATTATTTTGAGAAGTTTCACTTTGTGACTCTTGCTGGACTTGCAGTTGTGATGTATCCTAGGCTAGCCTACAACTCAGGAATATCCTCCTGTTTCAACCTGAAGTGCTGGGATTTCGGGTCTGCATCGCTGTGCCTGACTTTCAGTCTTTTTTTTTTTTTTAAAGAATTATTTATTTATTTTATGTATGAGTACACTGTAGCTGTCTTCAGATGCACCAGATCCTATTACAGATGGTTGTGAGCCACCATGTGGTTGCTGGGAATTGAACTCAGGATCTCTGGAAGAGCAATCAGTGCTGCTCTTAACCACTGAGCCATCTCTCCAGCCCCCTGGCTTTCAGTCTTGATTGTCCAGGATTCTACTGGTCTCTCCCTGCTCTATGAGAAAGGAGTACTTGTGTGTTTTAGAGTCTGATCTGAAGCTGGCGGCACCTGTTTCTTTGGGCATCCTGAGGCCCTTTAGGGAGAGACTTGTAATTGTTTTCTCTGTCTGGTTGCAGTTGGCCAGTCTCCTTCAGAATCAAGCGGTGAAAGGAAGATCTGTTGGAACATTCCTGAGAGCCATCCTCAAAGGTAATTGACACCCCTTGCAGTGTACCTTTTGGGAGATTGGTTTACTTTGGGTGTTATTGCTGTTGGAAGCCCCACTGGGACATTCTCTTTGTCAGGAGATTCTACAGAATCAGCTAAAGCAGTGCTCTCTCCTCAGTGGGATACTCAGTTACCTTACTGAGGGAATCGGAACGCCAGCCTGAGGCTGTATTGCTGATTTGGGGGTCTTTAAAGAGTATACTCTGCTTTGGTTACCCAGCCTTTTCGGACTGTGGAGAGTAAGATGTGTCTAGCACTCACCGAGGACCTAGGGAGCTCTGGGTTTGAGTGGAACGGAGTATCTTGCATGCCTCATACAGAGCCTCAATTCTCAGTGTAGCACGTTTGTTTCATTACCTTGAGCGATGGCTCCATGTTCAGACTGTGACCCAGAATGGTTTCATAAACTATGGTAGGATTAAATTAATTAATTGATTGATTTATAGGCAGGATCTCACTATGTAGCCCCAGCTGATCTGGAACTTGCTTTGTAGAGCAGGGTGGCCTTGAACTCACAGAAATTCACCTGCCTCTGCCTTCTGAGTGCTGGGATTAAAAGTGTGCACCAGTATGCCCAGCCCTAAATATTTTTCTTTTCGTGTGTGTATTTGTGTGTGTGTGTGTGCATATGTGTGCAGTGCCCACAGAGGCTAGAAGAGGGTTGGATCCCCTGGTACTAGAGTTACAGGTGGTTTGTAAGCCCCCTGATATGGGTGGGGTGCTAGGAACTGAACTCAGGTTCTTTGTAAGAGAGCAGTACAAACTCTTAACTGGTGAGCCACCTCTCCAAGGCCATCCTCACCCCCTCTTTTCACACAGGTTTGTCTGTAGTGTAGGCTGGGCTCAGTCTCACAGCGGTCACCCCGCTTAAGCTTCCTGAGTGCTGGGGTCACAACTGTGCACTGTCGTGCCTGTCTCCAGGATTTTGGTTTGTTTTTAGGTTTTGAGACAAGATCTCACTACACTTAGGCTTAGGCCTTGAAATTGTAATCCTCCTGCCTCAACCTCCCACCTACTAGGATATAAATATAATCTACAAGCCCAGATGTAGTAGAAGAAAATTCTACGAGTCAAAAATTAAAGGTGGCTTTAGTCCACTCAGGAGGCAGAGGCAGGAGGATGGCCGTGAGTTCGAGCCCAGCCTGGTCTACATAAGTTCCAGGAAAGCCAGGGCCACACAGAGAGACCCTGTTGCAGAAAACAACAAACAAACAAAAAAGTAGCTTTAGTCTCGACAGTTATTTTTAGTTGGCTTATTTTTATTTCTTCACAGAAATGCATTTTCCACTGCAAGGGCATAAAAACACCACAGTTCATTCAGCTGAGTCAGCCTTTATGGAGACTTATTGAGTATTTTGTGGAAATATCAGGGAGAAAGAAATAATGAAACAGTAATGGCAGCTGCCTGTTTGTATTTCAAGAAGAAAAAATATGGACAGCTCCTTCCTTGGCCATATAAACCCAGGCAGATTATTGTGGCTCCACTTTTGTGACTAGCTTGTATTTAAAAACGTAGGCAGCCTTCATGACCATGTCATGAGCTATCACAGATTCATAGAAACCAACTTGCAGGCATTGCAGTCATAGTAAGTTGACCAGGTGTGCCACCTGCAGTTACATGATGTTATTTTTTTAAAAAGATTTATTTATTTGTTTTGTGTATATGAATACACTCCAGATAACCCAGAAGAGGGCATCGGATCCCATTACAGATGGTTGTGAGCCACCATGTGGTTGCTGGGAATTGAACTCAGGACCTCTGGAAGAGCAGTCAGTGCTCATAACTGCTGAGCCATCTCTCCAGCCCACATGATGACATTTTAAAGACTGAGATATAATCCACATACCAAGATAAGTCATCCTTTTAAAGTGATTGCTCTGTGTGGCCCTGGCTGTCCTAGAACTCACTCTGTAGACTAGGCTGACCTCAGACTCAGAGATCTGCCTGCCTCTGCCTCCTGAATGCATGGGTCAATGGAGTGCACCACCATGCCGAGCTAAAATATATGTTTGTTTGTTTTTAACTGAGATAGTTGACATAAGTAGCTTATCTCCTTAACTATATAATTCAGTGGTGTTTAGTATTTTCAGAGTTGTATATCTATCACCACAGTGAACTTGTTGTTTTGAGACAGGTCTCAGTATGTCTTATTTAGGATTTCTATTCCTGTAAAGAGACACTATGACCAATATGTCTTAATTAGCGTTCTATTGCTGTGAAGAGACACCATGTCCATGGCAACTCTTGTAAAAGAAAGCATTTAATTGGGGCTGGCTTTCTGCTCAGAAGTTAGTCCATTATTGTCACTAAAGAGTACACTTGGTGCTGGAGAGCTAGCTGAGAGTTCTACATCTGGATCAGCAGTCAGCAGGAAGAGGGTCCTAATAGTGCCTAACAGCACTCTCTATGAGCCTGTGGGGCCATTTTCATTCGAACCATCACACAGTATGTAGCCTTGACTGGCTTGAAGCCCACTATGTAAATTATTAGACTGGCCTCAAACTCACAAATCCTCCTGCCTCTGCCTCCTGAGTGCCGGGGTCAAACATGCCCCGTCACAGTGAATTTTATGTTTCTCAAACGCACATCTACAATAACAGCTGTCGTCTCTGTAAACCCCAAGCCATCCCTCTTCCAAAGACACCTAATCTACCGTTGATCTCCATAAATGTGTTCCTCAGGACACTGTATAAGTCAAATCTTTATCTGCACAGTGCTCACGTGCACAGGTTAGTATGTGTGTAAGCGCAGGTGAACACATGCCATGAAGCACATGTAGAGGTCTGAGGACATCCTTAGGTGACCATCTCTGCTTCTCATTGTCTTGGAGACAAGATCTCTGCTTTCCCACTGCATCTTTCAGCCTGGCTGGCCCAGGAGATCCCAGAACTCTTCCTTTCTCCACCTCCCATCTCCCTGTTGGATCATAGAGGCTCACACTATGCATACAGCTTTTTTATGGGCTCTGGGGATTTGAATTCTGGTCCTCACACTTGCATGGAAAGCACTTTTACCCCCTGAGCCAAGTCCCTAGCTTAACGCCCCCTCCTTTTCCAAAATTCTCTCCTCTGCCTCCCAAATGCTGGGATAAAGGAGGTTCACTGTGTCCAGGTCGTTTTTCTTATATAGATGCTCCTTTGGTTTAGTCTTTGGCTCATTTCTGGAATTAAGTTTGTCTCCTTTTGTCAGTGTTCTTGTATCTTACTTATAGAAGAGACGGGTTTTCACCGTCCTTACTCTGTTGACAAAACTTAGTGATAATGTTCTGACTTAAAGCCTTAAGCTTGGGTAAGCAAAACTCCATTCCCAAATTGCTGCACCGCATGAACACTACAGTGTGACAAATACGTCGGTGGAGCAGGTGACACATCAGTCTGTTTGCTTTGGCTAAACCAAGGTCAGAACCCCAATATCGCTGGTACAACACTGCTGTGCATCAGAATTACGCTACAGACTTGTTTCCTATTTATACCCTTGAGCTGCCTTTTTTTCTTTGTTCTGTACACCTGTTTAAAACATCAAGGCTCCCCCTGCTCTGAGGAAGACGGAGCCCTTAGGAGATACAAGCTATATTCTTGCTGTATCCAGTTGGTTGAATCAGGAGATCTGCAGCAAGACGTTGCATCGGAGATCATAGGATTACTAATGCTGGAGGTAAGACGGAAGGGAGACAGCAGGTACCACCTAATCTAGTTCCTACCCAGGAGTAAGGGCTTGGCTTGCAGCATCGCCAGTGTGGTATAAACCACTGAGACCAGGCTTAGCTTGTGGGACCGTGGATGTAAATCTCCTGGTCGGTCTTGAAAGCATTAAGGGATCGATGGAGGAGCCTAACATTTGAAGTCCTGTACGTTACAAATATCAAACAGAACAGCACATTTCCCTGAGTCCCTCACAGTGCCTGTTGTGGGGAGTCGTGTCATTCAGTATTTCAGCAGTAGACTTATTTCACATGAAGTTTTCAAACACCGGATTCCTGCTGAAGATTTTCTTCTTGAACTTTTAGGTTCACCATTTTCCAGGCCCGTTACTTGTTGACTTGGCCAATGACTTTGTGGGTGCCATCAGAGAGGACCGCCTAGTGAATGGAAAATCTTTGGAGTTACTACCCATCATCCTTACTGCCTTGGCTACCAAGAAGGAAGTCCTGGCTTGTGGGAAAGGTGATTTTCTTCAGGTTCTACTGACCTTTTTTTTTTTTTTTTTTTTTTTCATATTATGAATCAGTTTCTCAATCCATTTTTGTGTTTTAGGTGATTTGAATGGGGAAGAATGTAAGAGGCAGTTGATTGACACCCTGTGTTCTGTCAGGTGAGTCTCATGAAAGTGTAGGAGTGTCTCAGGACTACACGTTGCCAAAAGCCTAATAGTGATTCCTTCCAGGAATTGATATTGTAAAGTGGCTTTTTTTGTTGTTGTTATTGTTGTTGCTGTTGGGGAATTTTCTTTTGTTTGCTTTTTTATTGTTAATTATACAAATTAATAGTTTTTTTCTTTTTTTAAATAATTTTTAAGCACTAGGATACAAAGTAATGAGTTGGTTTTTTAAAAAATATTTAATTATTTATTTTATGTATGTGAGTACACTGTAGCTGTCTTCAGACACCCCAGAAGAGGGCATCGGATCCCATTACAGATGGCTGTGAGCCACCATGTGGTGGCTGGGAATTGAACTCAAGAAGAGCAGTCAGAGCTCTTAACCACTGAGCCGTCTCTCCAGCCTCAGTAATGAGTTTCATTGTGGCATTTTCATGCATGTGTCATTACACTCTAGTTAACTGGTCATTAATCCCTCTTCATTGTGCTCTCTCTTTCCCCTGCCTCCCCTTCCTCCCCTCAGATAGTCCCTCCCTTCTGTCTGGCTCTGTCTGCCACCCACCTCTCTCTCACACTCACACACACACACACACACACACACATACACAGTCGCCCCCTCCTCCCCCATTCCACTAGGTAATTTTGTTTGTTGTTTTGAGACAGGGTTTCACTGTGTAGCTAAGGCTGTCCTTGAACTTATGATCTTCATGCCTCTGCCTGCTGAGGGCTGGCCTTGTAGAATGCTGTAATTTCAGGCACGTGCCACCATCCCTAGCCATGTTTTTAATTTTTTTTTTTTTTTTGGCCTATTTTGTTGATTATTACCACCATAAGAGCCAGGCATGGTGCTGTGTGCCTATAATCTCAGCACTTGGGAAGTGGAGGCAGGAGGATCAGGAGCTCAAAGTCATCTCAGTTGTGTAGCAAATTGAAGAGCAGCTTGAGCTACAGTTGACTGTTTCCATCACTTGGTTGGAAGTTGATGGCTTCCATTGTTAGTGGCTTGCATGCTTTTCTCTCGTGTGTGTGTGTGTGTGTGTGTGTGTGTGTGTGTGTGTGTGTGTGTGTGTGTGTGCGCGCGCGCGCCTACATGCTCCTGTTGCCAGCAAACCCTGGGCATACTTCCCCAGACACTGTAGGCTTCCTCACTGCTGAAAGCCCCCCAACACTAGCCGTGACTGCGGGCTGCACGCTGTGCTTGTCTCAGAAGGCAAGGAGTTTTCCTCCTCTCATCTCCCTCCCTCCAGGCAAGGGCCGAGACGTAGCTCGCCAGCTTCCTTGGTTTTTCTCTTACGTGTTAATCAAATTGTCCTTGAGTTTAAAAAGACAAAACCAAACCAAACCAATGATAATAACAATATGCTCTTATAACTCCATTTGGTTTGCATAAGGTTTTGGGGAAGAGACGATTTAGTATATTAAATGTGCAATCTATTTGACTCTTTGTTTTACTGCATAGTTCTCTGTGGAGAGTCCTCATAACCTTAAGGCAGAAGAGTTGTCTAGTTCATTTGTATTTTATTTCTTTGTTTTTAAAAATGCTTTATTTCTTTTATTTTTGAAACAAGGTCTCATTTTGTGGCAGCTCAGGCTAGCTTCAGTTCTGTGGCAGTCTTCCTGTCTGAGCCTCCTAAGTGCTGGGATTACAGGTGTGCACTCTCAGGCCTATCAAACTTAGGTTAAAGACCTAACTCGTGATCCTCCTGCCTCAGCCTCTGGAATACTGGCATTATAGGTCTGTGTTAACAGTCCTGGTTCAAATATTTTTTCTGTTTAAAAAAAAAAAAATTGCAATGATGTGTTTATTTACCTATTTGTAAGGATGGAGATAAACAGTGTCTCAAGTAATAAATTGGGTGATTTGTGAGTGTGTGCTTTTTTAAAGTTATAACTTATACACTCTGTAAAATGTATATAAAGTATGTGTGTAAATGTATATAAAGTGCGTTTGCTTCCCATGATTTTACTGGTATTGGGTATTATCAGAGTGGTTTGTTTCAAATTTGGCATAAACTTCATTATTTGTTTTGATTTTCTAGCCTGGTGAATTAAAGACTAATTAATTATTCACCTATTTATTCATGTTTGTATTTCTTAAAGAGACAGGGTCTCATTTAGTCCTCAAACCTGCTGGGTAGGGGAGGGAGACTTTGAACTTGAGCTTTAGGGCTCTTACTGCCTCTGAAGTGACAATATCCCAGGGCCACCGTGCCCAGCTCTTGTTTTTAAATTACTTTGTCTTGCTTCCCAGTATGGAAAATCAGATTTGAAATGCCTCCCCTTTCTTCATTAGTTTTATAAAATTATGTGTGAAAGAGTTAAAATGAAATAAACTCATTGTATTTTTCCAGATGGGCTCAACGATACGTGATCCAGCTCACTTCTATGTTCAAGTAAGCATTGTTTCTGTGTCTTCGCATCAAGCTTTGTCACCAAGCCTACACAGAAGTGAAACCCAGCCCCAGCAAGCTCACCGTCCACTTTTTCTGAGTAGTAACAGCGGCACCTCTGTTTTCTGTCTCGGCATTCCCTCCCTTCCTCTCTCTTGGCTTAGTTTATTAAATGTATAAGTGCTTCTCTTTGAAATGACCTTATTTAGATAAATGTATTGGTTCCTTTAAAAGATTCTTCATAAGAGAAAACCTAAAGAGGACTGTTATAGTCTAATATATGCTTTATTCTTTAACTCCAAATAGTATTTAAAGACTTGCTTTATTATTTCTTTATGTGTACACATGTATGCAAATGCATGTAGAGGCCAAAAGTTGGGTGTGGGATCCCCTGGAGCTGGAGTTACAGGTGGTTTTGGGCTGCTTATTGTGGGTTTGAGAACCAAACCTTAGTCCCCTGGGAGAGCAGCAAGTGTTCTTAACCACTGGGCAGTCTTTGCAGCCATTCCTTCCTTCCTTCATTCGTTGATTTTGTGTGGGGTGTGTGTGTGGGGATGTGTGTGTGTGTGGATGTGTGTGTGTGTGTGGATGTGTGTGTGTGTGGGGTGTGTGTGTGTGTGTGCATATGTGTATGTCTTTGCTACTTTGCAGGTACATATGTTTGTGAGTGTTGGCATATGTGGGGGCCAGAGGTTAACCTTGGGTGTCTTCCTTAACTTCCACTGCCTTAGGTATTGAGACATAGTCTCTACTTGAACCCATAGCTTACTAATTCTGCTATTCTAGCTAGCCAGCTTGTCCAGAGATCCTGTCTTGGCTGAAATTATGGGTCCTGCGGATGCAAACCCTGGTCCTCATTCTTGCATAATAAATGTTTTACCCTACCACGATATCTCCCTAGTCCCTAAATTTTATTTCTTAAAAAACGTTTGATAGAATTTTGATTATTATAAAGCCCTGAATTTAATTTGTAAAAACAAAGCACTTATGTTCTGGCTAGGCTTTAAAATCTCTGCTCCACAGGGATGTCCGTCTAACGCCAGAAGAGATGAATCTTGTGGTGGCCAAAGTGTTGACGATGTTTTCAAAGTTGAATCTTCAAGAAGTTCCACCTTTGGTCTATCAACTTCTGATTCTCTCTTCCAAGGTACAAATAAAAACAGTCATTTCTCCTTCATTCTTGGCCTGAAGTAGTTTAGCCTTTCAGACTGTTGGTTATCATACTAAGACATACATGTTTATCATCTATGATGATTTGGTCATGCTTTTTAGCCAAGGAGAAAATATTTTTATGTGTGAAAGTAAAAGAAATGAAGACTTCGGGGTGTGCACTAAAGCCATAGAAAGTTTGACGCTATGGTACCTGTTGTGTGACACAGTTTCTAGAGAGATAGGAGCAAGCACCCACTTAAACCAGATAGAGAACCAACAGCAGATCCAAGCCAGGGTACCCCAAAGGCCAACGGAGTGAACCAATAAGCTTTATCAGGATTGCTCTTAGGAGTGTGGGTGAGAGTTACTTGCAGGATCAGAAATGACTTGAAGACTACATTTTCAAAAGCCCACCCCTTTGACAGTTCACAAAACCTGGAACCCTGGGGTGTCCTGCAGACTTAAGAGAGGCAGTGAAGCAGGGTGGAGGGAGCCTCTTCCAGGCAGCTCAGCTGGTTTGAGAGTCTTCTCAGTACTTCAGCTGGTTCCTGCTGCTTCCACTTGGCTCAGATGGTCTGACGGTGTCTCTTGGCTGTCCCTGCTGCTTATATGTGCTGGAGGCGGATGGGGCCTGGTGCGTCTCATCAGGTTCAGGGACTTCCTGAAGCCTTTGCTCAGCACTACTACCTAAGCTTAAGGAGGGTCCCTGCAGGATGGAATGCTTTATCTAGGGGGAAGTCACAGCGCAACAGTGTTTCAAGTTATGGTTGGGCACCCAGGCGTATACTCTACTGCCAAGCTGTTTCCCTGGCATTGTGAAGTATTTCAACCTCAGCTGCAGCTTCAAAGTGTTCTGTATGCTATTACTGTCAGGCTAGGTTGTAACTTACTTATGTAAATTTGTACTAGATAATCCTTGGCTATTTTACCTTCAATTAGATAACCATTCTTTTATAATAATAATAATAATAATAATAATAATAATAATAAAAAAAAACTATTTTATTCATAGGGAAGCAGAAGAGGCATTCTGGCTGGAATAATAGCCTTCTTCAGAGAGCTGGACAAGCAGCACAGTGGGGAACAGAGCAGCGATGAGTGAGTACCACAGTTAGAAGTGCTACGCCCCTTCACAGATTCACCTTCACTGTGTGCTCGGTCGTTAGTGTGGCTTGGCCTTCGCCCCTTCCTTCCTTCCTCCCCCTCAGTACAGGACTGTCGTCCTCCCTTGCCTATTCTGTCACGCAGGTAATAACGCAGTCCCTTACAGTTTTAACATCCTTCAAGGAAAGGCCGATAACTGTCTTATAAGATGCAGGTTTAACATATATTTACTAGAGGAGAACTAGGAAACACTAAGTGCTCTGTGACTTAGTGTCTCTTAGGTCTCTTAGTTCTTAGTTCCTCTGACCAGTCAGACGAGACTTCTGCTGCTATAGAGCTTAAATTTTGGTGAGAAGAGAATCTTAGCGTTCACAGTGTAGGAAGATAAGTCAAAAGGACGGCATGCCAGCGACAACACAACTACTTTAGATTGGGTCTGGAAAACATCTCTGGGAAGGTTCTGTTTTAACCAGAGCCTAGCTGATAAGAACCACCATATGTCACTGAGCAGAGCATTTTCAGCTCGGGAATAGATTAAAGGCAGAGCATAGCATGACATATTTGAGAAAGGCGGTGGTTTCTTTTTGAATACAAGGGCACAGAGTGCTTATTCTGTGCTAGGTGCGTACACTGTAAACCTTGCATGCTTTTTGTAGATGTGGAAACCAAGAAACAAGCAAAGTAAGGTATATTGTTTAGCCAGAAAATAACAACCAGGATTTGAATCCAAGCAGCCCAGCTAAGGAGCGCATGTTGTTGAGCCCAGTTCAGTCAGCTGCCTCGTCTGTAATAACCTTTGTTACTTAGCTCACACAGCTGATGAGAAGGTGGCTCTCTGTTGACTTAGGCTAAGTTGAAAGCAGACTTCAGAGAGGGTAAGGAGCTCCGTTCTGACCACATTTGATTTGCAGTGCATATCAGCAGCCTATGTGGAGCACTGAACAGGTAGGGGCTGTGAAGAGGAAAGTCTGAACCAAAAATATAAATCGATACCCATTTAAAAGTTATCGAAAACTAAGCACACATACATGAAAATGGGAGGGCACTAAAGGCAAGGGACAGAAGGAATTATCTAGGGAGGGCGTGAAACGGCTTTGAGGTGGAGTGGTGGGGGAGGGCAGCAGTGTCCTAGAGGAGGAGAAAGGGCTGCCAGGAAAGCAGGTGTTAAGCACCTGCTTATAGTCCCTGCACCTCAGAGCTGAGGCAGAGAGATCATGAGTTCTTCAAATACAAGGCCAGTTGGGACTTTATTGGTTTTGGCCATGTGGAGGTCATCTGTAACCCTTATGACAATATTGAGCAGTGGTGGCCCACACCTTTAATCCCAGCACTCAGTAGGCAGAGGCAGGGGGATCTCTGTAAGTTTGAGGCCAGTTTGGTTTACAGAGTGAGTTCTAGGGCAGCCAGAGCTACACAGAGAACCCCCTCCCCCAAACAAAACAAAGAAAGGAGTCCCTGGACAGATAGGGTGAGGAGAGGACAAGGCCTGGTTGAATTGGGCTGGGCTTAGGAGGAGTGTGGGAGGCAAAGCATGCAGACACTGACTGGAGACGGTCTGTGGGTTTTCTCATGAGAAGCGCGGTAGACTTGCCTCTTCAGCTTCTGGAGGGCCTGCAGCTTCAGCCGGCCACTTGTTCGTCCCCACAGCCCTAACCTAGACCTTGCTGTTGAACCTTGTAGGTTATCAGAGCTTGTCACTGCCCCAGCAGACGAACTCCATCACGTGGAAGGCACTGTTATTCTGCACATCGTGTTTGCCGTCAAATTGGACTGTGAATTAGGCAGGGAACTTCTGAAACACTTGAAGGTAGCTTTAACATGCTTTTTATTTTCTTATCTCTTTTGCCTGCTCTCGGACCGATTTCCTCCTACTGAATTGCCTTGTCCAGCCTTGATTGAGGATTTTTTTTTTTTTTTGTCTACTCTTACTGTAGCTTGTTATGCCATGTTCAGTTGATATCCCTGGGAGGCTTGCTCTTTTCTGAAGGGAAACAGAGGAGCAATGGATATGGGGGAGAGGAAGGGAGAGGAGCTGGGAGGAGTGGAAGGAGGGGAAACTGGTCAGGATGTACCGTATGAGAGAAAAATAAATTACAAAACAAACAAAAATGCTCTATACAGTATCTTTCAAGTAACCTTGAGAACAGAAAATCTTTTTGTTTTTGTTTTTTTGTTTTGTTTTTTTTTTTTTTGAGACAAGGTTTCTCTGTGTAGCCCTGGCTGTCCTGGAACTCACTCTGTAGACCAGGCTGGCCTCGAACTCAGAAATCCGCCTGCCTCTGCCTCCCGAGTGCTGGGATTAAAGGCATGCGCCACCACCACCCGGCACAGAAAATCTTTTAAGTTGAAGTTTATTTATTTTTACAATGACATATAGTTAATAAAATATATTTTATAGCAAACATACATTATAAAGCACATATGAGATAGGTCTTTATGAGATAGGGTATTTGTACTGAAGTCTCTCTCATGTCTGTTCATGACCAGAAGCACAAATACAGAGCATCCGTGAGTCTAGAACATCTTTCTTCTTTGAAAATAGAATAGATATGCCATTCTTGAACCCTAAGCCAACGAGCTCCATTTAAAAGTCTTCCTTATGCTGGTCAGAGCCTAAGCTGCTTATTCTGGTGCCTTAGGCTTCCTTATTCTTTCTCTAAAGCCTCTCTGTCTGCCATATCTTTTTTGACTGCTCGTGCTCTGTGTGTCAGACATCAGACGGCTTTTTGCCGGGTTTTTGGGTTTTTCTCTCTCCATTCTCCCACTCTAGGCAGCTGGTGAGAATTATGGCTTCCCTGCCCTGGCACATTTGCTTTTGAATTTTAAAATTGCCTTTGAACTTTAAAAATAAATAAATTAATTAGTTCAAAAATAAAACCTTCTTTAGGGGCCAGTCAAATGGCTCAGTAGGCAAAAGCAGTGACCACAGAGCCTGACTACTTGAGTTCAGTCTCTGGGACCAGGACTGTAGAAGGCAAAACTGTGCTGTGGCATGCCTGCTGCGCGTGTGTACACATACGCACACAATTTCTAGAAACCTTCTGTAGTGCAAAACAACAAAAGGACTGTTATTTCTTTCTTCCTTCCTTCCTTTTTTAATGTATATGAGTACACTGTCACTGTCTTCAGACACCAGAAGAGGGCATCAGATCCCATTGCAGATGGTTATGAGCCATCATGCAAGTGTTTGGAATTGAACTCAGGACCTCTGGAAGAGCAACCAGTGCTCCTAACCACTGAGCCATCTCTCTAGCTCCCATTGTTCACTTTTTAATATGTTCAAAGTAATCATTTTGTTGCCATTTTCAAAGAATTAGTTTATACTTTTTTTCTTTTAAAATGTAGCCTAGGTTGGCCTTGAACTCACTATGTAGCCAATGCTGTCCTTAAAATCCTAATCCTCCTGGCTAAACCTTCCCAGTATTAGGGTTACAGAAGTGTACACCACCCCACCCGGCTGTGTGACGATTTGTACTTAAGTTTGTGACTGACTACCAAATTACTTTCCAAAGTAACTGATAGCTTACATGCCCATCCTTTCCCGTCCTGGCTGACATTTGTCATCAATCTGTCTGTCTGTCTTTCTGTCTGTCTCATTGCTGCTCTCGCTCTGACAGGTGTGCACTGGCATCTCTCCCTTGGAGCTTTCCCTTTGCATTTGGTTAATTGTTAACAAGTGTTTTTTCATGTGCTTATTAGTTGTAATTGTTTTGATGAAATGTCTTCAAATCTTTTGCCTTTTCTTAAGTCAATTTTATTATATAAGTTGTGCTTTGGATATTATATCTAAAAACCCTATTCCTAGTGTAAAGATTTTCTCTGTATTCTAAGTGCTTTATGGTTTTACCTCTTCCATGTACGTTTCAGACCTGCAGAGGAACTTACTTTAAGCAGACTGCTGTAGTGTAACGACTTTTCCGTTTATCGTAGGTTGGACAGCAAGGGGATCCCAGTAAATGTTTATGTCCCTTCAGCACCGCTCTTTTCCTCTCTCTCACGAGAATACAGAGATTTGAGGAACAGGTATGCTCTTTGTAACGTGATGCGTTTACAGCTGGCAGGAAGCATACAAGAACTTGTGTTTGTTAGTTACCTGAAAACTTGTGATTCCTGGCGCATACCTGCATTTCCTGTTGAGAAAGCCAGATTATGGTAGCGTGGACTGAGAATTGTGTTACCTGCTCAGGTGGCAGGAGAGCCCGTCTAGTTGGCTGTTCGGCAGCCGGCTCATGGTTGCATTGTAAAAACTGTCCCCAACAATCAGCGATGAGAGCATGAAGTCCTTGCCCTCTTTTCTTCATGGGTTCCAGGATCATGAGTGACGTTTTTGTCTTCATCTTGCTGTTCTGTTTTGTGGTTCAGAACAGAGATGCATACGCTCGCTAGCAGGGGGTGGGACACCGAGTCACACACCTGCCTTTGCAAACAAATCGAGACAAGGGCGCTGGTGAGATGGCTCAGCACCTGAAAACCCTTGATACTGAGCCTGACACTAGGTCAGTCCCAGGGAGCCACATGCCGGAAGGAGAGAGCCGACCACGGGAGCCGTTCCCTGACCTCCACATGTGACATGGATGCACTCCCCACCCCCCAATGCAGATCAACAAATGTTCAAAAACAGTTTAAGATTTGAGGCAGGGTCTAAGTTGACTAAGTTGGCTGCAAACTTGTAGTTCTCCTGCCACAGCCTTCTGAGTATCTGAGGTCATAGGTATGTACCACTGGACCTGGCAGGGAAGCGCTTACATTGATGTTTGCCCTTTTCTCATGAAGAGAGGCCTGACGAGCTCTTCTTAGTTCCCACTGAAGCTCACAGCTTTATATCATCTAATCTCTTTAAACAGTTGCCGTAGGGTTGTGTGTGATCTCAGATCAGAAACTATAATTTTGGCTCATTTTCTTATTTCTTCTATTATATTTTAGGTGTTTGATCTTTTAAAGACTTCCATTGTAAAAAGCTTTAAGGATCTTCAGCTCCTCCAAGGCTCAAAGTTCCTTCAGACTCTCGTCCCTCAGAGAACTTGTGTTTCAGCCATGATCTTAGAAGTGGTGAAGAACAGGTGAGCTGGTGAACCGTATTCCAAACATGTTTGAGGGTCTGGGTTAGAGAAAGCGGTGTGAGCCATGCCTAGGGCTGCTCAGAGAACACTGACGGCTGTAGCTAATGACTGCAAGATTGAAGTTCCATCCCTTCACATCGGTAAAAGAAAATGTTTCTATATTGAAGGGGTTAAAAAAAAAAAAACAACTTTCCATCCCTGGGCCTAATTTCCTAGACACCTGCTGTATAAGAATATAAAACATTGTCTTGGTTTTTTCCCTTGAAACTGCAACTCTGTTAGATGAAGTCTTTATTGTCTTGTTATGTGAGTGAAAATACTGTCAGCAGAATCAGGTTGAACACCACACCTATAACACCAGCATTCAGGAGGCAGAGGCAGGCCTGAGTTCAAGGCCAGCCTGGTCTACAGAGTAAGTTCCAAGACAGCCAAGGTTACACATAAAGACTGTCTAGAAAAACAAAGACAACAAAACAAAAATCAGCAAAAATAGCAAATTGCATTTACTTTGACCATTGAAGTCTGTGACTGGGAAGTTGGAAGTGAATTATTTATTGACTTAACAATTTTGGGCAAATTATTTAAAACTACAAGGGAAACATCAGTGGCCATTGTGGATTTTTGTTTGTTTTGTTTTTTAATTTTAGGATAAACATTAATTGTTGTAACAATCTTATGGCATACTTTTTTTTCCTATGAAGCCATAGATTAAATACAAAGTTTTATATTTTAAGCCCTAATTTAAAATCCATCTTTTTCATGTGCTAGAATTCTGAATCGGAGTCTGGGGTGGCCGCAGCACGTGAGGCAAATTAGAGAGCCTGGGCCCTTGTTTCAGAACGCTCTGTCCATGAGACAGCTCTGAAATGTCTCTATCTGTTCTGTATCTGGATACACTTTGTTGGCTTGGAGTGTTTGAGACAGAGGTTCATTATGTAGCCCTGGCTGGCCTTGAACTTCTGGCAATCCTGCGTCTGCTTGTTGAGTGCAGAACTTCTGACAATCCTGCATCTGCTTGTTGAGTGCAGGCGTGCCACTATATCCAGCTGTATCTAGTTCCCCCCCCCCCCCCTTTTTTTTAAAGCTAATGGTGTCTTTCTGGTATTCTCCCAACTGAATCTCTCCAAGTTAGATCAAAGACTCAGGTGGTGCATAACCAGGAAATGGGAACTCTGCCCATCTTCCAGAAGTCTCTACCAGCCATGGGATCTAGAAACATCTTCAGCTATAATCTAGCAGAACAGGTTCTTGCTACCAGATGGGGCCAGACTTTAGCAGGAAAAGATGTGGATGGCATCATTATAATCTCCCTAAATTATTTGCTGGTTAGTTATATATGATTTCTCCATTCAGTTAATTAACCTCAAAATAACATATATATTACATGATTGTTTTTTGGGTGCCTCAACTTATCGTATTTTGATAATATTTTATTTTATTTAGACATCTATCTGCCTATTAGTGTGGAGAGAGACACTAGATAGGGGCATTTCTGCTCTAACATAATATATTTCTTAAAAACCCTTTGTTCTAGAAAGCTGTGCACCCAGAGCAATAGGCCCTGTGGGGATAAGATGGGACAGAGTTAAAGTGTCTGGCTTTGTGCTCTGAGCACTGCACTATAATAGATCCTGGACCTTACCTGAGCAGCAAGCTTAAATATTTTCAAAAGGGCATTTGTAAACTGCTGAATTATGGGGAAGGGGCAAAATGTGTAAACTCTGACAAGAACCATGTAATTAATGCTTCAGGCATACCAACTTACGCTTGTAACCTAAGGCAGGGAGGAACAGAAGAAGTAGCAGACTCAAGTATTGTGTCCTTCCACAGTTTGCTATATTTAGTGGTTTGACAGGCAGTGTTTCCCTGTGGTGTTTCGAAATGTAAAGCATTAATGTACTAGAAAAAATCTATAAGCCAGTAAAAATTTCAATTTGTAACTTGCCTGCTTTGCCAATTGTAGGCGCTCCTCTGAGCTATAACCAGTGGAGGGCTGGAACCTGTCCTCCATGATGAGAAACTCAGGGAGCACTTGGTTCCCTTCCCTCGTCTTTTTCTTTGCTTCCTTGTGTGCCAAGCTGGAAATTAAACCCAGGGCTCTGTGCACGCTCTGCCACTGAGCCCTCCGGCCCCACCTCCTGTCACCACCCAACAGACTTACTTGGATTTCATGATAAGTTTACTGTCTCTTTGCTCACCTCTGTTGAAGCACATACCTTTCTCCTGAAGGGAGTGTTATAAATATGTAATTCTTGCAGTAATTCTTTCTGATACAGTTTGTGGATGATAAACTTTAAGTTTTTTGATATCTGAAATTTTTATTTTGCTCTACTGCTTGAAGAAGTGTTAAGTTTATGGTCATTTTTCATTGTCTCTTTTACCTAGAATTGCTGGTGGAAAGTTATTATCTGATTTTTGTGTTACTGTAGATAACCTGTTTCTTTTTTTCTTCATAGAAACTTTTACAACTGTCCTATCTTTGCTTTTCTGAAATTTAACAGTTGATATTCATCTTACTTCCTTTTTCACCCTACCTGATAGTTAGGATTGTACTCTTTCATTGTAGCGAATATCTTTCCTACACACTGTGAGATTCTTGTTTTGTGCGACTGGGGAGATGGCTCAGTTGGTAAAGTGTTTGCCGTGCAAGCCTAAGGCATGAGTTCGGGTCTGGTTTGCCCAGTGTGTGCCTGTAAGCCCAGTGCTGGGGAGGTGGAGGTGGAGTTCCCTGGCACCCTTGGCCAGCTAGTGTAGCTGAATCCAAGAACTCCAGGTGGATGAGAGACCGTCTCAAAGAGTAAGGTGCTCCAAAACCAGTTTTAAAGTAGTAAAAGTTATGAGTGGAGGAGTAGGAGGTGAATATGATCCAAATATATTATACAAAATCCTCAAAGAGCTAATAAACAAAAATCCACCTTGTCAACTGTTTTTATACACACACACACACACACACACACACACACAATCTGTTAACTACGAAAAATAAGAGGTTTTTGGTTGACCAGAAAACAAGCCTCTTATTTCTCACATAGTTTATAGATTGTGAATGTATGTACCATTTATGTAGTCATATATGTACACATGCCATCTCTATATAGGCTACACTACACACACACACCATATTCGTACATTGTATGTGAGAGAGAGACTTTTGAGACAGGGTCTGATGTGTCCCTGGCCTCGGAACTCCATTTATAGCCAACGATGACGTTGACCTTGTGACCTCCCCGCTTCTGCCTCTCGAATGGTGGAATTACAGGTGTATGTCCCCAGCCTCGGATTTATGCAGTGCTGGGAAGTGAACCCAGGACTTCTGCATGCTTAGCAAGCACTCTATCAACTGAGCTATAGAGCCCCTGTATGTGTAACTTCCTGTATTTATAAGTACTATTATGGGAAGAATGGAACATATACTAGATTTATCTTGATTCTTTCTCTCCAGAGTAAATATTGTTAAATCTGTCCAAATGCACAGCTGTCTCCTTTGTTCTTCAGTACTGAGTTATGCTTCTCTTGTGCTTTAACAGGCAGATATAATGATATAAAAACCTATTCAGGCTTATCCCTTCCACTATAAAGGGTGACATCAAGTGGTAATCACCAAGGTTCTGTTGCTTACAAAGGTTTTTTGTAGCTTAGCTCATGCTGTTACAACCACATCTATGCTATAAATATTTACTGAGTGCTTGTGTCTAGCTAGATGGCTAAAAATGTGACTACACATTGGTCTTAACCCTAGAAAATCTCAGTCTAGAGAGAGGGCCAGCCTGTAGCTGTCTGCACAGTGCTGCATAGAAGAGGGGATCAGAGAAACAACTGACTGTGAAATCTTGAGTGGAAATTTCAAAATGATCACTATACTAAAAAACCACACACTTCTTTTTTTACATATTTTTTTATTTCCACTTTTAAAAGGTATTTTAGGTACTTTTGTTTTTGACTGAGGATTGAACCAGGACCTTGTACATGCTAGATAAGCAGTCTGCCACCGAGCTACCCTCTAGCCCGTAGTGTCAGGGTTCTCCTTAGTAACGGTCTGCCTGCCCTTGGAAGCCTCTTGCCTGTCTTTCCATGACTGCATTAAGAATTCTGTCAGTCGGGCTGGAGAGATGACTGCCCTTCCAGAGGTCCTGAGTTCGATTCCCAGCAACCACGTGGTGGCTTACAACCATGTATAATGAGATCTGGTGCTCTCTTCTGGCCTGCAGGCATACACACAGAAAAAATACTATATACATAATAAAATAAAATTTAAAAAAAAAGAATTCTGTCAAATATCAGTGCATGCAGAGAAAGAGGGTCTGAGTTAGGAAGTGAGCAAACGACACTGAGTGTGTGGTGGGTATTCACTAAGATTCTCTCAGCTACACTATGTTTTCTTGCAGTGCTCATAGTTGGGATCATGTAACTCAAGGTCTAATAGAATTTGGTTTCCTCTTGATGGATTCCTATGGGCCAAAGAAGATTCTTGATGGAAAAGCTGTTGAAATTGGCTCCAGTCTTTCTAAAATGACAAACCAACATGCATGTAAGCTGGGAGCTAAGATCTTGTTGGAAACCTTTAAAGTAAGTGAATTGGCTAGTTTTATGTCATCTTGTCCCAAACTAGAGTTACCAGAGAGGATGGAGCCTCAGTTGAGAAAATACCTCCATAATGTCAGGCTTTAGGCAAGTCTGTAATCTGTAAGGTATTTTCTTATTAGTGATTGATGGGGTAAGGCCCAGCGCACTGTGGATGGGGTCGCCCCTGGGCTGCTAGTCCTGGGCTCTATAAGAAAGTAGGCTGAGCACACCATAATGTATGAGCTCGTGAGCAGCGCTCCTCCATGGTCTCTGCATCAGCTGCTGCCTCCAGGTTTCTGCTCTGCTTGAGTTCCTCTGCTGACTTCCTTTGATGATGAACTGTGATATAGACACATTAGCAGAACAAACCCTTTCCTCCCCAAGTTGCTTTGGTCATGGTGTTTCATCACAGCAGCAGAAACCCTAACTAAGGTAGTTAGAGTCTCATTTGACTACCATTTCCAAATTGTACCTGCATAATATAAATAGAGCAAGATGTTGCTTGGGAGTTTGGCAGATAAGGAAGTTTGACCATTGGCAGAGTGTGCGTGACAGCTTGGGATGGTATTGAAATCTTAAAGATCCAGGTTGGTGAGTACACTCAACTTGCTTTTTATTTGTGTTGGGAGAGGGAAGAGTATGTGCATGAGAGTGTGCAAATACACTTCCCTTGTGTGCACATGTGTGCAGAGACCAGAGCAGAACGTTGGGTGTCTTCCTCTAATAGCTCTCCACTTTAGTGCCTTGAGACAGGAGAAATCAGAACCTGAAGTTTAAATGGGACATAGCTTTCTCTCCTTCTGGCAAACAGTACATTAGCTTTTTGTCTCTGACAAGGGCCTGGGAAAAACAAATTTAAGAGGAGTTATTTTGACTCACAGTTTCAGATGCTTCCGTCTGTGCTTGACCAGCTCAATGCCTTTGGGTCAGAATATCATTCATGGCAGCAGGGGCAGGACAGTGGCTAGAAAATGGAGAGACAGACAGGCACACACGTACAGAATGCACAAAAGAGTCAAAGAAACTGAGGAGAGAGACAGACGGATGGATGGATGGACAGAAACCAGGTCAAGCCTGTACTAGGTGGCTTGTTCCTTCTTTTTCCATCTGTCCTGTAGCCTCCTGCTTACTTCTGTCCATGTTCAGGGCAGTCTGTCTTTCCTCAAGTGCTGTCCCACATGCCAGAACTGCTAGATGTGTTCCAAACTAATCTAACAAAATCAGGTTGATGACCATGCCTTTAATCCCACCACTCAGGAGGCAGAGGCTAGCAGATCTCTTTGAGCTCTTTGCAAGTTCAAGGCTAGCCTGGTCTACATAGTGAATTCCAGGACAGCCAGAGCTACGTAGAGAGACCCTGTCTCAAAACCAAACCAAACCATAATCGAGTTGACCATCAAGAAGAACCATCATGGTCCTGGAGAGATGGCTCAGCGTGTAAGAGCACTTGCTCTTGCACAAGACCTGGGTTCTGTTCCCAACAGCCCATAGCGGCTGCAGCCGCCTATAGTTCCTGTCCCAGGGTGTCCAGGGCCCTCTTCTAGCCTCCTTGGGAGCCAGGATGCATGCACACGATGCACATACACACACATGCAGGCAAAGCACTCGTACACAAAGAACCTTTTAAAAAGAAACGTGACTAAGAACATTCATAGAGTAAGATTTTGTTTTAATTCTTTTTTTAAAACAAGACATCCCACTTGATTTCAGTGGTGTTAGCTATATCAGAATATCCGTAGAACATATAGCTGCTATTAAATCACTGCAGTCTGAGTCTAAAACAATTGACTGTCAAAGTAATCAGATTCAAATAAGAGTTTTGATAAAATACAAGTGATATTCCAAAAGTTTTTGAACACGCCTACTGTGCTTCTTGGAGTTGAAAAGACATTGGTTAAGATCTTGTTGTTTCTAAAACTTTCCAAGGGCTTTCAACATTTAACATTATTTTAGAAGAAAAGTTATGGATTCTTTCAGAAATGTGGCTGTAGACTATACTGGATACCTAAAATAGGAATAGTCCTTGATGTCTGACCTCGGAGTTCATGAGAACTGTACTTTTGGGTTAATAATAAATATTTCCTGTACCTTACATATCGTTTGGGTGCAGATTGAGAGAGCTATGATTCTGTTCTTTAGATGATCCGTGTCATTTCCTGATTTGTCTGAAAAGTTGAGTTTTGTACATACCGGAATATTCTTGTTCTGCCTAACATGCACTGATGCTCTCACAAGCCGAGTCACCCAGGCTGGCTTTGTTGATTCTGTTCTTTTTAGGTCCATGAGATGATCAGACAAGAAATTCTGGAGCAAGTCCTCAATAGAGTTGTTACTCGGACATCCTCTCCCGTCAGTCACTTCTTAGGTACTGAACTGGAAGAAGATAGAGTTCTTAGGAATATTTCCTTTTAAATGTCATAATGATTCAGTCTGGGCACAACTCTGGGGTTCTAGAGATGGCTCAGTGGTTAAATCACTTGCCGTGTTCTACTGGGGTTTGAGTTCAGGTCCTAAAACCCCATATAAATGCTAGGTGCGCAGGGTAGCCTATTCGTAATTTCAGCCTCAAGAGGTGGAGACGGGGAATCAAAATCCCCAGAGCAAACTGGCTGGCATAACTAGCCACTGATGGGCTGCGGGTTTGACTGGGAGACCTTGCCTTGATGAATCAGGTGGAAGGGGGTGGAGGACTCCCAGTTTCATCCTCCAGTCTCCATATGTGCACAGACACACATGCACCTACTCACATACGTGTAGCACATGCATATACACTCAGGCGCACGCGCATGCACACACACACACACACACACACACACACGAGAAATGGAAAAACGGAAATAACAACTTAATAGTGGTACAATGTTTTGTCTTTGACTATGATGCCAATGAGATAGATGAATCCACGTATGGTGTCAGTGGTGTCAGTAAGGAAACATTCAGCCAGTGACTGGAACATCCACTGTGCTTGTTAACACTTCTCCAGTGAGGCCTGTGTGCCACTCAGTGGAAACATGGCTGTAAATCCCAGCCTGAGGCTCCGGGCTGTCCTTCCTGATCGTGACCTCCAGTTGGCTGGCTTTACTAAGTATCTCCTGATGTCTAAGCTCATTGCCTTGTCCGTCCCCAGCTTACTAAAGGCTCTGTCGTTGGCCTGCTGCGGCTTCTCTGAGACTTGTGACGTCCTCAGAACTGCAACTGTTTGTTTCTTACTGTGTCTGTGACCAGATTGCCCACCTTTTTTATTGATAACTATTCTTTAACCCTTAAATTTTAGGGTTCTGTAGAGTTCAATAATTAATATTTTACTATGCTTTATAACTTCATGATGTCTAATTGGTATAATCTCCACATTTAAAGTAAGACAATTTGCTGACCTTTAATGTGTGTGTACGCTGTGAAGCTGTTACCATAGTCAGTTTAGGCACTGGGGAAGCAAACTGCACAGCATAACTGGATGCTGCTGTGTGCCTGTTAGAATGCATGAGATTACAAAGAATGACTGTGGCCACGAGTCGTGCCTTTCATCCCAGCGCTAGGAGGCTGAAGCAAGAGGATCTCTGTGAGTTCAAGTAACAGGCTAACCAAGGCTCCTGAGCCTGTCTCAAAAAAAAAAAAAAAAAACAACAAAACCCAAACCACATCAAGTGTTGTATTGAATAAGTAGAAACTGTTAGAGAAAGGTAGAGGGTATATATATATATTTTTTTTGGGGGGGGGGGGTTCGAGGCAGGGTTTCTCTGTGTAGCCCTGGCTGTCCTGGAACTCACTCTGTAGACCAGGCTGGCCTTAAACTCAGAAATCCGCCTGCCTCTGCCTCCCAAGTGCTGGGATTAAAGGCGTGTGCCACCACTGCCCGGTGTATATTTAAAAAAAAAAAAAAAAAGGTAAAATCAGGAATATAAAAAAAATTAGACTTCACCAAATTATAAAATTTCCTTTCTGTGTGACATTACTACAAAACTTAAAGTCAATCCAAGGCTGGGTGAAAGTGGACAGAGCACGCGGCTGGGTCCTGGCTGGGTCCTGGCCGTGGCTCTGCATCTCGCCTGTCAGCAGCTCCTCTGGCTTCTGACTGTCAGTCATCCTTTTACAGCTTCCTTCCTCTCTTCCTGACCACATGGACGTTCCCACCCAGGCTTTTGTTCTTTATGTGCTGTTTTGTGGTCTCACTGGCTGGATTCCGATTTTGTTTTCTTTCCTGTGCTTGTCTTGCAAGTAGACTCTTCTTCCTTTGGTTAGAAACTCAGGTTATTAATTCCACACCTGCCTCTTTTTTTCCCTGTTGAAATGTCCTGTCAGCTCTCCTACATTTCTAAGGTTTCTGTGTAGTCCAAAGCTTTTTAAATCTCCCTGTGGTTTGTTCTTTAGCCAGAATAGTAAAGGCACTATGGGAAAGGCAAATTGGGACTAAGCACCAGGCCCATGAAATATCTGAGACCAGGCTGGCTTCAAACTTGCAATCCTCCTGCCTCAGCCAAGTGAGTCATTTAGTGTCCAGTATCTGAGGACATTCATTTTCCTTTTTTTCATTTTATTTTACATGTGAGAGTTTTGTCTGCTTATATGTATGTGTACCACATGTGTGCTTAGTGCCCTCCAAAGTCAGAAGAAGGCATGTAATCTCCTGGAACTGCAGTTACAGATGGCTGTGAACCACCACGTGGGTGCTTGGAATCAGACCTGAGACCTGGAAGAGCAGCCAGTGCTCTTAACCGCTGAGCCATCTCTCCAGCCCCGTCTCAGTCGTCTCCCCCCACCCCACCCCCATCAAGACAGGGCTTCTCTGTGCAGTCCTGGCTGGCCTGGAACATTCCGTACACCAAGCTGGCTGCAGACTCAAGAGGTCTGCCTGCTTCTGCCTCCCAGTTGCTGATACTAAAGGCGTGAGTCATCGCTGCCTCAAAGTCATCTTTTAATTATTTTTTCTTTAAGGTATCATCTTATTACTGGTTTCTAACTTGTGACCAGAGAACACACTTTGTACGAGGTTAATTCTCACAACGTTTTTGAGTCACAACTTGTTGTTGGTATCTGAGCTGACTTTGTCCTTCTCCCTGTAGCACTCCCCTGCTCTGGCCCCGCACACTGCCACCAGATTAGTATTCTCGTAATATTAGTAACTCTGCCTCTGAAATCAGTATGTCCTTTTAAACTATCACCTCTCACTAGATGTGGTAATGATACACACCTGCAATCTGGAGGCTGAGGCAGGAGGATTGCAAGTATGAAGCCAACCTGGCTTCAGATATTTCCTGGGCCTGACGCTTAGTCCTAACCACCTCTCCCACACTGCCTTTCCTATCCTGGGTCCTTCCCCATCACTGACCTCCCCTCGCCCTCTGACTCTGCCATCCTTAGACCTTTGGGCATAGTCGGCCATCCTGGGATTCTATGCACTTGAATAGTTCTAATCCCTCAGAACCTCAAAGACTTCTTTCTCTTTCTCTAATAAGACGCTTGCAATGACCTCTTCTTGTGCATTTCCTGTTTAAATCCTGTTTTTGACTCTTTGTTAGGTAATACATGTTTGGAATTATTAGAGACTTGATATTCTGTTATTTTTCTCTATTGAGATATTTTTGCTTGTGTTCTGACTAAATTACTAAAATTCTTGATAAAAGAATATGCTTTATATATTCCTGATGGGACCTTATGTCTGCCAAAGTAAAAATCTATAAATATTTATTGAGTTGCTTTTGCCTAGAGGAATGATGTGGTACAGCATGTGTGCAGTCAGTGTAATGAGCTGTTTCCTTCTCTTAGACATTTTAATTTTGTTACTTTGTATTATCATAAAAAATGATAAAATATCCTGGTAACACTGGGGAAAATTATATATGGCCAATATAAATTTACATTTAAAAAAATAAATAAGACATGGGGCTGGAGAGATGGCTCAGAGCTTAAGAACACTGGCTGCTCTTCCAGGGGACCTGAGTTCAGTTCCCAGCCACCACATGTTGGCTCACACCCATCTATAATGAGATCTGATGCCCTCTTCTGGCCTGTAGGCATACATGCAGGCAGAATGCTGTATACATAATAAATAAATCTTTTATTAAAAAAAACCCACACTTAGCTAGTCAGTGGTGGCGCATGTCTTTAATCCCAGCACTTGGGAGGCAGAGGCTGGAGAATCTCTGAGTTCAAGACCAGCCTGGTCTACAGAGTGAGTTCCAGGACAAAACCAAAAAAAAAAAAAAAAAAAAACCCACACTTAACATTTCTTTCCTTGTAGACTTTAGATACTTCCTTATCTTTTTTTTTTTTTTTTTTGTAGTTGTGTGAGGCAACTAATTATATATTCTGTTTTCAGACTTGTTTTCAGATATCATCATGTATGCACCTTTAATTCTTCAGAACTGTTCAAAAGTCACGGAGACTTTTGACTATTTGTCTTTTCTGCCCCTCCAGACCGTGCAGGGGCTGCTTAAGGCAGTGCAGGTAAGTCAACTGACATGCCAGGTAGCTCTCGAAGCCTGAGCTGTAACTATCTAGTCGGGAAAGTCCGGTACAGCTTTTATAAAAATGGATGTCAGAGCTCCTGTTTTCCTTGAGTCTAACAGTTTTGTATTGAAAGGTTGAACACATGGAGACCGATGGTCACAAGTCCCTCCCTCTTTATAGCTATGTTTTCCTTGCGCTCATCTTCAGGTTGGTTGAGTACTTGAAAGTGTCTTAGAAGATTAGTGCGCACAGTGAGTTCAGGAAAGCACTTGAAGTACTTTGTTTGTTTGTTTGATTTTTGTTTTTTGTTTTTGTTTTTTTTTCTGAGACAGGATTTCTCTGTGTAGCCCTGGCTGTCCTGGAACTCACTCTGTAGACCAGGCTGGCATCGAACTCAGAAATCCACCTGCCTCTGCCTCCCAAGTGCTGGGATTAAAGGCGTGCGCCACCACTGCCTGGCGTTTGTTTGATTTTTGAAATAGGATCTCACTCTTTAGCCTGGAACAACTCATTATGTAGTCAAGGCTGGCTTCAAATTGATGCAGTTCTCCTGCCCTAGTCTTTTGAGCAGCTGGGATTACAGGCCTGCCTCACCATGCCTGACAGTAACAACTTTCAACTGTCAAAGCGTACTGTTGTCTTTATGGTTAAGTATAATCAGCCTTGACCATATATGGAAAACAGATCCAAAAGTACACAAAATACTAATGGCATTCATAGACCGGAGCTTTGCTAATGAGGGGTAACCTGCTCTATTTGTCAGCCGCTGCTCAAGATCAGCATGTCGATGAGAGACTCCTTGATCCTCGTCTTGCGGAAAGCTATGTTTGCCAGGTACGTTGCAGATTCCCTGAGACCACAGGGAGCTAAACCTTCTGGTGTAAGTCATCTCTGCCACCTCACCTTGGTGCCCCTCCCCTCACGGCAGTCATGTGGCTCCCTGATTCAGCACAGCCCTCTCAGCAGGTGAGGCATTACCCTGAAGGTCCTTAGGCAACCTCAGGAGGTGCAAAACACTACAGTTCTCATTTATATAAGGACAATTAGGCTTAGACATGATAAGTGAGTAAATGTCAGACAGCATATGGCAGTGGGAATAGTCTACCATCCGTGCTGGTGAACTCCAGTACCCTGCTATTCCTCCCCTAGAGTAACCTTCCTGAGCTTGCAAACATGAGCTGACCACCATGCCAAGGGGAAAGGAGGCAGGAATACTCAACTATCTCACTTTAGTAGGCAGCAGAATTGTGGCTCTGTCACTAGTGGACCAGTGTATTCCTGAGGGGCCTTAGAGCTCATCCAGGGCCTCCTGATCCCTTTTTATTGGTTAGTATTTTTTATAAGCTGGAGATGATTAATACTGTCTCCTAAGTATGTAGTACAGTGCTGTGTGGAAGGCATTTGATACTTAGGATAGGATACCCACATAGCTAGCTAGCCATGTCGTAACACACTGCATGTCTAGAGGATGACAAGCAAGAAGCTGTTATCTCTGTTCTAGAACTGACAATTTTCTATTACTGCTCACCCAAAAGCATGCCTGCTAGACAGGGTTATATGTTATAACGTCTGTTACACGCATTGGTCACTGAGATGCGGGCAGCAGCTGTGATTTTTTGGGTGGAAGGCTTACATGGCATCGAGTACTGTGATCCTATATAAACAAAGGAATCACATGGGAGAGCACACTCATTCAGACACGACAAAACTCAGCAATTTACTTTGCTGTTCACTATGTAGATTCCAGTTCCAGCCCAGTTTGCATCTCAGGATTCTTCTGATTGCCATGAGTCTTGCGAGCAGAGAAAAAAAAGTACAGTTAGTCCTGAGGTTAAGATAATGCAAGCAGTCAGCTGCATTCCCGTGCTGTTCATTGCTCTGAACACCTGGCGCCTCATTTTGAGCTTGTAAATTCAGTTAGACTTGGCTGGTGCTTGATTGCCTGTACATGGTCTTCATATTCCTTCTGTGCAAGCTTAGCTAGTTTTGTTTTGTTTTGTTCTGCATTGCATATTCCTGTGCCGTTAACTTCTCTGTATTCCCCGGAGCTAGCCAGCTGGATGCCCGGAAATCTGCAGTTGCTGGGTTTTTGCTGCTCTTAAAGAACTTTAAAGTCCTAGGCAGCCTGCCGTCCTCGCAATGCACGCAGTCTATCGGTGTCACACAGGTAAGGGGGCCTCACAGTGACGGTCACTGAGCATCGCCTCACGACCAGTGCCATGGAAGCCATCCTTTTTATTCCTTCTTCCATAGCTCAGGCTGGCCTTGAGCTTACGGTAATCCTCATGCCTCTGGCTCCTGAGTGCTGAATTGCAAGTGTGAGGGCTGTCTTCATCCCAGGCTTAACAGTGGTGGGTTTGCTCTGTTAAACTGTCTAATGTGGTAGACAGTAGCTTTCATGTAGCTGCTAAACTAGACCCTTGATTGACTTGTGACTAGTCCAAATTGAGTGGTGCTATATACATAAAATTCATGTCTATTTTCAAGATTTAGAGTGAAGTGAAAACATTTTCAATCATTTTATATTAAATTACTTACATGTTGATGTGTTAGATATGCTGGATTAAATAAAATATTAACTTGCCTGCTTCATTGTGCTTTTTAGCTATTTATATTTATGTATTACAAAATTACTCATTATGTAATATATACATATAATTATATATTAGCTATGTATATATTATGTATTATGTATAGCTACGTAAATTTATTTTTTAGAGATTTTATTTATATGTGAGAGAGTTTCTCCTGCCTGCTTGTGTGTGCACAATTCAACAAGACTATCCACCTCTAAAGCTCTTTGGTGATTGTAGATAGAAAGAGCTTGGCTTTTTTTTTAATGGAAGTCTTAGATTTTTAATAAAGTCATGAATATCACGACTACTGCATTGTCTAAGTTGCCTTCCTGAGTAGCTGGCATTGTTGAAGTAAACCTTAAGGAGCAGCAGAGTCAGTCTTGTAAGAATGATTTAATCCTAGTCTGTTTCAAACCAGTCAGGAGTGACAGGGAATGCGTGATGATGGTGGTAGCATTGGTATCTACCCCGTGCTTTTAGCTCAGGGAAAGCCAGGCCTGGTGAGTTTCCCTATGAAGAGTACAACCTCCTTAACAGAAACTGCCTGAGAAGGCTGGACGCCAGCTGCCAATCCTCCCTTTCAGGTGCACGTGGACGTTCACAGCCGATACAGCGCTGTCGCCAATGAGACTTTTTGCCTTGAGATCATAGACAGCCTGAAAAGGTGCTTAGGGCAGCAGGCTGATGTCCGGCTCATGCTTTATGAGGTAAGTAGGGGAAGTACAAGAGACTGCCGGGCCCTCCAGAGAGTAACCCTCCTTATGACAGCTTTGTTCTGGGTCTGGACGTACAGAAGATGTGTCCTGCAGTTAGTCAGTGCATAGTAATAGCGGTCCAGAAGTTAAGTTGTGAAATCATAAATAATTGATATATTGTAACCATTTTATTTTAATTTGAAATAGTCAGATATACTGCACATTTACCAGTCTGAATTTAACACCAAACTTGTCATTTGTGAGTTCTGTCTCTCCTACACAACATACCGTTACTTTATTCCCTCATTTCAAACTTTTGTGTACCTAAACTAGCATTAAAACTTCCAAGAGCTGGTAGGGTGGCCATGCCTTCAGTCCCAGCACTGGCCAGCATTGCATGCTAACACCATGACTGAGGCAGCTTCCAGGAAGAAGTATTTACTTGGGGCTTACAGCTCTAGAGGGACAGGAGTTGATCCCTGTCCTGGCGGGGAGCATTGCGCTGGAGCAGCAGCTGGCCGTGACGTCATGAGCCAGCAGAAGGAGGCAGAGAGCACTTTGAGAATGGTGGGAGGCTGTTGAAACCTTAAAGACCACCTCTAGCCACACATTCTAACCCGTCCCATCAGTTCTGCCAACTGGGGACCAAGTATTCAAGCATGAGCCCATGGAGGGTCATTCTCATTCAAACCACCACACAGAGGCAGGTGGATCTGTGGGTCCTGCCAGAGCTACGTCCAAGAGAAAGGGAAAAAAGTAAGGAATGTTTAAGATACTTGAGTATAGACACCGCGGAGAAGGTTCAGCGTTCAGCTTTCCCCTTCCCAGTGGTCTTTCTCGTAACTGTCAGACATTAAAGGGCTGCCTGCTTTCCTTAAATCTCTAATACACGTAGCTCTTCCTTCCTCCTTCCTTTCCCCCTTCCTCCTCTTGTACTGGTTTTTTAGGGACTATTGGATTCAGTCTCATAATGACAGAATAGTTAGCAAACAGCAGAAAACAAATACATAGCTTGGCCAGTACGAACAGTACCCAATGATTGTGGAAGCAACACTGCTGTTTCTAGAATATGAGGTATTCAGGATGTCCTGTTTCAGCATAGACATTTCCTGGAAGGAATGGAGAGCACCTGGTCCTTTCAGCGGAGGATAGGTCAGAGTTCTTTCAGAGAGCAGCCTCCCCCAACAGGAGCAGCCTGTAGCCCAAGCTGGCCTCAAACGCACTGCAGCTGATGACCTTAAGTCCTTCGGTGCTCGCCTCTACCTCCAGCAGTAGGGTTACAAGGGACTGTTGCCACCCCTGAAGCGCATTTGACATTCTAGAACAGTGTTTCTGGAGCTATAGAAGTTGGTAGGTGCTGGAACTTTCAGGTTTGTTAAAATTGCTTTAAGTTAGGAAGGTGGCTAGGGAGGGAAGTGAAAATAGGATTCTGGGGCTGACTAGCCAGTCCAGGTGCCCTGAGCGCTGCTGTCTCAAACACTGCTAGAGAGTGACCTAGGAAGGCACCCATTACTTTTGGCCTACGTGTGTACACAGGACACACACAAATTTGTTTTGTGGTATTGCCGATTCTACTGTTCATATATACAAATTTATGTAAAATTTATATACGTTTGTCATCTAACTTTATGTTGTAATCATTTTTTCATTTCACTAAATTTTCTCTGGCAACATGATTTTTAAGGCCAAATGAAATATTTTGGATACATTGTGTAGCAATTTAATTATATTCTTATCATGCCTTTGCAAACACTGACTATGTCTGTCTGTCTCATTGTATCTGTTGCTCTTAATATTAGTCGTAATCTTGGTCCTAGATATCAGATGATGCCAAGATCTTCTGCCGCAGTGAGCCACTTCTCTAGCCCTAAATTTTTTAAGTTTATTTTCATTATTTTTAATTGTGTGTGTATGTGTGTGTGTGTTTGTGTATATCTGTGTATGTGTCTGTCTGTCTGTTAGTTTGAGTATGTGAGTGAGGGCGAGTGCCTGTGAAGGCCAAAGGTGCTGGATGCCCTTGGAAGTAGAGTTACAGGCAGCTGTGAACCTCCTGTTGATATCAGGAATGGTACTTAGGTCCTCTGCAAAAGTAGCAAGTGCTCTTAACTGCTGAACTGTTAATTGGAGGGAGCTAGGCCTAACAGCCACATCTATAACCCCAGCACGGGGGACACCAAGGTAGCTAGGTCATGAAAAAAATCAAGGCAGCCTGGGCTACATAGGCTTTGGCACAAATGCACACATGTACACATGAATACACAGACATATCCTTGCTCAGCATTCCTTTATGTTAAAATTTTTTTAAAGCTCTCAGCAAACTAGCTTCAGGAAGAAGCTGCCTCGTGCTTAGAAAAAGTGCCTATGAAGCTTAAAATGTCGATGGAAGGAGTGCTCCCTTGTGATGAGGAGCAAAGGTGTGTATTCTCCAGGCCTCATTCATCCTCATAGTTGAGATGCTGTCCCACACAATAGGGCAGGAAAAAGAATTAAAGGCACACAGATTTAAAAGGGAAAATTAAAGCTGTGTCAATTTGCATAGTATTAATCTATTCAAGGTGTTTAATAAGATAAATATCAACATGAGCTGTGATGAGATCAACAATGGGAAGGTTTATTATAATTACACGTTCTAGCCAGAAATTAAATAAAATACATGACATGCTCAAATCTGCAGAACTAACAGAAACTCAGAATGCCGTGTGTGTGTGTGTGTGTGTGTGTGTGTGTGTGTGTGTGTGTAGAGTTGGCTCAGCAATTAAAGAGTGCTTAGCTCTTCCAGAGGACCTGAGCTTCCCAGCCCTGTTTCAGGTGGCTTGTGAATGCCTGTTACTTCAGCTCCAGGGAATCCAGTACCTCTTACGGCCTCCCCATACACGGCGCAGCCTCCAGCCTTCATTCTCACACCCTGCCTCCCCCCCACCCCACACACACAAAAGAAATTTAGTAAGGACTGAGACCAGGTAAGAAAGACCGAACTTGTCTCTGTGTTGCTCCTAGGGCTTCTACGATGTCCTTCGACGGAACTCTCAGCTGGCCAGTTCAATCATGCAGACTCTCTTCTCACAGGTAAAATACATTTTTATGGATCATGTAGGGAAATCGGGTAAGGTATTGAGATGCTATGGGGCTGCCACGCTCTTTGGGTTGTTTTGTGTGAGTTGTCACGTCCCAGCTGCTGTACTGCTATCCTCTAACTCTTCCTTGAGTTCTCAGTCTGTTCCTTTAAGGCCAAAGGACTCTTTGTGGAACTATTTCAATTTTATCTTATATATTTATGATCTTTTGAGACAGTCTCATATAACCCAGGCTGTGACTCAAATGCATTTTATAGTAGAAGCTGTCTTGAATTTCTGATTTTAACTCTGCCTCCCAAGTGCTAGGGTTTCAAGTACACACCACCACTTCAGGTTTGCAGTTTACAGTTTCAAAGAAAAAAATTTTGTTTGGTTGGTTCTTTTGAGGTAGGATCTCTATATATCCCTAGGTATCCTGGGACTCACTATGTAGACCAGGCTGGCCTTGAACTCATAGACATCCTTGTGTCTCTGCCTTCCAATGCTGAGATTAAAGGTTTGTGCCACCAGACCCACCTCAAAAACTGTTTTAAATTAATAAAATAAGGGCCATCAAGATGAGATGAATTCAGATGGAGACGTGAGATATAAATAAATATCAATTTTTTTTTAAGCAGCTACATAGCATTTGTTCTCCACTGGGAGGGTTAAGCTAGGCCCCAGCCCATCCTTTTCCTGAAGATGGATGTGAACTGATGCAGCCTCATCCTCCATTCCTTCATGGTGATTCTGAAAAAAAAAAATCTGTTTGAAATTAAGGTCTTAGATATGTGGAAATTATTGGAAGGTCTTTGCTATCTGAAAAACTTTTCTCTGGGTCTGGGCATGATCCTCTATAAAATTTGTACCCCAATAGCTAAATTATATCTTTCAAGCATCTTCACACTTTTAACAAGAATTAAAAGCCGTGTCTGAAGGCACAGGGCAGTGCTTTTCAAATTCTTCAGACTCCACAAGTGAAGAGGACAGAGGTAAATAATACCCAACCTTTTTTTTTTCAAGCTCTGTTGTGTACCAAGTAATGTTTGAAGTTCTTCACGTGTGTTGTGATAGTTAATCCTCAGATAGCTTTAATTTACCAGTAGACTCATTTTTCAAGTGAGGGCCCAAGATTTGGAGAACTGTCAAAATCAGTAGAAGTGACAGTAAGTTTTAGACTCAAGTAATTTGACTCAGAAGTTAGACTCTTTTTAAAAATCTTTTATTCATTGACAGCTTCATGTGTGTATATAATATATCTTGATCACATCCTCATGTATCCCTAGTTCCCCCAGCACCCCCAGCACATTCCCCGCCCACCTTCATATCGTCTCCTTTTTTCTTGTTGTAACCCACTGAGTCCAATATGTCCTGCAGCCTGTATTCCTCATCGGACTTCCTTGAGAATGCCGACTGCCTTTGCAGGTTTAGGGACTGGTATGAATGGAGTGAAGGTGAAGTTACCTTGACCTGTGCTGTGAGTGGAGCAGGCAGGCCAAACGATAGAAATTTGTTATGTCTTCTTCGGGAGCTGGGAAACGTGTCTTAGGAAGGCACTCGAATATTCATGAGTCATGATTTTTCTGTCTGTACACAGTTAAAACAGTTCTATGAGCCAGAGCCTGATCTGTTACCTCCTCTGAAACTAGGAGCTTGTGTTCTGACCCAAGGAAGCCAGATCTTTCTACAAGAGCCACTGGTAAGACTTGTCGGCCCTGCAGCCACTGTCCCCTTGTCAGTGGTGAGGTTGCTCTCCTGTCGGTCCCATTCTCCCTGAAGTTCTTCCAGTTCTCTCTAGGAGTTTTTACGTTCCATGTCAGTTATTTGTGACCCATCCTAAGGTTGACGTGTTGTATTTGATGTGTATGAGTATTTGCCTGCATGCATATATGTGTGCCACATATGTGCCTAGAGGCATTAGACTCCCTTGGAACTGAAGTTGTGAGCCGCAGCGTGGTTGCTGAAACTGGAACCCAGATCCTCTGCAGGAGCAGCAAATGCCGCTGCTGAGCCATCTCTCCAGCTCCTACTTTGAACCTCTTGGTCAATTAGTACTTCACTAATCCTGACAACCGCCTCTTCCTAAGAGAGTCATATTTGTCACTTACAGACCCTTGATTATACACCAATGGAAGTAGAGACGCATAGGGGAGTGAGCAGATCTGCTTCCCCAATCTGCAGGAAGTACATGGCTTCACTTGAGTTCCTCTGTGCACTCAGGAACTCGGGAGGAACTGGGATGACCTTCTCTGTCCTTACCTAGCTTCAAAAAGGTGGGAAGGGATGGCAAAAAGTGAACTGCCCACAAGTGACTCAGAACTCAGGTCGAGGAAGAGGAAGAGCTGAGTCTTCATTAGTGTAGCCTCAGGGCCACGAGATGTTCCGAGTGTCCTTCTAAGATGCTGTGTTGGTGTCCCAGAGGTTCCCTGGGCATAAACCCCGATCTTTGGAATAGCTTTCAGGGCTTGGGAACTAGAGGCTGTTTAACTTCATAATGGGGCTCTAACGGTGTTGATACCACACCAGGAAGGCACATGTGGACTTCCATTCTGAAGTGTGAGCTCCTTATGGGGCCAGTGCTTGGGAAGGAGGAAGGGTACAGGAAATGCCTCTTAGTTCACTCACGCCTCTCCAGCTTTGTTAATTCAGGTGGACCTGCTGCGTTGGCCCAGCAAATAACATGAGCCCATAACAGCTTCGTAGGCTGCCATGGCTTATTTTCTTCTACAGGATCATCTGCTGTCTTGCATTCAGCATTGCTTGACCTGGTATAAGAGCAGAGTAGTCTCCCTGCAGCAAGGCGATGAAGGAGAGGAGGAGGAGGAGGAGTTGTACCATGAGCTGGATGATATGCTGGAGTCCATTACTGCCAGAATGATTAAGAGTGAGCTGGAAGACTTTGAGCTGGTAATTGCTGAGCCCTCAGACGCATGGACTGATGGAGGCTTTGGTGCCATGGTAATTTTTATTTGTCTTTTAGGATAAATCAGCAGATTTCTCTCAGAACACTAATGTCGGCATCAAGAATAATATCTGTGCGTGTCTCATAATGGGAGTGTGTGAAGTTCTAATGGAATATAATTTCTCCATAAGTAACTTCAGGTAAGGATTACTGTGACCCTTCATAGCGTTTACTCTAGCATTACGTTAGACACGAAAGGACCAAAGATGACCAAATAGTATATTCTTTTCTCTTTCTTTTGGCTTTTTTAGGCAGGGTCTCATTAGGTAGGGTCTATGCTGGCCTAGAACTCTCCATGTAGACCAGGCTGGCCTCAGACTCACAGAGATCTGCCTGCCTCTGCCTCCCAAATGCTGGGATTAAAGGTGTGTGCTTTCCTCCAGGCCCCGGAATTCTGTGTCCCTGAAAGCTTTCATTTATCCACAGTTTGTAGATCCTGGGCTCACGTACTGCTGACTTCCACTGCAAACATTTCATTAGTGGTAGTACGCGGCTTCCACGGTCCTTGACTGGGGAAAAGGGGAAAGAAGAAAAGGCTCTTAGAGACTGCATGGCTTGGGAGTACCGTGCTAATGAGGGTCCATGACCTTGCAGTGCTGTGCCTAGCTAGCATAGGACACCTGAGGGCACATTGTAGTCTCCTTATGGTCTGTGAAACCGAAGCGCCTGGCACTGACACTTGTCTCTGGTCTCTTCCTGTTACTCAGCAAGAGTAAGTTTGAGGAGATCCTGAGCCTCTTCATGTGTTACAAGAAGTTTTCTGACATCCTCAGTGAAAAGGCTGGTAAAGGCAAAGCTAGGCTTGCCAGTAAGGCCAGCAATAGTCTTCTGTCCATGAAGTTTGTGTCTGATCTCCTCACTGCTCTCTTCAGGTAAGACCCTGCTTATGTTGAGCCGCACCTCAGTGAGGAGAGTGTTCATCCGTCTTCTGTGTTGCCTGGTTTGCAGCATCCGCAGTTCTTGCTGTATTAGCGTACAATAGGATATAAGTTAGCTTTTAATTTCCTGAACATCAAAGTTGCATAACCCGAGGTGGGTGTTCTACAGAAGGAGGGCGCCCCTCAGAGCTGCTGTCAAGACAGGGTTTCTCTGTGTAGCCCTGGCTGTCCTAGAACTCGCTTTGTAGGCCAGGCTGGCCTCAAACTCACAGAAATTCACCTGCTTCTGCCTCCCAAGTGCTGGGATTAGTGGTGTGTACCACCAAACCTGACTGTACCTCAAAATTATTAAAGCAAATGAGAAGCCTTGGAGCAGTGAACAAGGATGAATTTAGTGGTGGTGTAAGAAAACCTTAAGTCGTTCATACACAAAAGCTCACAGGGGAAGAAAGGAGCAAACTGAACTAAATAACAAAGGGACAGTCAGCACTCTAAAGACCAAGACTGAGCTTTGATTCCCCACCCCCGAGGGTGAGGGACTAGTTGGGGAGGCAGGAACTGAGGCAGCAGCAGCAGAGCTAGAGCAGCCCTGGCAATGACTCGGCCTTATGCTGTCTAGAGTCTTCCATTCAAAGCTTGCTGAGTGCTGCTGTTCTGAAGTCTCTAGAAAGTCTAACCCCAATCCCTCCTTGTATGTGGGATTGAACACAAGCCTTGAGTATGTTAGGCAGGCACTCCACTCAGCTGTGTCCCCAGCCCTTCGTTCTTTGGACAGAATTGTGTCTGGTTACCCAGTCAGCCCTGAACTTACAGTCCTGTCTCGACCTCCCAGGCCCTGGGGTACCGACCACACCACCAGGCTCAGCTCCTTCTTTCCTTCCTTTACTCTCTCTCTCTCTAGAGATAGCATCCAGAGTCATGAAGAGAGTCTGTCTGTCCTGCGGTCCAGCAGTGAGTTTATGCACTACGCAGTGAGCGTCGCTTTGCAGAAGGTACAGCAGCTAATACGAACAGGGCACGTGAGTGGTCCTGATGGCCAGAACCCAGACAAGATCTTTCAGAACCTCTGTGACATAACTCGGTAAGCCACTCTCACCCTCAAACAGTTTGCTAGCTTGTGTGTTGTGAATTCTCTGAGAAGCTTGGGACAGGACCATTGGGCATGTATTGGGAGCGAAGTCTAGTTTCTCATAGTGAATCTTCTTGTTTGTCTTGTGTGGATTCTTTGTCTTCCCAGGAAGGAAGACGATGGTATTACATAGCAATTGAACTATGCGTGCAGTGAGCATGATGAGCCTGACAACAGATTAGAAATACTTGAAAGCAAATAAATATAATAAATCCTGGCCAAGGGAGATGACTCAGTGTTAAGAGTGTATACTGTTCTTGTGGAGGACTGTGGTTCAGTTCCTCGCACCTTTACCAAGTGCTTTACAGTCCCCTCTAACTCCAGATCTAGAGGGATCCAATGGCCTTCTCTGAACCCAGCAGACGTCTGTACTCACATTCATGTATCCACGCATAGACATGCACATAATTTAAAATGAAGTAACATCTTTCTTAAAAAGCAATAAAACTGAAAGAAATACACAAAAAGACGTAATGAGGTAAAGACCTGAACAGTGTTATCATCCATCTTGACTGAGTGGACATCTGTTGACTGCTAAGCACCAGCTTCCAAGTATGTTCTTTTCATGTGCACATAGTACTTTGATCAGAGTATACCACAGGCGCTGGAGGATGGCTCAGGAGTTAAGAACTGAACACTGCTATTGTCTGACACAATTTCTGAGGAGGTGTGAACAAAAGTCTACTCGTCTCAGATAGGAACCTAATGCCAGACCAGAGTAAGACCACCAAAATTCATTTTTAGTAAACCAATGATTTTTATTGGGGTTACTTACAGGAATATGGGTTTGGGGTTATTTGCAGGAACAGAATTGACAGCTGCATCACCAAAGCCCACCCAGCATGGGTGACAGTCCACAAATGCTGGAAACCTGTATTGTATTGCACAGCCTGTAGGCAGTTCAGCCAGTTAAAGAGTGGCCTTTCAGGTAGCTCAGGGGTCAGTTTCTTCCAGGCAGCTTGGCTGGTTTGAGAGTGTCTATTCGTAGTCTTTACTGTTTATTTGTTCTTGAACACCCCCCCCCCCCCAGTGAATCTAGTTAGTTTCAGGAACTTCCTTTGGGTATTTTGAATTGTTTACTTCCTGAGTTTTACAAGATTGCCTGAGGGATGAAGTATTTTACCTTCCCTTAGAATATCCTGCTGTTTAACCACCATCCTCAACATCGATTGTCTCACCTCCACTTTAACATCCTGTGTATTGAGGAGCTTTTCTCCAAAATGGCAGGTTCTTATCTCAGAGAAAACTGCTGCATGGGGAACATCCAAAGTTGGTTCTCTTCAGCTCTCAAGTTATTTTTTAAAGGATAATAATTTAAACAATAGGCCGGGCGGTGGTGGCGCACGCCTTTAATCCCAGCACTTGGGAGGCAGAGACAGGCGGATTTCTGAGTTCGAGGCCAGCCTGGTCTACCAAGTGAGTTCCAGGACAGCCAGAGCTATACAGAGAAACCCTGTCTCGAAAACACCAAAAAAAAAAAAAAATAAAAAATAATAATAATAATAATAATAATAATAATAATTTAAACAATAATAATAATGATGATAACAAAAGGGACCAGTATCAGCATAAGACACTCAAGACCAAGTTCTCAGCACAAAGGTGATTTATTTATCCCAGAAGGACAAAGGACAGGGAATGAGACAAAGACAGGAAATAGAGGATGAGGGAGAAGGGGAGGGGACATGGGAGAAGGAGGAAGGGTATTTGTCCCAGGGGACAAAGGACTGCCTCAGGATAGAGAGGTAGAACCTAAGAAAATGACAGTTTATATATGTAAAAGGGGAAACCCATGTTAGGATGAGGTTTTGATCGGGCACGTTACTTGGGTGAGCCACAGGGGCATTTGATTGCTGGACTTTAATACTTGACAGCTGGACCTTGGTAGTCGGCCTCAGGAGGAGGAAGTAGCCAAATAAAGGAATGGACCTTGGTGGCTGGGTTTAGGAATGTGATCTCACAGTTTTCAGTTGGGCACCACAGGGAATGCGGAAGAAGAGCAAGGCCTGGCAGAGCCATGTTTGCCATGCTCAGGCTGGCCAGGGTCCCTTCAACAACAAAAATCATCATTAATAATTTATACAGTTAAAAACTTTAGGTGCTGGCAAGGTGGCATAGTGGGTAAAGTCATGTGTCTCCAAACCTGATGACCTGAATTTGATTCTTGAAACCAAAGTCCTGTGTGACCTCTGATCTCTGCAGTCAAGTCCTGTGCATACACCTACATATATACTTACTTACTTACATACATACATACATACATACATACATACATACATATGCACACAAAGTAAATGTTTTAAAAGTTAAGTTTAGGGCCGGGCAGTGGTGGCGCACGCCTTTAATTCCAGCACTTAGGAGGCAGAGGCAGGTGGATTTCTAAGTTCAAGGCCAGCTTGGTCTACAGAGTGAGTTCCAGGACAGCCAGGACTACACAGAGAAACCCTATCTCGAAAAAAAAAAAAAAAAAAAAAAAATTAAGTTTAGGATTGTTAGAGTGGCTCATACCTATAATTCGGGTACTTAGAAGGCTGAAATATGATTGCCAAGAGTCTGAGGCCAATCTGTATAATGGATTTCAATCCAGCCTGAACTACTGTGTGAGGTCATAGCTCAAAAAGGAAAAGAATGGGCTAGAGAGATGGCTCACTTGCTGCTCTTACAGAGGACTTGAATTCAGTTACCCCCATCCACATGGTGACTCACGACCATCTGCAGTTCCAGGGGGCTCCGACTCCTTCTCCTGGTCTGCACAGGCACCAGGCATAGATGGTACTCATATCCACAGTCAGGCAAAGACACACACACAAACACACATATATATTTAAAAGAAACAAGGGCTGGAGAGATGGTTCAGTGGTTAAGAGCACTGACTGCCCTTCCAGAGGTCCTGAGTTCAATTCCCAGCCACCACATGGTGGCTCACAACCATCTCTAATGGGATCTGATGCCCCTTTCTGGTCTGTCTGAAGACAGCTACAGTGTACTCGTCATATATATAAAACAAATAAATAAAATCTTAAAAAGAAAAAATTATTTTTAAAGGGGTGGAGGAGGGGCTCAGTAGTCTAAAGGCATATGCTGTTCTTGCAGAGAACCCAAGTTCAGATCCCAGTACCCACATTAAGCCGCTGTCCCCAGTTCTACTCAAAGAGGAGAAAACAAATGGTTACAACATTAACAACATCAAACTGTGAGAGAAAAGAACACACTTAAAATCCACAGAAGCTCGCTCACTCGTGTCACCAGAGACCAGAGACCAGAGACCACAGACCAGCAAGTGGCAAAACTAAGGCAGGATGTGCTACAGGGTTAAAGATTATTTAGGGCAAATATAAAATAGTGAGTGATTGAGGGAAAAGGAAGAGGAAAGAGGAAGAGATAGAGAAGGAAGATTAAATAAGCAGAGGGAAGAGAGGTAAGAAGACTTAGGAAGGAGGAAGAAAGGGATTATGGAAAAGGTAGGGGTGAATAATAAAAATTATTTCTCAGTCATCCAAAAATAAGATGAGGTAAACCTAAGAAGGGGAATAAATACATAAAAGGGTGGGCTTTGGTTGGTTGGTTGGTTTGTTTTAAAGGCACATTCACAAAAGTGAGGGAGACACCTAGTCAAAGGGAAGGGGTCAGGAAAAGAAAAAAAACATTACCCAACAGCGAGGAAAATGTAGAGAATAGTAACTGTGAGAAGAGGAGAAGGATGTGATAAAGTTAAGACACTGAATACGTGAAAAGATGGCTGGGAAGATGGCAGCCGTCACGAGCCCCGCCTCCTGCCCGGGCTGGGGTGTGGTTCCCAGCACCTATGTTGATCAGTTGCTCACAACTGCCTGTTGACTGCAGGTCCAGGGAACACAGTGCCCTTTCTGGCCTTCTTGGCATTCAACTAGTACACTAGTATATACTCCTATGCACACATTGCATGGGTTTTTTTGTTTTGTATTGTTTTGTTTTTTATTTTAAAGAAAAGGGTGAATGAAACAGACTGTTATATCCTTATAGTAGATTGAATACTTCTTAGCTATAGAAACAGAATAGGGGCTGAGGATGTAGCTCAGTTAAGAAAGCTTGCAGAGCAGCTTGAGGCCCTGGGTTTAATCTCCAGCAGCATGTAAAGTCAGGTGTGTTGGCACAAGCCTTTAATCCCAGCACTAAGAGGGTCAGAGGTTCAAACTTATTCTCGGCTGCACCGCAAGTGTAAGACAAGCCTGGCTGGAGCTGCTGATGGCTCTGAGGTTACGGCAGCTCTTCAGACCACCCGGTTCTATGCCCAGCACCTACACAGTGGCTCAAAACTGACTGTGACTCAGTCCTGAGGATCTGACACCTTCTTCTGCAGACATTGCACACACATGGTCCACAGACATGCAAGCTAGCAAAGCAATCATACACATAAAATGTAAAAAGGAAAAAAAGTTTTAAAGAGACAGGCCTGGGTAATGAGAGCTTGATTAACATAAAACAAAGGGACACCATCTACTAATGTTTGCAGCAAGAGGTAAAGCTGACAGACGTGCTGGACCATGGAGCTCCAGCCTTATCCGTGCAGTTACATATGGTGAGCTATAAAGCACATACATGGGAACAGAAACGAGACCAATGATTCTTGTAAATCAAGGGAGGAGAGTTGACTATCGAGGTGACCAAATAACTTTCCTACACTGTAGGGTCTTGCAATGGAGATACACATCAGTTCCTACATCCGTGGAGGACTCGGGGAAGAAAGAGAAGGGAAAGAGCATCTCGCTGCTGTGCCTGGAGGCTTTGCAGAAGACATTCAGTGCTGTGCAGCAGTTCTATCAGCCCAAGGTCCAGCAGTTCCTCCAGGCTCTGGGTAGGCATCACGGTATCATAAATGGCTGGCTCTGGGCTTCCCTGTAGCCAGACCCCTTGAATCTATTTGTTCACCTAGCAGAGGACACCTGAGACTCCTCTCATGCTGCTGGGGAGTGACATCTAGTGGGTTCAGGATTGGCCCTTACTGCATTGCATTTAACCATAGTGACTGGAGGAGGAGTACAGCATTAAGAACCTGACACTTAAAGCCAGACATGGTGCCACACGCCTTCAGCCCAGCACTTGGGAGTCAGACAGGCAGATCTCTGTAAGTTTGAGGCCCACCTGGTCTACATAGTGAGTTCTAGGACAGCCAGGACTTCGTAACAAGGAGCCCCTCCCTATCTCGATCTCTGCTAACCCCTCAAAAATTTAGAAACACATTTAAGTCCTCAGGACCTTTTTTTTTTGGCTTTCTCAAATTTTAGCTATCCCCAGATATGGTGTCTCAGACCTGTAATCCCCATACTTGGGAAACTGAGTCAGGATTACAAGTTCGAGACCAGACTTGGCACAAAGTAAGTACCTGTGCTATGAGACCTTGTCTCAGGATAATATAATTTTAAGTATTAGTTGGGATGTGGTGGCACATGCATATAAACCTGGCATTCAAGGGAGAGGAGCAGGAAGAGTGGCACAGATCTGAGGCCAAACTGATCTTCATAGCAGTTTCTAAAGTGGTAAAGGCTACAAAGTGAGATCCTACCCCCCAAAAAAAAAATTTTTTTTTAATTCAAAATGCCTAGGCATGAGAGATGGCTCAATAGTTAAGAGCACTGACTGCTTTTCCAGAGGACCTGGATTTGATTCCTAGCACATTTGTGGTGGCTCACAGCCATTTGCAGTTTTAGTTCCAAGGAGGATCTGATGCCCTCTACGGTTACGTGGGCAGTGCATGCATGTACGTATACATACAAGCAGGCTAAAGACCCGTACACATAAATAAAAATAAAGGAGAAAATGTTGAAGTAACAAGAAGGCTGAGACTTCAGCTTGGTGGTAGTGCTTGTCCAGCATGCATAAGGACCTAGGTTCAGTCCCTAGTATCAGTGTGTGTGTGTGTGTGTGTGTGTGTGTGTGTGTGTGTGTGTGTGTGTGTGTGTGTGTGTGTGTTTTTCTCGGGGGTGGGGTGGGGGGTGGGGGAAGAACTGGGTATCATGTTATATAGGCTTGTTATCCCAGCATTCAGGAAGCTGAGACAGGAGGGTTACAGGTTCAGGGCTACACAGGAAGTTCCAGGCTGAGTTAGGTTATTTAGTTTGACCTTGTCTCGAAGAAAAGAAAACAGAAAAACAACAAAACCCAAGTCAGTTTGAAAGAAGATAGGATTGTTTCCAATTCCAGATGTCGTGGGCACAGAAGAAGAAGAAGAAGCAGGTATCACTGTCACTCAGAGGGCCTCATTCCAGATCCGGCAGTTTCAGGTGAGAGGCCTTGGAAGGCGGTCATGTTAAACTCTTCCGGGTCCTTGGAAAGCACAGAGAGGAGTCAGACAGGAAGTTCCGGCAGCTCTCAGAGTGAAAGGTGGTATGTTTGGAAAGAGCCTAGTGAGGATCCAGCAGGCAGAACTTGTGGCCCACAAGGATCATTCATTGTTCAAGGTGACATAAAGAGGAATCCAGCTCTCCTGGAGGCAGGCCTTTTGGCTTAGATCATATGGTATAATTTGGCCTTGTCTAATACAGGGAATGGAAAAGTGATTCCGTTAAGTTTCTCATCAGTAATTGTGAGAGTATCAGTGTGTTCCATTTATAAGGTTTCTTTAACATTCCTAACATGTCCCAGGACTTGTTGCTGGAGCATAGAGAGCAGGAACAGAAAGGCAGAACATTCCTGTAGGAAGCTCCATTGTAGTCAGGAAGACTGCCAGACAGATACTCAAATTGGTTCCATTGTCAGGGCACAGGGGAGCTGAGTTTGGGGCATGGCTAACCCTGAGGTCACTGGCTAACCCTGAGGTCACTGGCTAACCCTAAGGTCACTGGCTAACCCTGAGGTCATGGCTAACCCTGAGATCACTGGCTAACCCTGAGGTCACTGGCTAACCCTGAGGTCACTGGCTAACCCTGAGGTCACTGGCTAAGCTCCAGCTCCAAGATGAGACCCACCAGAAACTGCAGTTTGCTCCCCATGTGTATTGCAGGGAGTGAGATGAGAAACCACCCTAGTTTTCAAGAGAATTCTCCAGCTTATAGTTGAAATGGGGATCAATCCAGAGATTTTTCTCAGATTTTATCCTCTTGGAATAACGTAGCTCTGAATTTGTTCTGTCCCAGCCATGAAGCTTTCTGGCAAGATGTCTCTTCTCTTATACAGACATGTCTGTCTACCCATGTGTGTGCATCCATTTCTTTCACAGAGAGCCTTGTTGAATCTGCTTAGCAGTGAAGAGGAGGATTTTAACAGTAAAGAGGCCCTCCTGCTCATCACCGTTCTCTCCACCTTGTCCAAGCTGCTGGAGCCCACCTCACCTCAGGTGACAACAGTACCTGTTCAACCCCATTCCCCATGCCTTGGAGGACAAGAATTGTTTCATCATAAAAGCATACATCTAGGGCTGGGGATGTAGTTAGTTGGTAGGACCCTGGCTTACCGTGTACCAGGTCGTGTGTTTGATCCCAGAACCACATCAAACTGGTGTGCTGGTGCATGCCTGTAGTCCAACAGAAGGCCTGAAGCTCGGGGTTGTTGTTGGCTACATAACAAGTTTGACAAAAGGATCTAAATAACCTTTAGAAGGAGCTGTAGGGTGTATCTTTTTCTGTATAGACCACACTGGCCTCGAACTCACAGAGATCCGACTGCTTCTGCTTCCTGAGTGCTGGGATTAAAGGCAGGCACCACTACTGCGCCTGGCCTATATAGTGATTCTGGCAGAGCATATTGGTTTTGTTCATTTGGTCAACCGTAAACACTGTTTCTATCAACCTGGTCTTGCTTTGGTGCTCTCGGCCTTCTCAGCATGGTGGTCTTCCGCTCCTTGTGCTTCTTGATGTTTTTGCCATTTCTGAAATGACAACTTTAATTGTAAAGGTAGCTGAAGTTCATCAATTGGATGTCATAGGGACAAAGAGAAGTTTGAGGAGAATTTAACACATGATAAGTCAGCGAATGTGAGCACAATCCCAAAGTAGAAACACCTGCAGAGATGAGTTCTGTGTATATATGTGTAGGCATGCGTACATATTCTTAGATTACTATATGAGCATTCACACATAAATAGAACCAGAGAAGGGCCATTCTGGTGGGTCTGTTCAATTCAACAGTAGTATCTCCATAGTATGGTAAAAGATAGTATAGTGGGGGCTAGAAAGATGGCTCAGCGGTTAAGAGCACTGACTCTTCTTCCAGAGGTCCTAAGTTCAAACCCAGCAACCACGTGGTGGCTCACAACCATCTTTAATGGGATCCGATGCCCTCTTCTGGTGTGTCTGAAGACAGGGACAGTGTACTCAATAAATAAATAAATAAATAAATAAATAAATAAATAAATAAATCTTAAGGGGGAAAAAAAAGGATACTCTAGGAGCTAGCAGTCCTACCATAGCTCCCCGTGTTCTGTAGAAGCCCTAGGGAAGCCCTGTAGAAGCCTGTAGGCTCCTCATGTGGCCTCCAGGAACTGCTACTCCCCGAGGCTGTCACCAATGGTGGTAGGGTGTTTGAACACTGGAGGACAGACTCTAATGTCCTGGTTAGCCTGGGAGATGTTCCCTTTCCATTCCACATTCCATCCCAGCTACGGTTCATCCATACTGAAAACAGTTTCATTCATTCACACTGCTCCCTTTGCTGGGGAGTGGGAGAGGGAGAGGGAGAGAGAGAACTAAGAAAGAAACAGAATTACGTGGTTGGGAGTTTGAGGGAAAGAATAGGTGAGTTTTGGCAAGGCTAAATGAAAACCATTGAATCTGCCGTCTACCACTACCCTTCCCATTTAACTTCAGAGTATGACTTTAATTCTTTTGTTTTGTTTTGTTTTTGAGAGAGGGTGTCATGCAGTCCAGTCTGGCTTTGAATTCACTATGTAGCTAAGGGTAACCGTGCTGCTTAGCTGTCTGCTAACTTGAGACAAACTAGAGGCATCTGGGAAGAAGGGAACTTAAGTGAGAGAATGCCTCTGTCACGTTCCCTGTAGGCAGGTCTCATGTGGGGGCATTTTCATGGTTAATGATTGATGTACGTGAGCCCCAGCACACTACAGGTGGTGCCACCCCTGGATGGGTGGTCCCGGGCTCTATAAGAAAGCAGCCTGAGCAAAGCTATAGGGAGCAAGCCAGTGAGCAGCACTCCTCCATAGTCTGTGCTTCAGTTTCTGCCTTTAGGTTCCTGCATTGAGTTTCTTGTCCTGACTTCCCTCAGTGATGGACCTTTAACTCTTAGATAAGAAAAAAGAAAAGAAAGGAAGGAAGGAAAAAAAGAAAAAAGGACTGTCTCTCAGGCAGAATGTTTTCTACAGTAATAGAAACCAACATAGGACACATAGCCTTAGGTTTCTGATACTTCTGTCTCCCAAGTGCATCCGTCATGAGCACTCCTCGATTGAGGAGTCCCTAGCTCCTATCAATTTGGTTCTTGTATTACTGATGTCTACAGGCACTAGTCTCCCCGACTCATCTCCTCCATGTGTTTTTCTTAAACAAGGAAACACCCAATCTTGTCTGGCTCTTCCAAGAGTCTCCTGTGGAAACAAATACAAATAAAGATTCTTACCCCAGGCCCCACCACTCTCACCACAGAGTGTGTCTGTGTCCTAGTTACTTCACTGACATGGGGTTCTGGAGATCTTTAGTATAAGTTCGTGAAGACCATCAGTTACTGACTGACCGGCCTTTTAGTTATTTGCCTCATAACTGACCTTCTTCCCTCCAACAAACCAAAACTAAATCTTTAGTCCATACCTAACTATCACTGCATCTCAGTGCCTTTGTGCCTGCCTATTTGAGATTCCTGTTACTCTAAAACCTCTGGTCTGCTTTGCCTAGGAAAACCAAGTGTGTTTGAGTGTGTGTGTGTGTGTGTGTGTGTGTGTGTGTGTGTGTGTGTGTGTGTATGTGTGAGGTATTCTCTGCTGTGTCCTTATGGCCAGGATCTTTTTCCATTCCTCTCTGTTAACCCATGGCCTTTAAAATATCTGAAGTATCAGGAAGTAGGATATGTAGCCCCAGACCACCATGGTGGCAACAGAGGAAGCTCAGAGATGAGAACTCAGATCCAGATCTCAGTACATACAGTCCTTAATGGCACAGGCATTGGGTACTCAGCCATGTGCTGTGAGGAGTGCCAAGACTTCTCACCATTTAGACTTACTTTTATGCTATTCTTACAGAACCAATTAGTCCAAGCACAGATTTTGTAAGGTGATTTGCTTAGGCCTAGAAAGGCCTAACAATCTTCTGTTCTGACAAAACATCTTTTTTTTTTTAAGACAGAGTCTGTCTTTGTGGCTCTCGATGGCTTAGAACCCACTACGTAGAGCAGGCTAGCCTCCTACTCATAGAGATTTGTCTGTTTCTGCCTCCCAAGTGCCACTATACCCAGTACCTTTTTCTTTAATGACTGAAAATCTTTTGTTTAGTTTGTGCAGATGTTATCCTGGACATCTAAGATTTGCAAGGAATACAGCCGGGGTGAGTTTCCTGCCTCTCTTCCTGAAGGCTTTATATACCAAATCGCCATCACCAATCTGTTAGTGGGGATTCCCTTTACACTGTCACTAGCGTGGCCAATCTGCAAAAGCCACTAACATTAAGTGTATCAAACTTTCTTTCCTTCCCACTCCTAGAGGACGCCTCATTTTGCAAGAGTTTGATGAACCTGTTCTTCAGCCTGCATGTCTTATATAAGAGTCCTGTCACCCTGCTTCGTGATTTGTCCCAGGATATCCACGGACAGCTGGGAGACATAGATCAAGTATAGTGTGGCATCCCATGTGAGGAGTGGGGTCAAGAGAATGGCCTACCCGTCTTAGGTCTTACCTCGTTTTCCTTTCCAGGATGTAGAGATCGAGAAGACAGACCACTTTGCTATGGTGAACTTGAGAACGGCTGCCCCCACTGTCTGTGTAAGTTTTGGTATGGTCCATGGGAAACAGCCCTTGCCCGTCCATCCAGTTCCACCTGAGAAGTCTATTAGAGTGGCTTCTGTCCTCAGGCCTGTAAGGTCCCTGTGAAGCATGCTTGTTACTGCCCCAGCAATGTGGGCCATTCCACACATTCTTCTCTTTTCACAGTTACTTGTTCTGAGTCAGACTGAGAAAGTCCTAGAAGAAGTGGACTGGTTAATCACCAAGATCAAGGGCTCAGTGAACCAAGAAACTCTGTCAGATGAAATGACTCCAGGTGGGGATTGTAAGGCCAACAAAGCTCCCCACAATCTCAGTGCAAACCGTTGCGTAAAGGCAGAGCCTTGACCCAGCTGTCCTGGGTGGTCTGCTTTCATTCTCTCACTGTTAACTACAAAATAAGACTGAAGTGCATCAATTTCATTTCTCTTCAGAAGATGCCTCTTCACAAGCTGTTCCACCAAATCTTGTCATTGAGAAAGCCATCATCATGCAACTGGGAACACTGGTTACAGTCTTCCATGAGCTAGTGCAGACAGCCCTGCCATCGGGCAGCTGTGTAGACACTTTATTAAAGGACCTGTCCAAAATATACAGCACCCTAACAGCATTCGTCAAATATGTGAGTTTCTTGGGAGATAATCAGGTCGCACCCACCTTCTTTCTGTTCCCACAAGCCAGGTGCAGAGTGCCTCAACGCAGCTCTTGCCACATTGTCACCATCAACGTCATTTTCATTTGATCAGTACTTAGTAGTGTTCTCCACCCGCCAGGGGAAAATATTTCTTGGCATTATCTAAGTGATCTTTGCTTGGCTCTGACAGAGAATGAAAAACTCTTGTTGCACATACACATTTCAGGTCCTCAGTGAATTCAGAAACTGACAGGAACTGGGTAATGTATGCACATAAAGCTGTAAGCAGTCTAGACTAAGTACTTAGGCAACCCCGGCAGTGTGTGGTCATCTCTGGAATGTGCATCTCCAGTTGCCTTCTGTGGCTGCTAAGCTACTGTGGTGGTGACACTGGAAGCCTGTCCTCTTCACTGGCACCTTAAAAGGATAAATGGCACTTGAGGATAGATTTATCTCCTAGATACAAGGACAGTCTGAAGGAACCTTAAAGCAGTGAGCTGCTCAAGTCAGACACAAACCTGTTGCCTCTTGTCTGGGACGCTAGTGTGCTCAAAGAAAAGGGAAAGGGGAGCTTTGTGTCTTGTCTTTGCTCTGAATGCCCCTTTTCCTCTGTAGTAAGGGCACTGAGACATACTCCATGGCTGATGGATAAATCTAGGAATTTTTTGTTAGTATCTCCAGGTATGTCAGAGCTCCAGAAGAATTCCAAACACTGTGGAAAAGCTGGTAAGTTGAGATCAGCTTCCCTAAGGATGGGGAATGTTTATTGCTACAGTTACACTCATTTCTTTCTCCTTTGCTACAGGTGAAGCTGTCAGGCTCTCATCTGACCCCTGTATGTTACTCTTTCATTTCTTACGTACAAGTAAGTGATTTGGAGACAGTACCAGATAATCTTGAAGAAAGGGATTAATGGAGGGGTGGAGAGATGAGTTCGTGGGACCCAAGTTAGTTTCCAGCACATACATCTGCTTACAACTTACAACTTAGCTTACAACTGCTTGTAACTCCAGCTCCGAGAGATCTAACACTTCTGATTCTGACTCTTTGGGAGAAAGAATATAAAAATATTTAAAATATTAAAAATAAATCTCTAAAGAAGAAAAAGGCCAGGAGGTGGTGGCATAGGCCTTTAATCTCAGGAGGCAGAGGCAGGTAAATCGGTTAGCCTAGTCTACAGAGTGAGTTCCAGGACAACCAGGGCTACAAAAAATGCACAAAAACCCGTAAGAAAAGGGGCTATGTTGCATGTCCCAGAAGCTGCTTGGGCACCTGGTGTGTATAAAGTCGACATGCTATAAGCCAGAAGTGCCCATCTGAACAAACCAAAACTTGAGAGCTTTACAGATATAGCGGTTGTCTTGGTCAGGGTTTCTGTTGCTGCAACAAAACACCATGATCAAAAAGCAAGTTGAGGAGGAACGGGTTTATTTGGCTTACACTTCCAGATCATAGTCCTTGATTGGAGGAAGTTAGGACAGGAATTCAAACAGGATGGGAACCAGAGGCAGAAGCCGATGCAGAGGCCCTGAAGGTGAGGTGCTCACTGGCCTGCTTTCCATGGCTTACTCAGCCTACTTTCTTATAGAACCCAGAACCACCAGCGTAAGTGTAGCACCACCCATAATAGGCTAGGCCCCCCATCAATAACTAAGCAAATGCCCTACAGCTGGGTCTCATGGAGACATTTTCTCAATTGAGGTTCCCTCCTTTCAGATGACTCTAGTTTGTGTCAAGTTGACATAGGCCTAGCCAGCACATCAATGAAGCCACTTGTAGACATAGCATCTGGTATACTGTACTTGGAGTACAGAAGGAACAAGGCAGCCTTGGTTCTTTTCTGGGTTCCTGCAAGTCCATGCATTGGGCCCCTCTTTAGCGGAACAGCAGGTGTGAGTGCAGCACTTCAAAGGGTGGAGGGCAGGGACTCGTTGGAAATGCTGTCTTGTGTAGATCCTCGGAGACCGCAAGTCTAAGTGTTTGCCTGCACGTGTGGTGTGGCCGGGCTGACTTTACATCTGCTTCTATCTGCCTGGAGATTACAGGAGTGCACTGTCACACCCAGCTTTATACTCGACAAACTCATTACCCCTGGTCCTCTCTTCAATGCTTGCAGACATGCCCTCTCACACTTCGGACTTGTACATTCCCAGGTGGACTCCATTCTTTCAATCTGCTGTTCCCGCAGGATATATCCCTCCACTCCTGAGGTTTCAATTCCTCCTATCTTTTCAATTTGGCTTTTGAGCAGTCTTCTGTGTAGTGCAGGCTAGTTTTGAACTTGAGATCCACCTGCCTCAGGTCACGTTCTGTAACTGTAATCATGCTGTTATACCCAATGCACACACACTCTCTCATACCCTTTGAGACAGGGGCTCACTTTGTTACTCTGGTTAGCCTAGAACTCACTACCCGAGGGTCTCTGTACAAAGGGTGTGTGTCCCCACGCTCCTTTTGTATGTTTATATAGCCACATTGACTTCATAAAGGATCCTGTAGAGACTCAAGACAGCTGTGAGTCTCAGTCCTGTTTTAGTCAGTTGTTAGCAGTGCACAGGTTTATCTGTGGAGTTTCAACAGGGTGCCACCTTGGCTACAAACCTGAGATGGGTCCCATCCCGAGTGGTAGGTGAAGTCCCTTCTTCCCTTCCTAATACAGGGCCTTACTCTCTAGCCTGTTTTCTAGCTTCTTCATACCAGCACCTCCAAAATCTTTTAGAACCTAACACGAGGATCAACCTGCCTATATGCTTTGTAGCTTCACTAGTATAGTTTGCTTTCAGTTTTCTTGCCCCTGCTCCTTTGCTGGAAAGCTAAAAAGGGGGCCTACCTTTTGAGATGGTTTCCTGTCTCACTCAAACTTGGGTGGTTTTCCCCATCTCTCCTCACTTAGGTCTTGGTTTTCTTTTGCTGTTAGTATTTTGTTGCTATTGTTTTAGGCAGGGTTTTACAGTGTAGCTCTCTGCCTATACTGGGTCACAGTCCCCTAGGATGGACTGGCCTAGAACTCAGGAAGACCCACCTGCCTCTGCCTCTTCTGTGCTGGTTAAAGGTGTGTACCAATACCAGTTCTTCCTTTCTGTCCAGGAGCTTTACAATAGTTACAACTAAGGGAAGTGTCCCTGTGACCCTTTACAACTTCCCAAGTGCATAAGATTATCTCCAAGACTGGCTGTAGACCTGTCTGCATAGCCTCAGTCAGCTGCACAGCAGTAAAATGCCTGTTCCTGTCTTGACAGTGTTCATTTTAACTGTCTGAATAGTAGCTTAATACAATAATGGCTATACTGATATGGTATTTCCAAGAACATACATACCCAAGGAGGTAGACATCCAAGGGCTATAGAACGCATCACAATTTTTGTGCTTCCCAGATATAGCTTGAGGCCAAGAGGAATCTTGAAGAATAAGACAATGTTTCTGTTTCTTTAGAATAAGAGCAGTAATTACCCAAAGTGCTCAGAAAAGGAGAAGGCTGCGGTTAGCACAACCATGGTAAGCTTCCTACCTGGCCATTCAGATCCATGGGTTTTGTTGGACATTAAAAAAGCAAGAGTGTAAAAGGTGCTCCATAAAGGATCTAAGAATTGGCAAGTGCAGGAAGGGGGGAAAGTTACTGTATTTAGGGAATATGGCTGTAACAATTCCTTTAAGGACACAGAAAGGCCTAGGCACAAGATGGTCCTCACCACGTTGTTTCTTAAAGGAAATAAAGTCCAGAAGACCAGCCAAATAAGTTAACAATGTATGTCATACAGGAAAACACCAGGCAGATGGTCTCAATTAAAAGTGGGGTGGTGGCTAAGTGACTTGGGGAAACAGTACACGATATCCTCATTTTAGGGACTAATCTTAGCAATGTAAATTCATTTGACTATCAGAAAAAAGAGATACAGCATGTGCCAAAGTGGATTTCTTCTAATAATGTGAGTTTGAGAGACACTACAGAAAAACCTAAAAAGCCACTGAACCTGAAATGTCTTACATCCTCCTTTTACTCTTAGGCTAAAGTTCTTCGTGAAACCAAGCCAATCCCTAACCTTGTCTTTGCCATTGAGCAGTATGAAAAATTTCTTATCCAGCTGTCTAAAAAGTCCAAGGTAAAAATATTCTTTATTACCACTCCCATTTACTGTTGGAAGGAGTCTAGCAAGCTCTGTGGCAGGCAGCACAGCTAGAGAAGGTCAAGGGTGAACTGTGATTTGACACACTTCTAGGTACACACTGAAAGTACCTTAAGCTGTCCCCAAGTAAGTGCCTGTGCTCACAAGCCTGCCTGTCCCAGGTAAACCTGATGCAGCACATGAAGCTCAGCACTTCTCGGGACTTCAAGATCAAAGGCAATGTCCTAGACATGGTTCTTCAAGAGGACGGGGAAGACGAAAACCAAGAGGTTGGCGGCTACTTCTGCATATGTTTTTGGTATATATTTCTAGAAGCAGCAGATAGACTACCCTGTTCTGGGTTCCTGTTTCTACAGCATTCTGGCTGGCTTTTACACCCTCCCTCGAGGTAGGACCATTCTGAATCTTTCATTATCTGAGCCCATTGGTTCCCTGCCTTTGGCAGGGTTCCATCTTAAGTTTGTTGAAGCTAGAAATAATATCAGTAGACAAGACCCAGTCAAAATTAGAAATTTATATAAAATAATCTGGATAGCTGGCTGATCATGAGTTCTTTAGATCACTGTGCTCCAGGCCCTCTGACCCTTAGAAAGGCCACATGTAGCACTGTGATGCTTGAGGCTCCTATCATCTTGTCCGAGGAGGAGTTAGGTACCACTCTACTCAGGATGGGGGCTTCTAAATCACCAGCTGGGAGGCAGACAGGGAAAGCATGACTGATCCTGGAATTTGGTGTTTGTTTTTATTCCCATCACCTTAGAGCAAGTTTATCAAAAATTCTACTCTCCCCTTCTAGGGCACTGCATCAGCACATACACAGCAGGACAGAGAACCAGCCAAGAAGAGAAGGAAGAAATGCCTGAGTTAATATGATCTTTGGGGCATCTGCTTCATTTGTGCCCAACAGTACCCCTTGTCATACAGCCTGCACTGATGTTGGTGTCCTGGTTCTGAACACACTGAACTGTGCCTTCCGTTAGAAGGATTCTTCTGGGCAGGTCCTGCTACAGAAAAATGGCTGCCTTTTGCAAAAAGCACATCTGAAAGCCTGAGTTTAGGAACCTGCACCGCTCCAATGAAGCTCCACAGGAGCAAATACAGAGCCTCCAGACAGAGCTAGGGTCCAGACTGGCTTCGTTTTTCCAAGGAGCCTTTGGTGAGTTCGATTATCTGGTAAATATCCAGTGCTTCACCTGTAAGACAGTGGAAACTGGTTAGGATGCCTCCAGAAGAACAGGGACTGAGCTCAGAAATGAGAATCTGAATGTCAGGGTCAAAAAGACAGTGGGTGTGAGGGAGTATCTGAGAATAACTGCCAGGAGTGGCAGCTTGTCTTAGCAACACTTTTAATATTATAACACAAGCTATCTGACAAACTCTGGCATTTTCAGCACAGATACATTTTTTCCAGATAAGAATGCACTTTGGCTTATACAATAAATCTTTAAACATTTCTGGTGTCGTTTTGAAAATGGGTCAGTAGTGTACGTTTGAAATTCTAGCATCTCCTTCATTTACTATGAACCACCCAGCTCCCTTTGTGATTTGAATATCATATTCACTTTAGAATACAGCATAAGTTAAAAGTGAGTTTCTTGCCCAGAGCCCCTAGGTTCTAAGCTACTTCCCATTCTATACATATAAGGAACAAAGACTGTGCTCACCCTGGGGAATCCCGTATCTCCTTTCCATCCCAGTTGGGTTAGAAGGAGTTTTACAGTCCATGGTCACTTCCTTTCTGAGGCACTGGTCAATGTCTACTGCACTGAAAAAGGCGACTGACTGGGGCAGATCATTCAGACCCAGCTTGTAGGCAAACATGCACCTAAAAGAGACCAAGTCTTCACTCATAGCCATGTCCTGCTGTGAATGAGGCTCCTCACTCCAGGGAGAATGACAGAGCAGGGTTTCTCCTATTTCTTTTTTTTCTTTTTTTTTTGGTTTTTTCCGAGACAGGGTTTCTCTCTGTAGCCCTGGCTGTCCTGGAACTCACTCTGTAGACCAGGCTGGCCTCGAACTCAGAAATCCGCCTGCCTCTGCCTCCCAAGTGCAGGGATTAAAGGCGTGCGCCACCACTGCCCGGCAGTTTCTCCTATTTCAATCACCTACTCTTAGCAAAACCATAAGACTGGAGGCTGTACTGCCTCCATGTTCAGCCTAATACTAATACCTCTGAGATACTGAAATGCAATTAGGGACTCAACACACTTTTCTAGTTGGAATACTTTATTGACACTAAAAAGAAAAAAATATTGGACCCAAATATTTTAAACATAACCATGCCCAAGCCCAGAAGATAACCGAGCATGGGTAACGATGTTGAACTTTAAGCTTGTTATTTACCCATCATCGGGACATTCATGGTCCTCAGATTGGTTCTGATTGGCAGATCAACAGGGAATAGTAACATTTAACTCATATGAACTAGGATTTTAGTATAAATAAATACAGTTCAACAGGTGTGGTGGCACACACCTTTATTTATAGTCCCACCACTTATGGAGGCAGAGTGTGAATCTGAGTGAATGGGTGGGTCCCTGAATTCAAGGCCAGCCTGGTCTATATAGTGTTCTAGGACATAGAGGACTACATAGAAAGACCTTGTCTCAAAAAAGAAAAAGGAAAAAAAAAACCCAAAAAACAGAACACCCAAAACAAAGAAAATACATGTTTTTTAAGTTGCATTTGTACTTCCTCTTGATTTGTCTTCCGTCACTGACTCCAGGCATACCACTAGGGGAGTAATAACATACCAAATCCCTTGACCTTGCCACTATGATTTAGTACTGGGACATGCCACTTTCAGACCTAACAAATCCTTTTTAGGACTTCCTTAAACTTTAAAAATAAAAAAGCTGAACCAGTCAGTTCTGAGTTGACAACTCAGACCTGCTCAGTGGGCTCCAAGACCCAACATACCTGGTCAGGAGATTGGTGATCTGCAGCGCCAGGGCAGCACGGTAGCGGTCCTCCTCACGTACCAGGTAGCGAACTTCATCATGGATGCTGATGCAGAACCGCCCATCAATGGCAAATTCCTCAAACAGCCACTTCATGGCCACAAGCATGAGGTGTAAGTAGTCCACAGCAGAGCTCTGTACCACCCAGTTCACACGACTGGTCATAAACTAGAGATACAGGGACATCAGTGAGGGACTATGCCACTCACCACCCAACTCTGGCCCAGGAACCCTGCCTCTCACCCCACCCCTTCTCTCCACACTCCACAGGTGGCAAGATCCTCACCTCTCCCTGGACAGCGGAGGGCTCCAAGGCTCTGCTGATGCAGCAGCCCAGCACTGGGGTACGTGGTGTATCAGACATGGCAATGCTCTCCAGCTTATTAAACATTTCTGACTCTGTGCCCCCTGTCCATGCTCGTTCAGTGACTACCTCCCACTTCTTCCATCGTGACCTGGGGGAACAGAGACCATGAGGCCAGGCTTTGTCTGTTAGCATCTCAGTGCTTAAAAAAAAGTGTATCAGCCCTTTGGGACCAGCCCACAGGTCCCTGCATCTTCAACACAAAAGGTTCTCACTTCCTTGACGCTTCTCTTCGGATCGTTCGAAGATCTTGTAGGGAAACCCAGCCATCCTCCGTCCTGTCCACTGGAAGATTTAACTGTCTCACCAGCCATTCACCCTCATCTGACAGCCGATACCTGTGGGGAGTAGCAGCACCATGTCATTCCCATTAAATGGCCTCCTCTATGGCACACCCACACTCAGTTTCCTCAACAGCCCCTGGCCATGCCTCTCCCCTATGGCTAACTTCATCAGGGAAAGCAGGCTTATAGAGGCTGACGACTCACTGGGCATGGCAACTAGGAAGACACCAACTCAGAAGCTCAGGATTTGGGTCCCCAGAGGCTTATGCCATCTGACACTGAATGCCCAATGACTGACAGCATTTTTTTAGTTCAAGAGACAGTAAGGAGTCAAAGTTCAGTGACCCCTGAAGGGAAAAAGGGACCCGGAGGAACCAAAAACATGTCAGCCAAGCCCAACTTCTTAACTCCTACTGCTCAGACTCTCAGCATCCCCAGGTTCTAAGAGTTCCAAACCATGTCACCTATGGTAAGGAACATCAGGACTTCCCCACAATTTAGGCCTTCAATTCAAATTCTTGTGATGTCTTTGCTTCTCCAACTAAGGACCAACCTCCGTTCTCATCACTTCCTCACCTCCACACACACTGCCCACAATGTCAATCTACAGACATGGTCCTTTGCTCGGAACACTCAGCTCCTAGTTCCAACAGGTGCAGTCTGTACTATACCTGCATCAGCTACTCAGCTTTTTGTCAAGCTGACAAAAAACTAGGGTCATTTGGGAAGAGGAAATCTCAACTGAGAAAATACCTCATCACACTCACCTACAGGCAAATCTGTAGGGTGTGTGTGAGTGAGATTAATGAATGATGATGATGGAGGGCCCAGCCTATTGTGGGAGGTTCCAGGCAGGTAATCCCAGAGTATGCCAGAGAACAGGCGTAGCAAGCCAGGATACAGTGTTCCTCCATGGTCTCAACACTTCAGTTTCTGCCTCCAGATTCCTGCCCCAATTTCCCTCAGTGATGTGGTGAAACCCAAGGGTTGTTAGGATTAAATAAACTCCTCCCAAAATTGCTTTAATCAAGGTGTTACCCTCAGAAATAGAAACTAACTAAGGTTTCCACAGACAATCAGCTACCTAAATGGGGACATTACACAGTAGACCTAATTTTTAAAAAAGGGGGGCTGCCAACATAGTGCTACCTCTCCTCCTGCACTTGACCCTGCCAAAAAGCTCATGAAGGCCCTGAGCACACAACATGGAGCACTGCTGGAGGAAACAGTCTGCACTCTGGCTTTGCATATTTCTATTCCTTCAGCTCCTGTCTATCTGCTCGCTTTTGTTCCTATAGCAAGGAGCACAGGATCTCTAAACTCCTTCGGGTGTTACAAAAGGGAGGAGGTTGAGCCTTTGCTATAAATGACCACTGATGACAATATACCCTAAGTACAGTTTTACCCTGTGAGGGAAAAACTAACAACACTATAAAGACAATGTTACAACTCCAAAGATAAAACGTCCCGCAGCTAGGTTTACAGGGACAGCACTCAAGTAACGGACAAGAGATGGAAGAGAGCAGGCCTGTGGTCCTGGGATGCTAACATGGGCGGAAAAGGGACCCTCACCGGCGCAGGCCTTTTGTGACAGCATACATCTGCTGGGCCTTCTCAGCTGCCTCCTGCCTTGTGAGCCTATGGTTGAACTGCATCAGTAGGCGCTCAGCAAAGGACTGCCCAGCCCCATAGATGCGGCCGTAGTTGAAGACTTTGGCATGCTCTCGGCTGATGCCCACAGTGGCGGCCGTCTTACTGTGCAGATCAGTGCCTCTGCTCTTCCTGCCCTGCAGAGTCATCCAGCCAAAGGCCGTGCAGCCTGGAGAAGACAACAGTGAGAAGCTCAGACATACTTGGCCTATCCTCCTTGGCCAAGGGTCCTGCCACCTCACCCCTGCCCAAGTCACAGGCCCTGCTTACCATGCATCCCAGCAAAGTGAGCATCTCCAAGTACGGCTGCAATCCACAGTTCCTGTGAGTCCACATCAGCACCCACAAGGACATAGCCAGGTGGAGCCTGCACCATGGCTTTCAACTCACTGCCTACCCGGTCAGGCTGCAGGAAGAGTGGGGTCAGGATCACCTAGAAGCCCAAGGCAACTGCTACCCAGGATTTCTAGGCCCAGTACTGACAAAGTACTTGGTATCTTTCCTGAGGGAAGACTCTGGAGAATGCCACACAGCCCTGATCCAGCTGGAAAATGAAGAAACCCTACGGAACTGTATGCCAGACCCCCACTGACCTGGCTTATCTAAACTATGACAGCTGTGGCCACTATGCCTAGCATCGTCTAGTCAGCAGCAGGTACCTAAAACACACTGCTAAAGGAATGGATGACATGAAGCCAGATTTGAACCCTCTGTAGCCCAGAGAAGTTTCTTTCTCATATTCCTGGCTAAAACTCCAAAGGTTCCGAAATAGTTTCCAGAGACCTAAAAGAACAGAACAGAAGCCAGGAATAGAGAGGACATATACCCGAGCATTGCTGGCAGTGAGCCATGTGGGTTCCACAGCTCGACGGGTGATGGTACCAGCAGTCACCACCTGGGGCAGGATGGCCCCATAGTGGCCTTCCTCATCAAAGTTGGGGTGCCTGGAATGGGGAAAAGCCAGGAAGTGTCAGCAGGCTTGCTCTGGCCCTAAGACCCAGGCCACTCAGTTCTCTATCCCACAACCACACAGTATGCCGTACCTGGTCACAGCCCGGGGCAGAGCTGACCTGGGAAGCCATACCACCATCTGGGAGCTGTAAGACAAGAAGCCATAATTAGAAAGCTCGGCACAGCCATGGCAAGCATCATGTACTTCAATGCACTGTCACCAGCATTTTGCACCCGGTCAGTTTCAGGGATGCTATGTGACCCTTGAAGCCTGGCATCAACACCTCTCACTGACCTTACTCAGGGTGGGCTCTGGCTCCCACAGAAGAATCAGGGTGGAATGGACCAATCCCCTCACAAAGGGCTTGTGATCACAACCATCATGGAAATGACCTTAGAGATAAATCCATTTGCCACTACAGTAAGATTCTGCTCTCAACGGCTAATATAGGTTTCAGATAACCAGCCTCCAAGGTCCTTATCCACAACCCATGGCTCCAGCAGTTACATTAGGAGATTTAACTGGAGTTGGGGAGAGCCAAAGTCCTACCACACCACTCTCCATAGTAAACAGAGAAACTTAAGCCCAAGATCCACATCACCAGGACAAACACTAAGCCTCTACTGTACCTAGATCACCCTATGGAGTAGCACAGGCAAATCAGAATGGGAGGAAAGGAAGCTTGGAGCTACAGATACCCGACAGCCATACAGATAGGCCTCCTGTAACCCCACTTTGGCCCACCTGATACGTTTATGAGCATTCCTCCAAAAAGAAATCATTTTATTTATTTCCAGGGCACGAGGTCCACTGGCACCTCCTGGGCCAGCCTGCAGGGTGCCATCCTCCATCTTGGGCAGGAAATCTTTGGCAAAGGGACTTCCCACATTATAGTTGTTACCATCCTGTAGAGGACAAAGGAAGGGTGCGGACAGGTAGCACAGCACCAGGTAGGAAACGGACATGGACACTGGGCCTCCTCCCAACAGAACCTAAGAACCTAAAACCTCCCACGGTTGGCGCAGTTCCCGCCCAGGCATCCTGCACGTCTGTAAGTGCATGCACGTCTGTAAGTGCATGCACGTCTGTAAGTGCATGCACGTCTGTAAGTGCATGCACAAGAATGCCAAGACGATCAGACAAAGCTAATAACAGCAGCCAACAGATACACAAACACAACACAACAAATACAATGTTACACACTTGACATACGTCAGTTAACCCCACCAGGATGCCTCTTACTACTCAATTTTCAATAGAAAATCAAAAGCAGTAAGACACGAAAACTGCCCCAAATTATATGATGCTCCACTACAACTGTCAATCCCACAAAAAACAGATCCCTGGTCTGAGTAACCATGAAGCCCTACTATGGACCATAATCACAGTGAGAACATGAGGCAGCCACAGACCATACCTTGTGAGGCAGCTTGAAAAACCAGCAACCGGGGATATCCACATCATTATAAGGTCCGTTGCCATGGTGATAAGTGGGCTGGCTGGTTTTAGGGGCACAAGCAGCAGGCTGTGGGGGCCACACACCCAGATCAGGCCCTGCTCCAGCACCTGCATTCAGCAAGGGCCAGCAGGTAGGGCAGGTGGGGACGGGAGAAGGGCCTGAAACTGAGCAGGCAAATTGCAAAGTGACAGGAGAGCATGGTCACAGGTTCCCTCCTTGGTCCCCTACATTTAAGGACCACAGGGGAACAGGGCAGCATCTCCAAGTCTCCCAAGATCTAATGAACTCTGGTAGGAAAGCTTTGTGAGCAAGAGGAAGTCCCAGCCGCCCACTGCCCACCCAGAGAGCCCAAGCAGGTGTCTTGCTCACCAGAACTAGGGGTTGACTCAGCCCTGAATTCTCCATCTTGATCTCAGCCTCCACATCTAAGCAGCCCAGTTCTTCTACCTGGATGGGCCAAAGAATCAGGGGTGTGAGAGGTAGGCAGCTATAGGCCTGAATCCACCAGCCCTTCCCTCCAAATAACTCAGATTAGACCAATCTAGGGTGAGCAACCAGTGGTAGCTCCCATGCAAAAGGTATCCCACTTTTCTAGAAAAACAGACCCCTCATGTAACAGGCTCATGTTCAGAGTGTATACTCACCGTTTGCCACATGGCACTACTGTCAGTGAGTAAGAACTCCTCAGTCAGGTCTATCTCCTGGGTTTCCAACTGCTGCTTCCCCTGTTCAAGACAGTGCTTCCTGTACAAGGACTCGATGGCTCTGTGCAGAGAAAATAACTGCTAATTACTGGGAGCCTGCTCAGGCCAGGCAGCTTGCTGGGGTTTTCTTCTGGTCCCACTGGTTAGGCCTCACATCAGCTGAGGAAGGAGACAGCAATTTTCATGGCTTTTAATTTCTTTGGATTGGGGGGACCAACCCAAATGACTTAGCACACTGGTGAAAGGCTGGATTTCGATAACTGGTCTGACTCAAATCCAAGCTTCTCCATGCTTGAGGGCTCTGGAAGCAAAGCAGGGAACATGAGCACGGACAGCTGCCCTGCAGAGTTCACTCCTGTCCACTCACCCAGGTGTGGCTCAGGCCATGTGGCAAGGCCATGTCAGTCCTTCCTGAAAAACCTGACAAGTGATTCCTGATGCCCTGTGGAACCAGGACCCCGGCCACCATCACTACCTTGACCTCTGCATAACACCTGTCTGTCCATCAAACTCGTCAACTTGTCTAGGCACTTGTCAGTTATAAATGTGTATACCGGGCCTGGAAGGAGGCCTTGCCTCCTGTGTATGAGGACAGAGTTCAATCTCTAGCACCATAACGTTTAAAATTTCAAAATAAATAAATAAAGCCAGGTATAATAACTCTCACACCTATCATCTCAGTAGCTGGAAAGCTGAGGCAAGGGACTAGAGGGCTGGCTCAGTGGTTAAGAGCCATGCTGTTTTTCCAGAGGACACAGGTTCGGTTCCCAGCACCTACAAGGTGGTTCACAACCATCTATAACCCCAGTTCCAAAGTTATACCCTCTTCTGACCTCCACCATATACCAGGCATATATAAGTGGTGCACATACATGCAGACAGTCATAAAGTAAAAATGTAAAATAATAATAATTAAAAAAAGGGAAAAAAGGAAAGAAAAGCTGAGGCAGTAAAATGGCCCTGAGATTGAGAGCAGCCTAGACAACACAGTGAATCCTACACTAGCCTAGGCTATGGAATGAGCCCAACTCAAAAACGAAAAGACAAATAAAAGTAAAAACCTTTTCTCATGGAGCTGCTTAGATACCAAGTGAGATTTTCACTGCAACGTGCTCAGTAACAGTGGCTGGTTTGTAACAAGCACTCAAGTTCCAATCAAGCAAAGCTGCAAGCCTGCCCTTCCCCAGGCCACATCCAAAACAAAGGCAGCTGTGCTGCTAGGAAAAAGAACCAAGGCGCTGGGGCGACAGCCTCCCCAGCCAGACCTGACCCTGGCTGCTCTAGAGGAAGGGGTGCAGCCCCCTCCTCCTTGGAACTAGAACCGGAGTCTTACCTGTAGGGGCAGGTTACTGCAGCTGATCCCACAGTGGGGCTCACTGGCAACTCAGTCAGATTATCCCGTCGCCCAGGCACCAGGTAGCCCCAACCATGAGAGTCTGAGTAGTGTAGAGGAAAACCATCCCAGGTCAGTGCCATGAGCTTAGGAGTGACCCGCATTTGCAGGCTGAGGAGGCTGGGGCCTGGAGTCCATGCAGGGTCATCTAGCCGAGGGCAGAGCTTCCGGTACCACCTATTCCCCCCAACAGGGGTTAAAAAAAAAAAGGTATTACCCTAGTAGGAAGGTCTCTCTTCCATGATACACCTCAACCCCTCCAGGCCTCAAAGCGTTCTGGTGACTCAGGCCAGCAAGTGTCAGTCCTCTCTTGTGGGGGGCTGTGAACCTATATGGCAACTCCTAGAATTACTGATGTCTTCTCAGAAGGCAAAACCCTGTCTCACTGGCATCCTCTAGCCAAAGCGCCTCTCCAAGCCTCACTGTAACAGACCTTCCTTCTTACCCATGAGAATTCCCACTGCTGCAGAGACACACAGCTGTCTGTCCCAGGCTGCCCACCAGAGCTGAGACCATGGTGAAGCTAGGACACAAGGCATTTCCATCCAGGGTCACGTGATTGCAATGAGCTACACCACTGGTCACTATGCTGCTCTTTTCCTCATCTGTCTCTAAGATGCCAATGAGCGGCACATCCTCAAAGAAAGTGCCCCTTATTTCCACAGGCAGAACAGAACTGCCTCAAAACTATACACTCCCTTTTTTTTTTTTTTTTTTTGGTTTTTCGAGACAGGGTTTCTCTGTGTAGCCCTGGCTGTCCTGGAACTCACTCTGTAGACCAGGCTGGCCTCGAACTCAGAAATCCACCTGCCTCTGCCTCCCAAGTGCTGGGATTAAACGCATGCACCACCACTGCCCGGCAAAACTATACACTCTTAAGTCTTATTACAAGTCAGCTTCAGTGGCTGGTCTGCACATCTGCTGCTCCTAGAAAGGAGATGAGTTCCATTTGTGTCCCTGCTGCTGTCACAGGTGGCATACATACTGCAGGACTCAATGCACTGTGCTGAATGTATCCAGAAAGCCGTTAGGGTCAGAGTAAACATAAGTGAGCAGAAATGGGATGAACACACGACTCCAAGGTCCAAGACCTTGCTGAGGCCCAAACAAGAGGGCCTAAGGACCATGTGAGACAGCCTCTGTATGTTATCGCGAACAAGTCTTACCCAGGGTGTCCTGGAAGGTGTTGGGCTCTCTTAGGCAGGAGGTGTGTGGTGCTCTTCAGTTGCTGTAAACGGGTGTGGGCCATTACATTTTGCTGAAGCTCCTCCTCCTCACTGGGTGGTCCAGGATCTGTGCAGGATTCAGGAGCTTAGGATCAGAAGGGACTCACGGGTCTGAAAGGCTACAGCAACCCTTTCCAAGGGCCCCCTGGGTCCTAGATCTGTCCCAGAGATCACCCTGTCCCATCTCCCACCTAAGCTTCCCACCTTCCTGATCCATGGGATCCCCAAAGGGCCCAGCTCCCTCGATGGGCAACTTGCTGGCTGAGGCTGGCTTCTTCACCTTCTTTGCTTTTTTCTGCTTAAACTCCTGCAAATCCCATTCTAGGTCCCAGAGCCAAGGGTCTTCTTTGTACCTGCAGAGCCAGTCCACCAGGCTAGGGTTAAGGCTGAGCTAAAAATCACGCCTCCTACCTGCCTGGCCCCTGCATTGACCCAGCCTGCCCAAAACCTGAGTACCTCTTTCCTGAGAGCAACTGACAGGCATCATTAGCCAGATCCATCAGCGACTTCTTCATCTCCCACTGCAGCTCCTCATACGTGCTCTGTGCCTCTGTCAGGTAACGCTCCCAGTTCTGGTTGACAGGCAGGTAGGAGACACCCATCTCCAGCATGCCAGCCAGAGTCACTGGGTGGGGACACCTTAGGGACATACACCAAGAGACATACACATAAATGACCACAGCAGACAACCATTGAATATAGGGGCTCCATTCTCTCAGCCTATAAAAGCTAAGTGGCCAGCCTAAGGAAGAATCAGCCCCACCTGATTATAATGGGATTGAGTACCAGAACCCCCCCCTCCCAGGGATTTCACCTGGCTCCCCCTCACCTCTCCAAGAAGAGTGGCAGCTGCTGCTTGAAAACCTCAAAGGTGGCCCACACATCACGAGCACAGTACTGCATCAGATCCTAGCACAAGGCGACAAGGAACTTGTTGGGGGGACAATGGAGGAAGACAGGGACAACCACCTGCTATCTCAAGTTCAGCTGCAAGTCAGTCGCAGCCTGTGTTTCGGTGTGTCAGCACCATACCTGGAAGTTCTCCCGAATATCCCTCATGCTGCCTTTGACGAACAGCTCCCGAGGCTCCTTCTCTAAGGGAGGTCCCCCCACATAAAGATTGTGCACGTCTGCAAGATTATTGGCACTGCTAATGTCCATCCAGTCCCATGATGAAACCTGAGAAACCAAAGGGAGGTCAGCTTGGTCTCAAGCCCAAGTAGACCACTGACAGGATCTTAAACATCCATCTCTAGGCAGACCCAAATGCACTCACCGCTGGACCACTGGCTTTCCTCCGGGACTTCTGACCTTGCTTTGTGGGATGCTGGGTCTTGTGCTTGCCCTGCTTGGCTCCCATCCACAGACTGCGCTGGAAGCTACTAAGCCCTGAGATGGCCATGTGCATGCTCATAGTGTCCAGAAAGCGCATACGTGAGCCCTGAAGGAAGGACGGAAGGAAAGGCTGCAACAGAGGCGCTAGCTAGCCACTGCTTCAGTAGAGTTGACCCAGCCCACCTTAGCTCCTCACATAGCCTTTGCCTCCAACACACAGCCTCCAACACAAAACACAGAGGTCTCATGCTTGACCTAAGGCCTGTAAGGGACCTGCCCGATTCCTGAATGTGTAGACCTGGCTCAGTCCAGTGTACAAGGCTTCCAGCAACAGCCTGGGCAACTCCAGGTAGATGAACTAAACACAACCTTCAGAGCTATGGGCCAGACCCCAAGCTCTGGTCCTGGCCCTAGCCTTCCCAAGCTGTGACCCCTAGCAAGTCAACAAGGCCTTAGCACCTTAAATGCCAGGCTAAGGGTGCTACTAGGGGTATTCCCTTGCCCTGCCCTTCACCTTATCCTGCTGTGAAGATTCAAAGAAAAGGGTTTTTTATAATCTAAGAACTGTCATTACCACACACCAGGCAGTTCTGATTGTCTGACACATGTGCTATTCAAACTCTCTTCAAAGTCCACTGAGAGAGCTTCTCTCTCTTTACAGAGACTGGGGCTTAGAGATGTTAAGGAGAACATACTACCCATCAATAGCTGAGGTAGGATGTGGCCCAGGCTATAACTCAGAGCCCTCAAAAACTCTAAAACACCATTCAAAGATAAGAGCCATTTTATCCTGGACTACCTCCCAGTCCTGGGCCAACACAACTGTGACGGAGCTAGCTCCTTGCAGCCTTTAGGGAAGACAGGAGTCATCTGCCACAACAGCTTCAAACACCATGCTAGTTTGTTTTAAATCTGCTCTGGAGATTCAGCAGCTGAGCAGAGACCAAGGAAACCCGGTCAACAGACGTCCCAGCAATGCTGGAAAGGGAGTGGAGACAGTAACCAAGAAAGCAGTGCTCTCCCTAGCAAAGGAGACAGGGCTTTTGGCCCACCTTATGTGACAGCATGCCATTCCCACAAACCTTACCTGAATCAGATACTGCTCCCTGATATGGGCTCGGTCAAAGGAAACATTGTGCCCCACCACTAACTGTTCCTGCCTGTCCTGCTGGGTGGAGCTGCTGGCACTTGGGGAGACCCCCAATGGGATTAGGTCAGCCGGCGATAGCTGGCTGGTCCAAGAGTAACGCTCTTCCACCAGCCGCCGGCTGCACCAGGAATACCTGCGAGAGGTGAAAGTGGGCAGGGTTACCTTGAAGGACAAGACTTCTACTCCACACCACCCACACATGCCAGGTCCCCAAGGTGCTACTCACGACACTCACTCTCACAGAAGTCAGGGGACCATTGAGGAGAGAAATGACAACAAAGAGCTAAAGGCTATGACTGGGTGCCATGTGCAGGAAGGTGTGTGGACTCACTGAGTCTGCAGCTAGCTCTGAGGCCTTTATAGACATGACCAACCCCTTGTCTTTAAGAACAAAACAGCTAGTTTGCCAAGTGCTAATAAAGGAGATGGTTGGTGATACAACCCAAAGTAGAGAATTTAAAATGGTAAAAAGAAAAAAAGAAAAAGAAAAAGACAAATGCTGCATACACATAGAAAGTGAATCGTTTGACGGCTGCAAAGACTCTGAGGACAAAATAAATCATGCACCCTACAGGAGCAGCCCCCTCAGTGAATGCCATAGAGCGCGCCAGGATGAGAGGATGTATGCACACGTGCCAGAGTGGCTGTGGAAGAGACAGATGAGTGCTATTTGCAAGGGCCGGATGGACAGACTCAGGAAAAGGCTAATCTGCTCAAGAGCCCAAAGGGAGGAGAACGGCCACTAATGGACACCTGCTCCGAGCCACACACACTTCCAAAGGCCTGAGGCCACACAGTGGACATACAGCTCTGATGGAGCTCCCTCCAACCTGCAGGGAACCCAGGAGTGATCTGCCTGTTTCCAGCTAACTGCTTTAGACCTGGCAAACTCCAATGCATATCCATGGTGGGGCTACATAAGGCAGCAAGCTAGACCCTTCCTTTTAGCCCGGCCTGTCAAAGCCCTCTGTAACAACAGAAGCAATGGCTCAAGAATGCTAAATACTTGAAGCTATGAAGATGACAAGAACTCCAGTTAACAAAAGTCACACTGGTGTCCAGACACAAGCCTACAGCTGTGCATGAAGCCATCTTAATATAAACTTAGGTATGATTTAAAAAAAAAAAAATATATATATATACATACATATATATATATATATGTATGTATATATATATATATATATAGGAAAGCCAAAATTAAGATGAGCTGGAATCCATGCTATCAACACTAAAGTTCTCCCTAGACTCCCAAATGCCAAGGGCCTGGTGATATCTCTTCAGGCAAATGACGGATCAAAGCCCTTACCAAAAGCCTTTAGGAAGAAGCTCCCTTATGGGAGACTCAGCTGTCCAGGCGTCTGCCCCACTCCTGCAGGTTGTATGCAGGTCAGGTTATACAACCGTGTGGCAGGTAAAGTGGACTGCCACCAAGGCACCGTCCAGAGCCACAACAGTCGCACTAAGAGGAGAAAGGTCTTCGCACAAGCCCAGGCCTCAGCCCAGACAGACTCTGCGGTGCCCCAGGCCCACTGGCAGAATGGAATGAGGATGGAGGCAGGAGGGAAGGAGAGAGAGGAGAGAGGAGGGTGGGAAGGCACAAGGGGACTCGACCTGTCCAAAAATGACCAACTGACCAAAAACCTCGTAGACAATGGTTTCTGTCCAGCCACCCAAGCCTGCTTTATCTTTTCAAACAATGGCTGCTATTCCCCTGGACTCTGGCCACCACGTCACATGAGCACTGTGTTTCTTATCACAGCTCCTACTAAGTCAACGCAAAGTCATCTAATGCGCTCTTTCCAGCCATTAGTGCCTACCTTAGCTATTTAGCCATGCTTTCACCATTTTCAACTGCATATATAACATTTCGCAGCTTTCTTTACAAAGATGTAGCTTCCAATAGGAATAAAGAAACTGCCAACTTTTTTTGCTGGCCATGCCTGAAAGCATTAAGGTTGTAAATAGTATTTTAATCCTGGAACGAAGAATAAAAAAAAGGGGAGAAACAGTACTGCCATCATTGCTTGAAAAAGAAACTTGGGTAGCACTTAGAAAGTCATTTAAAAAGAAAAGAAAGAGACTGGATATACTTCTTTGGGACCAAAATGTCTACTTAAGAGGAAGTAATAATTCTTGGCTGGGGGTGGGCAAGACCAGGCACCTCCAGGGGCATTCGGAAAGGGTGAACGGGATTTGGTCTGGCATTTATGGAAGACATTGGGGAGGTGAGCATTTTAAACTGCCTAGAACAATCCCACCACAGGAACACCTTCCTGTCCGACCATCCGCACTCCCAAAAGCAAACACTGGTCAAGTATTTTTTCAGGCTGACTTCTCATGGAAGCTGCTTGGGGCCAGGCTTGAGGCACAAACTCGTGGTCATCTTAAATGATCTCTCAGTCTGTCTCAAACACAACACAGTATCCTCTGCATGGCCCCTGACATGTGCTTGGGCGTTGCCTAGAGCCTGTGTATCTTCCCACCAGAGTGAGCTCCACAGAAGCAGGATTAAGCAGGTTGAGTAACCAGCACACAGCGGAAACTCGGAAAATGTTCACTGAACCAAACCATTAAGCTGGGCCCCCCTACAAATGGTAGTCCCCTGTTCCTAACCCCCACTTACCAGGCCGAGGGGGATATGGCCACCGCCAAAGTGGGGCAAGTTCCCTCTGCCAAGCAGACCTCCACGTCGAACACCAGGGCCCGCTCCTCGGGGATGGCCACGGGTTCGGCCGCTCCCTCGGGGTCGTACCGGGTCCAGCCCTCCGCCCAGGCCCAGCTCTCTGGCTGGGGGGGCAATTGGGCCTCCAATAACGAGGCGGCCGCCTCCAAGTAAGGCAGGCTCTGCTTCTGGGCCAGGAGGCGGAAGTGCTGGTCCAGGTTGCCCCCGAAGAGCCGGGGCAGGCGCAGCTGCACGTCTGGCAAGGGCGTGGCCGGCTGCCCCCAGAGCCCGTGCTTCCGAAGGTGCTCGACGCTGCGCTGCACCGCGGCCTCGTCGGGCATTTCCCCTCCGCACCCGAAGATTTGCTCGTGCAGGCCTTTCGACAGCATCTGGATGAGCAGAGGGTTGAGCCGCAGCTGCCCATTCTCTGAGGAGGGCATTTGCGACTGCGGCTGCCCGTCGCTGGGGACGGGGGCGAGGCCGGAGCTGGAGACCCAGCGTCCTGTGGCTGGTACTGGCCCTGAGGCGACCTTGGCGCCGGCCACCTTCTTCCAGAGCAGGCGGCTCATGGTTGGTGCAGGGAGCCCCCCGCTGTGAGTCGGGACACCTGGCTTTGGGCTCCAGCTTGACTGCTTTTACTGGCCGAAAGACTCAGAGAGAGACACGTCCCCTCTCTGTGTTCCTGTCAGTGAAATAGGTCTCACCATGCCTGCCTTCCTCACACAAATCCTAAAGGAGATAGATGATAAAGTGTTATTACGTGTCATATACTTGTACAAACAGCTTATCCCTCATCAAACATCTACTGCGTGCCAAGCATTTTCTCCACTTGATCTTAGCCAAAAGGCCAGAGTGGTGTAGGGACATTTTTCTGTTACGCCTCCAACAACCTTAAGAAATGTCACTGCCCCTCCCACGGAAAGGGTCACACAGGCTCGTCAGTGAACTTGGAGAAGCCGCTGGAGATGCTGAAAGAGGGAGGCGCAGACCAGAGTTCTGGCTCTCCAACTGCGTGACCTTGGCCAAGCTCCTTAGGCCCCGACCTCCTCCTCTGTAAAATGGAGTTAAGGACTCTAGAGCCACCGACCACTGCTGTTTGAGTGACAGAGGGCGCGCTCGTCGCGTGGCCCTGACCCCAGCAGGCGCTCGGCAGACGGCAGCTGCCAGAACCACTCCGCCGGCGGCCCGAGGGCCTAGCGCCCCAACTTCGAACCCGCCGGGTGGGCCACAGCCTCCGGGTCCGCACCCATACCCGAGCGGGCCCAGGGCTTCCTGCTCCGGGCGCCGGCGGCCACCCCCGCGCGCCCGGACACCGGGTCGTCGCCGCAGCCGCCGCGGTGCGCCCTGAGACCGGCCGCCGCCCTGCTCCCGGCCGCGCTCCCCGGCTCGAGAGGGAACAGCCGCGCCGCCGCGCCCGGCCCTCCCCCTGCCGAACCCGCCGGAAACCTCGGTCTGCTCTGCGCTTCCCGTTCTGCGGCAGCCCACAGCCCTGGCGACGACGCGGCGTCCGCTGCGCGCGGCCCACGCAGCCTCGGGGTGGCGTGCGGTCTCGAGAGCAGCCGCAACTTCCCGTCTGCGCTAACTGGGTCCCGCGGCTACCCAGAGGCAGGCGGGAGACTCCCCTGAGTGTCCAATAGGAGCGCCGCCAATGGAGCGGCCCGCCCGCGGGGGTGGCAGAGGGACTTCCGGGTGAGTCCCTCTGATACTCCCCTCCCAGTGGAGAAGATGGACCAGTCTGATGCTAGCCCGAAGGCGGCTTCACGCTTTAAGCTCAGTAAAGGTACTCTCTTGCTGGCGGCCGCGTGGCCTAATGGATAAGGCGTCTGACTTCGGATCAGAAGATTGCAGGTTCGAGTCCTGCCGCGGTCGAGTTGTGGGTTCTTGTTTTTAGCCTGTCAGTTTGTTGCCTCCTCGTAGCCCCTTTGGAAATGAAACGAAATGACTTTAGTGGGTGTGTATGACCAACTTCTGCTCTAAACTTAATTCTTGGAACTCAAGGATCTCAGCAAACAACTGTCAGGGTTAAACATGGTGTGACAGCGGTGGAGAGCCCTGTCCTGGTGGAGAGTGGAACAAACGGAACACGTGCCGTCCGAAGTCTAGATTCATCACCTGCGGACCGCAAAGACTACGCTCGAAGTGGAGACCCACTGTCCCGTCGATCTTCGCACCCACCGCCTGTTGCTCCGGGTGTTTCTGCTCCCAGCTCTCCGTAGTAGGTCAGCTGCAAAGGGTCAGGCGAATACGGCCTGGATGAATAACTGGGACCCAGGGATTCAAGGCGAGAGTCCCATACGAGGAAAGGAAAGATCAGGGTTGTTACGGACAGACTAGGGGTCATACACAGCTGATTAGGGAAAAAATTCGGGCCTCGCTGAAAGGCAGCCCCCACTTCCAACCATTGCATCGACCAGCACGCTGAGAACTGTGTACAGGAGAGAGGGTCTTCGACTTTTTTCAGGAGTCGGGTTGGTGCGACTCGGCTTTTCCTGTCTCCAGCAGCGGCAGGGAAGAGGCTAGGCCAATATTCTTATACAGAACCCTTCTCCTTTCTCCTTTTCTTCTGTTTTTTCCCCTTCTTTTTTTTCTTTCTTATTTATTTATTTATTTATTTATTTATTTATTTATTTATTTATTTATTTATTTATTTATTTTTGACAATGGGCTCTCACGTTGGAACTTGGAACTTACTTAGTAGCCCTGGCTTCCCTCCCACCTCAGTGCTCGAACTACAAATATCCACAATCTAGCTTTCTGGCTGAGATATTCTTATACATTTTTCTAGGTGTTTTTGTTTGGTATCGGTTTTAGATACACACACAAACCAGAGTCAACTAGATAAGAGATTCCTTATTTTATGATTCTTCTTGCTTTTACATAACTTTGCTCAGTTTATTTTTCTATAACGCGACAAAGGAGAGGCTCTTAACCCAGGGAGCCCCTGAGCAGGAAAAACAATTTTTATTTCATAGTCTCCTACTGAAATCCAGTGTTCTCTTCATCTGTGAATTTAGGCAAGCTGCCACGTGGCCCTAACCAAACCCGTGGCGCGAGCCACACCCGTGGCGCAAGCCATACCATCGTGCCTTGTTCCCAATGGTGTTCACAGACTTTTCATAGCACATTACACTCGCTGTAAAACTTTTGCTTACAACCATTGGTGTTTCAAAGAGCGGTAGCTTAGAGGAGGGGGGCTAGAAACTGCGATTTAATGGATTAACAAAACCCACACTAGCAGGGAGCAGTGATACGCATCTTCAACCCCAGAACTCTGTGGGTTTGAGCCCTCTGCCTGGGCTGAGGGAATATAGCTCAGTGAAGGAAGAGCTCGCCTTGCAAGCATGAGCACCTGAGAGCCAACATCCACATAAAAAGCCGGGGATGGTGGGGGCTGCTGGACCCAGAGACCCACAGATCACCTGATCTAATCAGTAAAACCTGGGTCCCTATGAAAGACCTGGTTACAGAAGGTAAGATAAACAAGTCCTGAGAAACAACACCCAAGGCTGACCTCTGGTCTCCACAAGCACATGCCTGTGTTAAACTTACATCTGACCCACAAAGAAACAAACACCCTATCAACTGATCTCCCTCCCCCAGTATGCCTCAAATAATCCCTTTCTCCTGCCTCTGGCTCCTGCTGAGTGGGTCTGTTTTGGGGGTGGGGGTTGCCTAAGCAGTTTTCTATTTGTTTATTTTTGAGGCAAGCTCTCACTATGCAGCCCTGGCTGGCCTGGAGCTCATTATGTAGACCAAGTCAGCTCTCATTCAGACATCTTCCTGCTAGGGTCTTTGAGCCTCTGTAAACCCATGACAGCACCAGCCTCCTGGACTTATTAAAAAGCTTACATGGTTACATGGTAAGGTGTTGTAAGGACTTCGATCAGACTCCTTCTCTCTCAACTTTTAATTTCTGATCCTCCTGCCTCCACCTCCAGAGTGCTCAGATAACAGCCTGCACTACTCCACCTGCTTTATGAAGACGAACCCCAGGACTTGCTGTGTGCTAGGTGCTACCCACTACCCACTGAGCCACATCCATAGCCCTAAGGGCCAATGAGAGACCAGCATAATTTTCTTCCTCGGCCTGGGGTGCTTAAGTGGCTTAGGAAACAGGAACCACTAAGGTCACCAGGAAGTTAGCAAATGTGAGGAATGCAGGAAGAGCATTTGGTCTCCTTGGTCAGTGGAGTGACCCAAAGCCTGCCTGGTGACCTACTCAGTACCAGATTGTGCTGGGGAGCAGAGCTGATGATTTTGGGGTTAGCCACTAAGTACTGCACAGTGACGTAGTGAGGTGCCCTTCTCTCTGGGTTCAAGTACCAGACAGGCTCTGTCACTGAACCTAGAACTCACCAATCAGTTAGGCTGGCTAGCCAATATCCCCAGAGTTCAAATCGTAGACGAGCACCCCCCATGCCTGGTGTGCTACGTGAGTGCCGCGTCCTGCAGACCTCGGCTCTAGGGTTTTTAGCAAGCAGCCCTACCCCCCAACCACTCTTATCTCATCAGTGAAAGAGGGTAACAGTTTCGTGGCGCTTCCGCAGGCACGGAGAGATAACAGCGGACAGACAATAACCTTAGAACAGACGCCAGCAGGCCGGTGGTCAGCGGGGCTCAGCACCACGAAGCGGAAGCTCAAGCCTTGGAATGGAGCTCAGTAGGAGGCCTAAATTTAGTCCCTGAGGTTGCAAAGCAGAGGAAGCAGGAAGGGAAATTCCTCAGATGTCTCAAACCAGAGAGAGCAAGAATGTACTCCCAGTACTTGGGAGGCAGAGGCAGGAGGATCAGAAATTCAAACTCATCCATAGCTATGTAATGGATTCAAAGCCAGCCTGACCCTGCCTCAAAAAAAAAAGAAAGAAAGAAAGAAAGAAAGAAAGAAAGAAAGAGAGAGAGAGAGAGAGAGAGAGAGAGAGAGAGAGAAAGAAAGAAAAAGAAAACGGTACGCCTGATATTTACCTAGTTCTTTTTCAAAATACTGGTCAAAGTACATTGTATGCATGTATTAATACCGTTGTTTTATATGATTAATATGCATTAATTTTTAAAAGAGAAAAATGTTCATACCATAAACACCTCCAGCATCCCCGATTATCAGAGAGCCAAGGTAAATGATTAGGGGATCCCACCCTGCAACTGTGATGACCATCTCCTCTGAGCGCAAAGTACCTCGTGACATTTAACTGATAACAAAAAAGAACAGTAAAGTAAAAGGAAATGAGGGAGCTTTCTATCGCCAGTAACAGAAAGCCCAGCTCAACCAGGGTTACAAAAGACCCTGTCTCAAATCCACTCCTCAGCTGGGTGTGGTGAAGCCTGCCGTAGTCTCAACCCTGGTCTACATAGTGACTACTAGAACAGCCAGAGCGACACAGTGAAACCCTGTCTCAAAACAACAGTAACAAAAACAAACCCAAAAAAACAAAGAACTGCAACTCCCCCCCCCCAAAAAAAGAAAAAAATAAATTAAAATAAAATAAATCCGGGCCAGCAATATGGCTCAGCAGATAAAGGTGCTTACTGCCAATCCTGAAAGTCTGAGTTTGATCCCCAGGACTCATGTGGTGGAGAGAAAGAGCTACCTCTTGGATGTTCTCCTCTGACTTCCATGGCATTGTGGCACACATGTGGACACACTCAGAGATTTATTTATTTTTTTAACTTAAAGAGAATAAACAGCTGGGAATGGCGACGCATGGTCTTCTAATCTCAGCACTTGAGAGTCAGAGGTAAATGAATTTCTGTGAGTTCTAGGCCAGCTAGGCCTACATAGTGAGGCCTTGTCTCAAAAAAAAAAAAAAAAGAAAAAAAGAAAAAAGAAAGGAAAAGAAAAAGAAGAGGCCAAAGAGGAAGGGAAGGAGGAGGAGGACGAGGACGAGGAAGAAGAAGAGGGGGAGGGGGGGAGAAGGAGGAGGAGGAGGAAAGAGGAAACTCCAGTTCTTATCTTCTGGCGTGCAGGGGGATGGTGAAGGGACCCTGGCCAGTCTGAGTGTGGCTCTGGCAGGCCTTGCCCTTTTCCCCCATTCCTCCTGCCTTGCTAAAAACCATTTGACTACATTCCTAAAGCTCGCCCCCAAGGTCTATTTCCTTATGTGGCCACCTCTTCCTCCTGACTACCGAGATCCAGCTATCAAAGTATTCAAACCCAGCAATCAAAAGTCTCCTCTGGGGGAAGGGGTTTAAAAAAAAAAAAAAAGGTCTCCTTTGACTCACCCAACAAACACGCCCAACTGAAATTAACACCTCATCCTTACTCAGGGGCTTCCCCTTTTACGTTTATAAACCACCATTTGCCTAAGGGGCAGACCTGTGTCCCCCTGGGACAAACTGCCCTTCTCCCTGCTTCCCTCCCCTTTCCCTGGTCCTCCACCTCCTGTCTTTCTCTCTCATTCCCTGCTCTTTGTCCCTCTGGGGCAAACAAATCTCTGTGCTGAGAAGTTAGTTTTGAGGTCCTGAGCTGATACTTTTCCTTTTAGTTTCCATGGCAACCAGTCACACTGATGACAGAAGGAAAACTTCACGTGGAGTGTCCCGACCAGCTCAGTTGAGTTCACCAGTTCTGTCCCCAATCCTGAGGACTGAGTCAACCTCTTAGTCATGACCAGAAACCAGGAAGAGACAGTGGGTGATAAGAACAATCCCAGTTCCTTGTGAGGAAGCACACAAATGGTCATGGACCAGTCTCTTCTCAGGAAGCTTCCTTGTCTCCAACAGTGACATACACTTCAATCAATGGCTTTTTTTTTTTTTTTTTTTTTTTTTGGTTTTTTTCAAGACAGGGTTTCTGTGTAGCCCTGGCTGTCCTGGAACTCACTCTGTAGACCAGGCTGGCCTCGAACTCAGAAATCCACCTGCCTCTGCCTCCCAAGTGCCGGGATTAAAGGCGTGCGCCACCACTGCCCGGCGAATCAATGGCTTTTTACCTGCCCTCACCTGCACAGGTTTGATGCAACCAATTACCGTAAATAGGTCTCTCAGGCTGGAGAGATGGCTCAGTTAAGAGCACAGTCTCCTCTCCCAGAGATCCTGAGTTCAACTCCCAGCAACCACATGGTGGCTCACAACCATCTGTACTGGGATCTGATGCCCTCTTCTGGCCTGCAGGTGTACGTGCAGATAGAGCACTTATATACATTAAATAAATAAATAAATAATCTTTAAAAAAAAAAAGAAAGAAATGTCCCAATGTCACATAGTATGTATGGCTGTGGACATCTTCTTCCACAAAAGAGGAAGATTACATGCGCAAATACAAGTTTCCACCTTACCTTCTGGGACCTGAGGTAGGTCAGGGCTCCTGGAGCCTTCTGCAGGCTGTCCTTGTGTGGGACAGTGGCCAAATAACGACCAGGTCTGCTCTACGCTTCCAAACTTCCTCTCTGCCTAGGGGGATTGCAGAAATGCCTGGTGGCTTTGTTAGGGACCAGATAGTACTTGAGTCTAAGTTCAGTACTGACTGTACTGGGGATACAGGGGTGGGGTGGGGCATATGTGTATGTGGCTATACATATACAAGCACGTGGAAGTTGGTGTTTGGCTTGCACTAGGTGATCTTGTCAACTTGATTGGACCTATGAGCAGCTAAGAAATGGTCTCTAGGATGTCTGTGAGGTTACTTCCTGGAAGGACTACATGAGGGGAGACCCTCCCCAGAGTGGGAATCACCTTCCAGCTGAAGCTCAGAAAATAGGAGAGCCTATGGAGAAGCAGCATTGCTTTTAGCCTGTCTGCCTTCATTTCTTGCTGTCAGTACATCTACACTGTTGCTGCTGCTGCTGCTGCTGCTGCTGCTGCTGCTGCTGCTGCCGCCATCATTCACTGATGCTGGAGCCCAGCTTCATCAGCCTTCCAACATGGACTGAACCCAGTTATGAATGCTGAGGTCTCATAGATTTAACAGCTACCAAATTCTCAGCAGATAACCACTGTTGGAATACTCAGCCCATATTGTCTAAACCAAACTAAATTCCCTTTGTAATACATTTATTCTACTGGTTCTGCTCCTCTGGAGAGCCAACTAACATACTAAGCAAAGATTCATCCAACCGAGCTGCACTGCCAGGCCCATCATACATACAAGCTTAATAAGTGCAGCTGCAGACGGCCATATAATGCACAATGTATTAAAATATGTAACACATGGGGCTGGAGAGAGGGCTCAGTAGTTAACGTGGCTGCACTTCCAGAGGACCTGGGTTTGATTTTCAGTCTCCACATAGTGGCTTACAACCGTCTGGAACTCCAGTTCTGGCCTACGTGGGGACCAGGTGGGCATGTGATACACAGACAAAGATAGTTGCAGCCAAGACGTTCATGCACAGAATAAGTAATTTTCTAACTAAATATATAGCTCATTTTTAATATGTAACTTTTAACATGTTAAAAAAATAACAAGCCGGGCAGTGGTGGCGCACACCTTTAATCCCAGCACTTGGGAGGCAGAGGCAGGTGGGTTTCTGAGTTCAAGGCCAGCCTGGTCTACAGAGTGAGTTCCAGGACAGCCAGGGCTATACAGAGAAACCCTGTCTCGAAAAACCAAAAACCAAAACAAACCAAAACAAAACAAAAAAAACCAATCCATACAAAGGGCCTGGTTAAATTTAGTGCACCTGAAAATAAATAAAAAGAAACGACAGATGCCGGGCAGTGGTGGCGCACACCTTTAATCCCAGCACTTGGGAGGCAGAGGCAGGTGGATTTCTAAGTTCGAGGCCAGCCTGGTCTACAGAGCGAGTTCCAGGACAGCCAGGGCTACACAGAGAAACCCTGTCTCGAAAAACCAAAAAAAAAGAAACGACAGTATGAACAGGCCCGGGAAAGTGGAGGTGCGGGGGTGGGTGGATGGGGAAGCAGAGAGAGGGAGTGGGGGGTAGGAGGGTGAGAAGGCACAGAGAGGAGACAGTATTATATACATGTCTGAAACTGTATTTTTAAAAGTACTGAAAGGAGCTGGTAGAGCTGGCTCAACAGTTAAGAGCACTTGCTGCTCTTGCAGAGGAGCCAGGTTTGGTTTCTAACACCCACGTGACATTTCACAACGGCCCTCTGCTGGGCTTTTTGGGTACTGCATGCACATGGTGCTGATATACACATAAAATAAAAATAAATCTTTCTTTTAAAGATAAAAGACTATCAAACTGCTGTCTCTGATATAATTTTGCATACTTACAGAAACTGGTTATACTCAGCAAATGCTGACTTTAAAAAGTGTCGTTTCTATCCATGACTGAGAAAAGATCCCAAATGAAGATGAGCAATGGAAACCCAAGAGTCCATCCTGGAAGCCAAGTCAACAGAAGGGAGTAGGTTGCTGAAGGGTGTATGAATCCTTGGGCTCAAAGCCATGGCCAAGGCCCTCCAGCCTGTTGGAGGATTGGTTGGTTTGTTTTGGTTGTTGTGTTAGTTTTTTGAGACAAGGTTTTATTATGTAGACCACCTTGGCTTTGAACTCACAAATATTCACCTGCCTCTGCCTTCCAAGTGCTGGGATTAAAGATGTTTACCACTACACTGAGCATCCATCTGGCCAATAAAGTGTTCCTTCTGCAGGAGCCAGCCCAGTGAGCTATGTGGGATGAACCTAGACCTGAACAGTGTGGAGGCTGCGACCTCCAGCTGTGACCTCCAGTGGCTACCTGGATCCCAGAGCACTTGTTCTACCTGCCCGAGGCAGCAAATGGGTTTCTCGCCATTATATGCCACAGATTTTCCCATCAGACCATCAGCCAGGCCAAGTGTAAACAGCATAAAGAGAAATATGTGTCTCTTACAGAGACATGGCTTTGAGGAGTAGCTAGGGCTAAACTTTCAGAGTCAAGAATATTTGTGGAGGGGCTGGAGAGATGGCTCAGCTGGTAGGAGCACTGACTGTTCTTCCAGAGGTCCTGAGTTCAATTCCCAGCAACCACATGGTGGCTCACAACCATCTGTAATGGGGTCTGGTGCCCTCTTCTGGTGTGTCTGAAGACAGTGACAGTGTACTCATACATTAAATAAATAAATCTTTTTTTTTTTTTTTTTAAAGAGTATTTGTGGCAACGTTCTTGTTCTTCTCTTAGGAGGAAGCACTCCCCCTTCACTCCATCTCAGGAACAGGAGTGCCTAAGACAAACTTCATCCCTTCAGCAGGGACAAAAAAATGATAGCAAGACGGGGGAGGGGACGGGTGTTTATGCCAGGAGAATGTCCCTTACATTCTGTGTCTAGAAGCAAATGACACTGCCACTCTTGCATGTAATTGTCAGAATTTAAAAAGGGAGATTTGGTGTCTAGTCCTTCAGGATCTACACGGACCTCTATGGTCCTCTAGAAGTGTCACTATCTTGGGTTGTTTGGTGTTCCTGTTATCCTTCCCTCTTTATGGAAGAGTTTCAGGCTACGGTTAGCTGTGGTCACAGATGGATTACTGTGGGAGATCAAAGCAAGACTGCAGCTCAAGTTGGCTTCTCATGATTGCGTCTGGCAGCCACTGAGTCCTGCTAGGAAAGTCGCAAAAGTCAGCCACTCCAGTGGACCTGACTCCCAAGGAAATGTCTGGACGTCACTGGCCACAGCTGACTGCCTCCAGGGTAGCCATGGACCAGCCAGACGTGAAAGATACCAACCTCAGTCAATGAACAGAAGCTCAGCCAGTAAACTGAGTGGCGACTGTGGTTTGGTTTAGTTTGGGGTTTTGTCAACTTGACACAAGCTAGAGTCATTGGGGAGTGGGGGGGCGGGGAAGGACCTCTCAATTGTGAAAATGCTTCCCTAAAACTGGCCTGTAGTCAAGTCTTAATTAGTGATTGATGTAGGAAGGCCAGCCTGCTGTGAATGGTACCACCCCTAGGCAGGTAGTCTCAGATGACAGAAGAAAACTGAGCAAGCCTTGGAGGGCAAAGCTGCAATCAGCACTCCTCCACGGCCTCTGTATCAGCTCCTGCCTCTAGGTCGCTGCCTTGAGGTTCTGCCCGACTTTCCCTCACAGCAACAGAAGCCCTAAACAGTGGCAAAGCATTCCACAGGTCTTTACAGGTTCCTCTTCCAGGAAGCATGAGAAAGGACCACAGCCATTGTCTTCTGTAAGGCGGAGCTTGGAATCACCACGCTTGTGTACTCTTGTGTTGTACTCAGAGGGCTGGAGGCCACACCTGCTTGGGGAGCTCAGTCAGCTCTCCCACCGAGACTTGGGAGAAGTCAAGTCAGAAATTCCAGGAAGGGTTTGAGAGCCCTTCTTTGCTTGAGAGCTGGTTCTGGGGCATTCTGAAAACATTTTAGAAAATCCCTGAGAGCTCCCCACTTTTCACCACCCAATGATTTGCAAACATCTAAAATGCCCTCCTTGCACTAAACAGAGAGAGAGAGAGAGAGAGAGAGAGAGAGAGAGAGAGAGAGAGAGAGAGAGAGAATCTCGCTAGATTTCCAGAGGTCAATATTAGCTCATTCTTAGTTATGCTACCTTGTTTTCTGAGACAGTGTTTCTCACAAAACCTGAAACTGGCTGCTTTGGTTAGACTTTGGCTCACAAATTCCAGGAATCCATCCAAATAGCTAGTGCTGGGGTTAAAGGCTGACATCCCCACACCCAGCCTCTCTGTGAGCACTGAGGTGCAGAGCCAGCTTCTCCTGTTTACATAGCAAACACAGCTCTCCGGCCTCCCAAGCAATTCTTTTCTTTCCATCTTTTATTTTGTTTCTTTTCTTTTCTTTTTTTTTTTTTTTTTTTTGGTGTTTTCGAGACAGGGTTTCTCTGTGTAGCCCTGGCTGTCCTGGAACTCACTCTGTAGACCAGGCTGGCCTCAGAAATCCACCTGCCTCTGCCTCCCGAGTGCTGGGATTAAAGGTGTGCGCCACCACCGCCCGGCTTATTTTGTTTCTTGTTTGTTTGTTTGAGACAGGATTTTCCTGTGTAGCCCTAGATGTCCTGGAACTCACTCTGTAGACCAAGGCTGGCCTTGAACTCACAGAGATCCACCTGCCTCTACTTCTTGAATGTTGGGATTAAAGGTGCATGTTGCCACCACCAGGTTCTCTCTCTCTCTCCTCTCTCTCTCTCTCTCTCCCTCCCTCCCTCTCCCTTCTCTCTCTCTCTCTCCCCCTCCCTCCCTCACTCCCTCCCTCTCCCTTCTCTCTCTCTCTCTCTCTCTTTCTTTCTTTCTTTCTCTCTTTCCTTCTTTCTGTTTTTGAGACAGGGTCTTGTTGTGTAGCCCTGACTGGCCTGGAGCGCTCTATGGAGACCAGGTTTACGTTAAACTCACAGAGATCCACTTTGGCCACCTGCTCAGCCTCTTTTGAATGAAAGGATCTAGAATGATCACCAACCCCAGCCTCCCTCTGGATTCCCACCGTGTCTATGCATGGAGTGCACAGGCAGCAATAGTTTGCCTTGTCTGCTGTGGTGTGGACAATATTTAGCTAAGCAACACAGGCTGACCTGGAATTCCCTATCTTCTGCCTCAGCCTCCTTAGTTACTGAGGCTGTAGGTGTAGTGTAGGTGTGAACCACTACACCCGATTTTGGTCAGCTTTCTCCGCACTAAAGTATGAGCTCTGAGGGCGGGCGTGAGTCTGCATTCTTTCTATATCCATCACAGTGATTTAGGTTGGCTTACAGACAATTCTGCTAGGCTCGGCCCAACAGCTACCTAGCAACAGCTTACATCATCACCAGGCGTATAAGAAGACTGCAGCTCACTACTCCAACTCTCTTCTCTTTGTCTCTCTGTTCCCGTGGTCCCAGCCAGCCTCTCTTCCTCTCTCCCCCTTCTCTGCCCTCATAGCTTTCTTCCCCACTTCCCAGGTCTCTGCTCCTGCCCTTTCCTCCATGATAAATGTTCTTTATACTAGGCCTGTCACATGGTGTGATTCCTCAAGGGGACACCTTGGCATGGGCCTACTGGGTACCTCCTTACTACCGATGCCACCGCAATTACACCTCATTATACCTCGTTATAAAGCATAACAGTTTACAAGAGAAATGTCAATAGTCTTGCACACTATAATGCCCCGTTGGTGGCACTGTTTGGGGAAGGCCTAAGAGGCGAGGCCCTGTTGGAGCGCGTGTGTGGTAACCCAAGCTGCTGGGTACACCTCTGAGGGATTTTTAGTTACTGAATCACGCGGGGTAGGAAAACCCACTTAAATCCAGGTCACGCGAGGTCAGAAGACACACCCTAAACTAACCGTGAGACAGACCTTCTGGTGGCCACCTATATAAAGGACGAGAAAGAGGGAAGCTTTGGTCTTTGCTTGTCCTCACTCTCACTGGAAGCCCATTCCTCCATGACATCAGAGCCTATTTCTCTGGGATTCTGGAGTACATGAAGACCAGCTGAGACATAGAGCCTCACAGAATGAACGACTATTGGATTCTTGGACCCTCTGTGGGCAGTCGACCATTGTTGGACTAGTGAGACCACAGCCTGTAAATCACTCTCATAAACCCCCTTTATGTACAGATAGATTCAGTCTGCCAGTTCTGTTCCGCTAAAGAAGTCGGATTGACTTGGCGTGTGTCAGGAGCTTAGAGAGCTTAAAGACTCAAGCCATTTCTAGTTTACTCCACTTCATGCTTGCAGTTCAAGATGTGAACCTTTGCGTACACCTATAACTCCAGCACTTGGGAGGCAGGCGAATCTCTGTGAGTTCAAAGCCAGCCTGGTCTACAGAGTGAGTTCGGGACAGCCAGGGTTATACAGAGAAACCCTGTCTTGAAAAAATAACTGTAACCCTCAGCTTCCTGCTCCTGCTTCCTTGCCTTCTCTCTACCCTCTATCAGAGGGTTAGAGGACTCTAACCCTCTGAGCCCAAATAAAGTTTCTCTTCTATAAGTTGCCTTGGTCTTGCTGTTTTATCACAGCCACAGAAAAGTAACTAAAACACTCTACTACCTAAGGTATGGCCTACACAAAGGAAGCGCCCAGTAACTGTTTGCGGAATGACCTCATGACTCTCCCCAGTATGAATACACTCTTTTTTGACCTATTTACCCTCTGTGCTGTTCAGAGTTGTGAGCTGGAACCAGAAAGATTCTAGCTATTTAAGCAAAGAGGTGTAATAGATGGCCTTTGTGTGCCTAAAACTGTGTAGAAGAGCTAGGAGGTAGATGTCACGTAGACCCAAGGTCACACCATCACTATGATCAAGTTCAGAGGACAGAAGGCTCTCACTACCACCATGATATAGAGCCTATGACTGAAGAGTGATGTGAGGTGGGTCTACCATAAAATCTTTTTAGCCAGAACTCGCTGACCAGTGCTAAGGCTAAGTGTTTATCTTTAAGCAGAATGTAAGTCAGAGGCACAGCCTAACAGCAAGGGCATCTGGGAAATGTAAGTCTCAGCCTTCTGTGCTGGTTAATTTTATGCCAGTTTTACACAGGCTAGCGTCGTCTCAGAGGAAGAAATTGCCTCCATAAGATCAGGCTATAGGCAAGTCTGAGGAGAATTTTCTTTATCTGTGATTGATGGGGGAGAGTTCAGACTACTATGACTGGGGCCACCCCTGGGCTGGGGGTCCTGGGTTCTCTAAGAAAGCACACCGAGCAAGCCAGGAAGCTGTACCCTTCCATGGCCTCTGTATCATCTCCTGCTCCCAGCTTCCCACCTTGTTTGAGTTCCTGTCCTGACTTCCTTCAGCGATGTGAAGAGATAAACCAAATGAACTTTCTTCCCCAAGCTGCTTTGGTCATGGTGTTTCACCACAGAGACAGAAACCTGGACTAAGATGCCTCCTATCCTCTGTAGTTCCAGGGGAGTATAGTAGTGGTACCTACCTGTAATTCCAAACAGGAGGGTGGAAACAGAGGTCAATTTGAGTAGAGAATATGTAGTAGACACAGCCACACAATCGCATTTTCTGTGATATGCAACATCTTCCTGGCCCAGGACATGCGAGCACGCATGCCGGCTTCCAGCATAGAAGGCAAGAACCCTTCCTTCCTCATGGTGGACTCTCGCTCTACTATTCCAGCATGGCGTCCACCAGGGATCAAATGCCCATTAATTTCTCTGGCCAGGGCTCATGTTTTCTGGGTCCTTGGGGATCCAGAATCAGGGATCCAGAGAGTCACTGTCTGGCTACCCATGCTCAATCCCTTAACCCTATTCCAAGGAATTCCATGGCCATGGGGAGGAGAGGCTAAGTGTTAGAGCTAGGGCTGGAACTACATCTATTCCAAAGACAAAAGGCCTGGCCTCCAGCAGAGTCTGAACCAGGCAGGGAGACATACCTTGGGACCCACTGATACCAACCAAGCCTTGTGGCTCCAGACAAAAGATATGTTGAGCATGGATTGAGGTGGAGGTAAAGGACACTGGATCCTAAGAATGCACTGGAAGAGAAAGTCAGATCATCGATAACTAAATGGCTCCCAAACCTTAGCAAGCCAGTAGCTGAGAGGCTGGGACCTGGGGATACAGTCACCTCTGCCCATGCTGGGAAGGTCAAATGGCAAATGAAGCTCCTCTGACTCTCAGTATGGAGCCCTCTAGCTCTCAGCCAGCAAGTGGATAGAGACTAGCTGCTTTCTTTCATCCTTAATCGGGGCCTTCTAAGTGGCCAGCGGGCCACACCCAGCCAAGAGCCATCTGAAGTCAGACTGAGTCCAGTGAGATACTTATGGTCCTGAAGATGGGAGGAGACCATGGCCAGGCTGGACCTGTGTGAGCCTGAGCTTCACCAAGTTAGCCCAAAGCAGGCACAGCATTGTGAGAGTCATGGCCACATTTCCAGCCCCTATGATAAGTGACATGAGGGTCCCCAGGAAGCTGGTATCCTCATGACTAGATCAGAGCAGCACATGCTGGCTCTTGGCCATCTCCATGGCCTCACCCTGAAACTCCTGAGTAGTGTCCATAGGACACCAGAATCCCACAAAAATGTTGCCTCCTGAAGGGAAGAACACAGTTGGGGAAAACCCCTTCTATATAGTCAGGCATGGTGGTTGGGATGGCTATTCTTACTTATCAACTTGACTACATCTGGAATTAACTAAAACCCAAGTGACTGGGCACATCTGTGAGGGATTTTTTTTTTTTAAATTAAATCATTTGAAGTGGGAACACCACACTTTTAATCTGAATTTTTTAAAAAAAGATTTATTCATTTATGTATGTGAGTACACTGTAGCTGTCTTCAGACACACCAGAAGAGAGCATCAGATCCCATTACAGATGGTTGTGAGACACAAAGTGGTTGCTGGGAATTGAACTCAGGACCTCTGGAAGAACAGTCAGAGCCATCTCTCAGCCCCTAATCTGGATTTTTTTAAGGAAGAAAAATTTACCACTGAAGACCATCTGAGACATGCAGCCACATAAACCAAACAACCACTGGATTCTTGGATTTTCTGTTGAGAGTCAGACATGATTGGACTAGTTGGACCACACAGCCTGTAAGCCATGTATATTCAGTCTGTTAGTTCAGTTCTTCTAGAGAACTCTGACTAACACAGATTTTGGTACCAGAAGTGGTTCTAGAACAACAGAAGTAGGAGGATTGTCTTGGAAATTGGCTCAAATGCTTCGATTAAATCGGGAGTCTGTATGTCCAATGCTAAAGGTCGTTGTCTCCAATTGGTTTTTTATTGATCAATAGAGATGCCTATGACTAATGGCCGAGACCGGGTGGGAGTTGTGTGGATAGGCCTCAGGGAGAAGACAGAGGATGGCCAGGGTGCGGAGGGAGACGGGAGAGGAGAGCTTCGGAGGGAGACGGGAGAGGAGAGCTTCAGGAGCAAGAGCCAATGTGAGAATTCAGGTGGGTGGCAGGGGACAGCTTAAGAGTATCCAGTCAGTCGGGCAGTGGTGACGCACGCCTTTAATCCCAGCACCTGGGAGGCAGAGGCGGGCGGATTTCTGAGTTCCAGGCCAGCCTGGTCTACAGAGTGAGTTCCAGGACAGCCAGGGCTACACAGAGAAACCCTGTCTCGAAAAACCAAAAAGAAAAAAGAAAAGAAAAGAAAAAGAAAAAGAAAGAAAGAGTGCCCAGCCTTTGAGGTAGCCAAGGCATTTAAAAAATAAACTAATGTGTGTGTGTGTGTGTGTGTGTGTGTGTGTGTGTGTGTGTGTGTGTGTGTTTCATTCAAGGATCCAAAGATAGCTCCTAGGTGGGTGCTATCCACGGAGAGTCAAAGAAGTGTAGCAGTGGGTTTATCACTGCTACAAGGATGAAGTTTTTAAGTCTCTGGAATAGGCTTTCCATGTAGCCAACACCTACAATTACTAGAGCCCTCCAGTTACTGAAACTCTCCAGAAGCTGGAAAGTCCTAAAAGCCCATGGTGTGAACTGTTTTACAAACAAAGGACAGAAATGCCTTTGGTTACCCTGATTAGCCAACTGTGGAAGGGAACAGATTTGGCAACTCTCTATATAAAACTTTTGACAATTTTTGGAAAAATAAGGAAAATGCTGCTGCTGGTTGATTGCTCCTAGCATCCCTGGATAAATCAACAAAGGAAACTAGCATCTTAGAATACAGTGGACAACAGTGAACTCAGAGATAAAATTTACCAGCTCCAGATGAGCATGAACTGTCTAGAGGATTCTGAGTGTGCCACGGGAGAAAATCTCTCCAGCAGACACAGAGCTCAAGTCATGGAAACCAAAGACCTCATTGTAAGATTAGCTAACTGGGCTTGGTGGCAAATGCCTTTCATGTCAGCACTTGGAAGACAGAGGCAGGGAAACCTGAGTTCGAGGCCAGCCTGGTGGACTACAGAGTAAGTTTCAGGACAGCCAGGGCTACACAGAAAAACCCTATCTTGAAAAATAAAACAAAATCAAGCCGGGCAGTGGTGGTGCACGCCTTTAAACCTAGCACTTGGGAGGCAGAGGCAGGTGGATTTCTGAGTTCGAGGCCAGCCTGGTCTACAGAATGAGTTCCGGGACAGCCAGGGCTACACAGAGAAACCCTGTCTCAAAAAAAATCAAAGATAGATAGATAGATAGATAAATAAATAAATAAATAAATAAATAAATAAATAAATAAATAAATAAATAAATGAATGATTGGCTTACTTACAAAGAAAATTTAAATCCTAGCCTCCCACGGTGTAAAGGCATTAATTGGTTAAAGAACGGGATCTTGTAACTTGGGATGGAGATGCTCAGGAGGACACTATTGGGGCTGAGAACTTTGAACCCTCAGATTCTCAAGGATTTTACCTGAGGGAATAGTCTCTCCACCCACAGCAGAAGATTTACTGCCACCCAGACCCCTGAAATATTGCCTCTTCTACCTTTGCCTGAGGAAATCAATCCTCATTGTCTGCTAAAACAGCAGTGACATTCCCTGAAGAAGATGTCAGACAAGACAATACTGATGTTCCTCAGGGCCCACCATAGTTGTCTCTAGGCCTACAACCAGACTCAAGGCTAAGCAGGCTCCTAGGGGAAGGTAAAAGGTGTAGTCCATGAGGAGGGAAACTACACTATCAAGGAGCTTAATGAGTTTGCTAATTCATTCAAGCAGAAGTCTGGAGAATATGTGTGGGAATGGATTTTAAGGGTGTAGGATAATGGTGGAAGAGGCAAAAATTGGATCAGACTGAGTTCATTGATATGGGCCCACTGTAGTAGAGATTCTTGATTTAATATGGAAGCTCCCAAAATTAAAAAGGTGGCAAAAGTTTGTTTGTTTGGTTGGCTAAAGCATTTATCAAAAGATGGCCCACTGAAAAAGAGTTGGAGATGTTGATATCCCTTGGCTTAGTGTTAATGAAGACATTTTAAGGTTCAGGGAAATTGCAATGTTTTGGTTTTGCTTCATGTATACTATTCTGGAAAAGTTTAATGGGAAACCCGACAATTCTCTTCTGTTAGAGAAGATTGCAGGGTTGGCTATGCACTTAGAGAGTCTTCAGATAGAGGGAGAAGGGCCTGAGAAACAAAAAGGGCCAATGGGAGGAGAACAAAGTTCGTGCCTGGTGACTGAGAATGGGAACGTGCCGCGCAAGGAGAGCGGGAAGCAAACTAGGCTGGGAGGTAAACTGCCGCCCTGCCCTGCTTCTAGGGGCCGGAAAGAGCAAGAGATGGCACTGGTACTGGTACTGTTGTGCTTTGGAAAAATTAAGAACCAGGATATGTTTGTAGAGCCGCAGTATGGTGAGGTGGAAGGGGGTGCCTCTGTGGGCTCACGCTGAGGCATCCCTTCCCCCTGAGGTACCAGCCATACGACGGATATAGTATAGAGTTTATTTAGGGCATGGGGAGGAATTGAGGAGGTAGTAGAGGACAGAGAAAGGCAGAGAGAGAGAGAGAGAGAGAGAGAGAGAGAGAGAGAGAGAGGAAGAAGAGGAGGAAGAGGAGGAGAGGAGAGAGGTGGAGAGAGAGTAGAGGGTAAAGGTTGGCCAGGAACACATGGAGAGAAGTGACAGAGGGAAGAGAGTAAGAGACTAAGAGAGTGAAGAGGGGGCAAGCATCCCCTTTTAGATACCTAGCTGTTTCCCGGTGTACTGGCTGGTTTTGTGTCAATTTGACACAAGCTGGAGTTATCACAGAGAAAGGAGTTTCAGTTGAGAAAATGCCTCCATGAGATCCATCTGTAAGGCATTTTCTCAATTAGTGTTCAAGGGGGGAGGGCCCCTTGTGAGTGGTACCATCTGTGGGCTGGTAGTCTTGAGCTCTATAAGAAAGCAGGCTGAGCAAGCCAGGAGAAACAAGCAAGCCAGTCAGAAACATCCCTCCATGGCCTCTGCATCAGCTCCTGCTTCCTGACCTGCTTGAGTTCCAGTCCTGTCTTCCTTTTGTGATGAACAGCAGCATGGAAGTGTAAGCTCAATAAATCCTTTCCTCCCCAACTTGCTTCTTGGTCATGATGTTTGTGCAGGAATAGAAACCCTGACTAAGACAAATTGGTACCAGGAGTGGGGTATTCCTGTGACAACCTGACTATGTTTTGGGGAGAACT
>CM052703.1:111214491-111230001 GCA_028551405.1 Uromys caudimaculatus | reverse complement strand
AGAAGAGTCATTGGGATGTTAAGAGCTCTGTGGAATGTTCTACAGGAATTTGGAAGATAATGTTGAGAACAGTGCAGAAGATGGAGGCCTGGCTTGTGAAATTTCAGAGGGAAGATTAAAGACTCTTATCAGGGCTGTTGCTATTTTGACTGTGAAGGTTCTATGTATTTGGTTAGCTGGGGCTGAAGGATCAGCTGTGATTAACAAGATACCAGAACTACTAAAGCAAAACCATTGCATTACTGGGACTATTGATGCTGGTTAGCTGGAGCTGGGAAATTGGCGGTGATTGGGAAAAGACCAGCATCATTGAAGTGAAATCTTCTGAGAAGTGTTTTCTGAGAGCACAAAGGCTATGTTCCAGAGATAGACAGGGTTGTACCTTGTGCTGTGTTTGGACCTGGTAATGTGTAAGAGTCACCCAGGTGGTACTGGTTTTGAAGGCATGAAGGAGTCATGAAGAGTAGCTGAGGCCTGGGCACTGTTAGAGGCCGCAGAAGGCCATTGGTGAAGGCGCTGCCTCAGTTGCAGGTGATGTTCCAGGACTGAAGGAATCATGCAAAGGAGTTGAGGCTTGGCACCATGGGGAGAGCCTATGGGAGGCTGTGGTAAAGCCTAGTTGCAGCAGAAGACAGCAGTGTTTTGGAGATGTCAGTACCATGAGATGACTACCAAGAACAGCAGCAGCAGTGGAGTACAGGCATCTGGAGCCTAGAAGACAAGGTGTGTGCTATAAAGGGCAGAGCTGGAGAAGTGACTCGAGCCCTTGGAAGAATCCAGAAGACCGTGAGTGGATCCCAGACATTGGATGGTTGGAGTTTGATTTTGCTTTTGATTGTGACTGTGCCCTGATATATTTTCCCTTCTGAAGGAAGAAGGTATTTTAGTGGAGCCCACAATTAAGAGACTTTTGATGGTAAAAAAAGACTTTGAATTCTAAGAGATTGGATATTTTTGGAGGGATTGAAATTTTGATATGTGGGAAATTACAAAGACTGTGGGACTTTTAAGGTTATTTAGATTTTGGGGATGAATAAGAAAGTAAGGGTTGAGGCTTAATAGTGATGTATTTGTGTGTCAAGTTGACAAGGGGCCAATTGTACTGGCTGGTTTTGTGTCAACTTGACACAAGCTGGAGTTATCACAGAAAAAGGAGTTTCAGTTGAGAAAAATGCCTCCATAAGATCCAGCTGTAAGGCATTTTCTCAATTAGTGATCAAGGGGGAGGGGCTTGTGGGTGGTACCATCTGTGGGCTGGTAGTCTTGGGTTCTATAAGAAAGGCTGAGCAAGCCAGGGTAAGTAAGCCAGTAAGGAACACCCCTCCATGGCCTCTGCATCAGTTCCTGCTTCCTGACCTGCTTGAGTTCCAGTCCTTTTTTGTGATGAACAGCAACATGGAAGTGTAAGCTGAATAAACCCTTTCCTCCCCAACTTGCTTCTTGGTCATGATGTTTGTGCAGGAATAGAAGCCCTGACTAAGACACCAGGTAACTGTGGGGTGGAGCCTAGAAGGAATGCTAACAAGTACAACAGGTTAAGGTGCAGCCAAGTGCACCACCAGAAAATTTGCTTGGGCCTACTCAGGCACCTTCAATAGTCCCAGTCTTTGAGCAATATATGCCTGCTAATAATGGTGAACAGGCTTATAATTAATTGACCTGGAGAACAATGCAAACATTAGATTTAAAGCATTTTAAAGAGGCTGTGGTAGTGTATGGCTTACACTCTTCCTTTGTCAAAGAAATGCTAAATAACTGGGCTATACAGCATAGGGAGATCCCACAAGATTGGGATTGGGGTCAGCTATTCTAGAAGCTGGTCAACAATTACAATGGTTGTCATGGAGGCACGAAGCCACAAAACTAGCACAACGTAATTTAGCAAGGGGCATACATGTTACTAAAGACCAGTTGCTTGGTGAAGGGCATTATGCTGATTTACAATAACAAATCCAATTTGATGATGCAATGCCGTATTGCATCTTTAAGAGCTTGGCTTGTTTATAGAGCTAGCTGTGCAATGCTTGTGGGTCTTGAGTCTTCACTGATCTTCATTTCCCTGAGAGAGGCACAGCTAAGAACCTCTCCTGGCGTTCCTGCTGGTCCTTCCTACTGACTCAAGCCGAGGCTGAGGCCTGGCTGTCTCTGCTAGGTAGTGCCACTGCTGCTGATTTGTGTTTGCTGTCCCAACTCTACCAAAATGGATTGCTGGTGTATCCATGAAGTGTTTGCGAGTGGATCGAGCTGCCGCTCCTAACCTGTGAACTGAGCTGCCGCTTTCCAGACAACACAGACGGGAACCTTTCTAAACAGATCCACTTCTTCCACAGTCTTTCTTTTCCACTTCCTCTGGTGGGTGGTGGGCTACAGGGTAGGTTAAAGTGTTTAAGAACCATCATTAAAAATAGGCGTTGAAAAAATTGAAGTTATAGCAATGTTAGAATGGGTGCTCTGTGTAAAACCTGATCCTCTACAATGGGAAGGCCTAGAAGACATGCCCTAAGACACAATCCTATAAGACACAACATGGTGACAGGGCCACCAGCACATTTGAGGAGCTTTGCTGTCACCCTTTTCCTTATGCCAGACCATAGCGGGCAGACCATAATAGACGTGGTTTTTATGGTGATATGACTCATATGGACCTTTGATTCTGGCTAATCAATCCTGGTGTTTCCAGGCACGAAATAGACACGAAGTCTCCAAAAATTCTCAAGTGAAAGAAAGGCTACATTGGATCGTGGCAAAAGGGAATCTTGGCCTGTGAACCGATTTCTAGCCTTGAGACATTTTGCATAGCTAGTGCCCTTACATGAAGGGACAGCCAGGTTCCTGTTGAGAAAGGACCTTAATAAAATACATAAAAGTTTTACCATCAGCCTTTCTCCAGTCCTTCCCCAGAGGGACCTATGGCTCTTTAGCAGGGTAACTGTATGCTGTCGGTGGCACTATAGAGAAATACGTGTGTTAGGTAAGTTTTGTTCAGGTGAGAGTTACAGAATTGCTAGCTGTGAACTGACATCAGTGAGTGCCTAGGAGACTACAGGAATAAAGATGCCTTTAAACAGAAACCCCAAACCAAAGTCATATATTGATTGGTTGGTTAAACTATAGGATGAGGCTGGGGAGATAGTGAGGGGCTTGCTTTTCTCAGAAACCACATTTTAAAAAATGAAGTGGCTCAATGGTTAGGAGTACTTCCGGCTCTTGCAGAGGGCCTGGGTTCAATTCCCAGCACCCACATGGTAACTAAAAACCATCTGTGCCACCAGTTCCAGAGGATATGATGCCCTCTTCTGACCTTCAGGGTCACCGAGTACTCACATGGCACAGAGTCATGCGACTCAAACAAAACACGCATACACATAAATCTAAAAAATATTCGTAAAAAAACAAGTTGTAGTAGTGTGTATTTGAAATGCCAGCACTGGGGGGCGGGCCAGGGGACAGACAAATGGATCCTCTAGCTGATCAGTGGTGGCACACACCTTTAATCCCAGCACTCTGGAGGCAGAGGCAGGCACATCTCTGTGAATCTGAGGCCAGCCTGGTCTACATAGTAAGTTCCAGGACAGCCAAAGCTACACAAAGAAACCCTGGCCAGCCAGACTAGCCTACTTGTCCAGTGAAAGGACCCTCTCTTAGAAAGAAAGAAAGGAAGGAAGGAAGAAGAAGGAAAGAAAGAAAAGAAAAGAAAGAAACTGGACCACTACCTGAGCTCCCTGAGGAAAACACTTGAGCATCTAAGCCTCCACATACCCTTCACCCTCTCCCTCTTGACTGAAGGCTCACAGGAACCTAAGCCAGCATTTACCCCTAGGGCCTACGGTTCCCTCATGTTCAAGGTGACTTCATAGCATATAACTACAGCAAGTAACGAAAGCTGGTCATTTCAAGGGTGGTTCACAGTAGTCTGTAGAATGAACAGTGTAAGCAGTAGAATATTGAGTGTAGGTAGATGGGTCCCATATTTGGGAAGGTAAAAAAATGATGTGTAGGGGTGGGGTGGGGGTGGAGGGAGTCCTCCATGTCCTCTTCCACATGTTGGAGAGTGGAGACAGGAGAGGCTGGCCCTCTCCACCATCCATCTCCAATATTAATAAAGGAGAGAACGGAAACCTTCCATAAGCCCATCACCCCAAGATCCTATCTGTTAGCACTTTGGTGAGAACAGATTTGAGAACACTTTGTGGTGTTGCTGTTTGTAACCCTCATCAATGTTCCCACACACCACACCCCCATCTGCACTGGGCAGCGACTGCTTTTCTGTGGGACCACAGGGCCCTTTATGCAGCAATGTTTTCGACTGCCTGGACATTCAGCAGCTTTCTCTCTGTGTCTTGCTGTCCATTGTCTCTCTTGCCCTAGTAGTGTAGGGGTCTGTGTGCTCTCCGGGGGCGATGACTAACCCCTGTGCAGAGCTGGCAGCTACCTCTGTGGTGCGGAAGAGTAGCATCACTGAGCCTTGATTGAGCTGAGACAGAACACCCACAGTGCCACCCTCACAGGCTGCTGGGAACACGGTTCAGATTTGTCCCCGAGTCCTACCTGAAGTGGAACGGTCAGACTGCAGAGCACAAGTGCCTTCTCTTGGCTCTGACTGGCCTCAGAGAGAGAGAGAATGAGACCTACCTTCTTTAGCCAGGCTGACGCAGGGTCAATGTCACCCCAGAACAACCTGGGCTTTCCAGATGCATGAAGGATTTGATGGCCACAGGAATTGGTGGCAGATTCTCAACTGGGCTCTGTAAATTGAAAGATAAATTCTAGTTAGCCTGTATAAACGACATACAATCCAGATATTTACAATCTGTAAGCCTAGATTGGGCAGATTTGGAGCTATTCTCACTTATATCCTAGCCAAATGTCCCTTGTCACTTGCTGTTTCTCCTGACCGTGTGCTCATGGTCCATATCTTCTCATGGCTGCCTCTTCCTCCCTCTACCTCCTCTCTTCCCTTTTTCCTCTCTACCTGCAACCCCCAGCCTGGTAAATAAAAACCAGCTTACCTCCAGCTACCGCCCAATCACAGGCTTTAGCCTTTTGTTGACTAGTTTTTTTTTTGTTGTTGTTGTTTTCGAGACAGGGTTTCTCTGTGTAGCCTTGGCTGTCCTGGAACTCACTCTGTAGACCAGGCTGGCCTCGAACTCAGAAATCCACCTGCCTCTGCCTCCCAAGTGCTGGGCTTTTGTTGACTAATTAATATAGGATGCAAAGTTTGCCCAACAAAAGCTGGTGTAGAGAGAATTCAGTCTTCTTGGGGCAAACTGGTCTTGGGATACTGTATTTGAATTAGCATTTGAATACAAAGCAGCACCAGACCAACTTCAGGTCCTCTGAGTGGGTGGGACTAGACTTCACAGAGGGTCCTAAGAAAGAGGTGATGGAGACCAGCAGAAAGTGCCAATGACCTGGTGACTCAGTGGAAGCTAAGCCCTGTGGACCTAGATGTGTGCTTGTGTAAGTAGAGGCCCACACACCACACATTGTGATACTTCTATACCCTAAGCCCACAGTGACCCCAGAGAATAGAGTTCCCCAGCCAGTGTAGGGAATAGGCTTGGATGCACCTCAGTTCTTACATGTTAAATTTGTCCCCCCTACTCCCCAAGTCTTAGGTTGAAGTCCAATGCCCCAGCACCTCACTTGGACTGTGACTATTTGGAGATAGGCATTTGTTTGGAACTGAATCTCATTCTGCAGCCTAGGCTAGCTTGGAGATTTCAATCCATTTCTGTCTTTTAAGCAAGGGAACTGTAGGGGTGTGCCACCGTTCCTGCCTTGGAGATAACATCTTTTAAAGCGCTAAGGGACTGGAGAGATGATTCTGTGGTTAAGAGCACTTGCTGCTCTTCAAGAGTACCCATGTCCAATTGCCAGTGTAAAACTCAACCAACCCTGTGGTTTTTTGAAAGAAACTCCATTTTGTGTGAGACCGGGGGTTAAACGCCAATTCCAAGAAGAAAATCACACCTGAGCAAACATCCTATGACATCCCCTCTTTGGCAACAGCCAGTCTACAATAGCAGGACCAAGGTACACAGAGATAACCTAAGACCCTGCAGAGAATAGATAACCCAACCATCCTGTTTGTCAGGTGGTTCTGCCCTCATGTTCAGTTCCTGCAGATTACACCAGAAATGCAGTTTTTAAAATATTAACTTGCTGACCCGTATGGAAATTCCCTAAGTTTGCTGTAACCACAATAAAAAACCCTGAGCCCCTAGACTTTGAGCTCTCACTCTGACCCACTGCGACAGTGAGAGTCTAAGAGACCTTGCTCCGAGAGCTCATAATGAAGACCCTTATGTATTTACATTGGAGTTGGCTCCTTGGTGATCTCCGGGTACCTAAAACTTGAGCATAACACCGGCACCCTCATGACAGTTTACAACGTTGTAACTCCAGTTCTCGGGAATCGACATCCTCTTCTGGTCTCTGCCTGCAGGCACACACACGATTCAGAGACATATATGTAGGCAAAATACCCATACTCATAACAATACAAACATTTTTTTAAAGGATCAGAGAGATGGTTTAGCAGTTAAGAGCACTTGCTGCTTTTGTAAAGGACTCGGGTTCAGTTCCCAGCATCCATGTGGCAGCTGACTTCCTGTAATGCCAGTTTCAGGGTGATAAGTCATTTCTCTGCCTGTGAAATGAGATAATTTAGGCTAGCTTTGAGAGGTCAGCTCAGGAACTTTGAGATATTCCACCAGGGTCACCTTCCCCCTCCGAGCACATGGAAGAAACAGGTTAGAAAGCGCGTAGGCTGGAAGGGAGGGGCTGATTAAGCCCCTGCTACCTATTCCCTAAAGACCAATCAGTTTAAAGTCACACTGTTCTGCCAATCACATTGTATCTAATGGTGGCTGCTGCTCTAAAATCCTACATAAGGTCCCTGAACGGGTTCCACGAGGTCGCCCTGTTGTCTTGGTATGTAGAGCAACTCAGCATGCTGATGAATGAATAAATTTCTCTTGCATTTTGCATCAATCCCCGACTCCATGTGTCCATTCGGAGGGTCTCGGGTAAGTTAAGACTTCCCAGAGTCTTACACTTAGGGTATACATAGGCAGGCTTATTGCCATGAAGAGGGAGAAAGAGGGGATGTGGAAGAGAAACAAAGGAAGGACACACATGCAGAGAGAGGGAGAGAAGGAGAGAGGGAAGGAGAGAGAGAGAGCGAGAGAGCACAAAAATGTCTGGATTAATAGGGAAGAGCCCCTGGGCTGAAAAGCTCAGTGTCAGGGGCAAGGTATGCCAGGTATGGACTGAGGGATGCTGGGAGAACCTGGAGGCCAGGTCTGCTTTGATATGTAAAGTTTGTACCTCAGACCCTTGTCCTGGGATCTGCAACCAAACACAGGGGATCAGACACCTTCTGTTTTCTGTGGGTACCAGGCATATATATGGTACATATAAACTCATACAGGCACACACACACAGAGACACACAGTCCCATAAATAAAAATAACATATCAGTCTATGGTGTGGCTTGACTACCTGTTTGAGAACCCAACCTGAGGCTGTGGCCTGCTGAGGACAGGTGCTTCTATGCCATTGTCCCAGGCCATACATACATGCAGGCAAAACACACACACATAAAATAAATCTTTAAAGAGCTCATTAAATTGAATTAGATCGTTAGCCAATATGATCAGTGTTCTCAGCAGAACTGGAGATTAGGATGTAGCCGAACACCAAGGGATGACCACGTAAGACACAGAGGGAGGGTACTTTGCCTATAAGGTAAGACAAGACGTCTCAGAAGATGCCAACCCTACCATTGTTGCCTTGGATATTGTGGGTAAATGAATTGCTTCAGCTGTCCAGTGTGACACTTGGCTGGGGCATCCTGCCTCCATCTTTCCCAGAAGGCGGGATGCTGATGTGGGAGGCAGGCAGGCTGTGGTCCTACTCACTGATTCCACGTGACTTTCCAAGCATCCCTTGTATGTCAGGGATGTACCAGGGCAGGGATGTGATGGGAGTGACAGATAGTTCTAATCACCAAAGCCAGCAAAAGAGTGCTTGGCCACCAGCTTTCTCTCTCAGGATATGAGCATGTGACTACTATGAAGACCACTGGAGTTCATGGGGGACCGAGGCCACTTGTCTGCCTGACAGTGCTATACCAGTTACACTATTGTCTTTCCAAATAAGAGGGTACTATAGCTCAGCTAAGTTGATGCATAAAATTAACCCTTACGAGGCAGTTCTGGTTTGGGAAGGACCTTGGATACTTCTGCCTGCTCTTTCCCAAGCTTGTCCATCAGCGCTCCCTAGCCCCCCCCCCCCAAGGTCAACTCCCCTCCCCTGGCCTTTTCTACTCACATGGCCTAATGACCAAGATCCTTGCTGGTCTATTGTTCTCAATGCCCTTTGTAAATTATGAAGTCTGTGGAGGTCGGCTTCAATAGCTAGCAATGTGCTAAGGAATTGAAGCTCTCCACTGAAGACCAAGAAGGGGGTGGAGGAAGCAGGATATCGAGAGCCTGGATATAGCAAAGAGGGATTTCCAACAAAGCCCCAGGCTCAGGCTAACACAGAGTGCCAAGAGAGTGAATCTCAGAGAAGAGAAAGCTGCCCAGTGGGGGGAGTAGAGCCTTCTCCAGCACAGGCATTTTCAAGGCTTTAGGCTTTGTACTTCTGACTTTCTCCAGCAGCTAATGATACCCCAGTCTGCTGCTTCAAGAAAGAAGTCTGGGGTTGAGGTCTCGGTGGAGAATTGACAGGGTCCTCAATGATACCCAACATGAAAACACACTTTGGTGTGGCCTGACCACTCTGGTCTGAGAGCCCAACATGAGGCTGGGGCCTCTTGAGGACAGGAGATATTTCCATTCTACTGTTCCAGCATGAGCCCCCAGTACACTGCCTGACCTGTGCCAGACACTCAAGAAACATTTGAGAAGCAAACAGAGAAAGGAACAAAGGCAGTATCAATCAGGCACAGACAAACTGGAAGAAGAAACCGTGCAGAAGTTTTGAGCAGAAAAGAATCTGATATAATCCAATTAGAGAAGCTGGCAATTACCAACTGAAGGAAGGACTGGAGATGCCTTCTGTACAAGGCCTGCAGGACAGACTCCCAAATACTGCAGGACTGGCCTGCTGGTGCATGGAGCCACTGCTTCCCTCTCTATCTAGGAGGCAGGAAATTAAGAGGCATCCCAAAGATCTGCTGGGGTCAAGAACACAGCCTTGAGTTGAGTGTGCACTCACATGCAGTCCCATCATTTGGGAGACAAAAGCATCAGGATCAGGAGTTCTGGGTCATTCTCAGCTACATAGTAAGTTTGAGGTCAGCCTGGTCCACCTGAGACCTTGTTTAAAATACTTTTTAAGCGGAGTGATGGTGGTGAACTCCTTTAATCACAGCACTCAGGAGGCAGAGGCAGGCAGATCTCTGTGAGTTCAAGGCCAACCTGGCCTACAGAGTGCGTTCTGAGATGGCCAAGGCTACACAGAGAAATCTTGTCTTAAACAAAAAAAGACAGTCTCAGGCAGTCTAGGCTTTCTTCAAACTTGCTGTTATTCAAGAATGACCCTGAGGGCTGGAGAGGTGGCTCAACAGTTCAGAGCACTGACTGCTGTAAGAGGTTCTGAGTTTAATTCCCATCGACCACATGGTGGCTCACAACCATCTGTAATGGGATCTGATGCCCTCTTCTGGTGTGTCTGAAGACAGCTAAAGTATAGTCATATACATTAAACAAACAAACAAATCTTAGAAAACAAAAAAGAAGAACCTTGAACTTTAACTTCTGATCCTCTTGCCTTTGCCTCTTGAGTGCTAGGATTCCAGGCCTGCCCAAGTCATTAACTTTAAAAAAATTGGGAGGCTGATGAGACAGCTTAGAGGTTAAGAACAAGAATTGCTCTTGCAGAGGACCCAAGTTCAATTCCCAGAACCCATGTCGAGTGGTTCACAGCTGCCTGTGTCTTAGGGTTACTACTGCTATGATGGCTAAAGAAACACAGCGAGGAAAGGGTTAATTCAGCTTACACTTCCATATCACAGCTCATCATCAAAGGAAATCAGGACAAAAACTCAAGCAGGGCAGGACTCTTGAGGCAGGAGTTGATGCAGAGGCCATGGAGGGGTGCTGCTTACTGGCTTACTCCCATGACTTGCTCAGCCTACTTTCTTATAGAACCCAGGACTACTCAGCCCACCATGGGCTGGGACCTCCCACATCAATCACTGATAAAGAAAATGTTCTACAGGCTTGCATCCAGCCAGATTCTAGAGGCATTTTCTCAATTGAGGCTCCCTTCTCTCAGATGACTCTAGCTTGTGTCAAGTTGACATAAAACTAGGCTTGTAAGTCCAGGTCCAGGGATCCAACACCTCTGGCTTCTAAGGAAAGCTATATTCATGTGTTCTCTCTCTCTCTCTCTCTCTCTCTCTCTCTCTCTCTCTCTCTCTCTCTGGTTTTTCGAGACAGGGTTTCTTTGTGTAGCCCTGGCTGTCCTGGAACTTACTCTGTAGACCAGGCTGGCCTCGAACTCAGAAATCCACCTGCCTCTGCCTCCCAAGTGCTGGGATTAAAGGCATGCGTCACCACTGCCCGGCTCTCTCTCTCTTACACACACACACACACATACACACATACAAATAAAATAAATCTTAAAAAGAAGTTGTCATGGTAGCAAAGAAAATATGCAGAAATATAGAAATATACTGGTCTTCCCATATGTATGGAAGACATGGCCTTTCAGTTCATTCCATGTCAAGAGCTGGAAGCACAGGACTAAGGAAATGGCTCAGTTGGTAAGATGCCGGCCATAAAAACATAAGGGCCTGAGTCTGATCCACAGCACCCCTGTTGAAAGCCGGGCACGATGGCACACTTGTAATCCCAGTGCTGCAGATACAGAAACTGCTTAATCTCTGAGGCTTGCTGGCCAGTCAGCCTAACCTATTCAGTGAGACCCAGGTTACAATGAGCTATCCTGTCTCAAAAATTAGGGGGGAGGCCTCCTGACGAGTGACACCTGAGACTGATCTCTGCAGTCATGTGCACCTGCACAAGACACAAACTATTCTTAAGAAAGTAGCACAAGGGCCAAACATGTGAGTATATACTTGTAATCCCAGAATTTGGAAGTAGAGGCAGGAGGATCATGAATTCAGGGTAGTCTGGACTATAAATCAAGTTCTAGAGGGTTTTACATACATACCAAGACTGTGCCGGAAAAAGCTGGGTGTTGTGGCTTCTGCCTATAAGCTGTACTTGAAAGGTTAGGGTAGGAGGATCACTCACCAATTTGAGGCTAGCCTGAGTTAGGTATGTAGTGAGTTCAAGGACAATTTAAGGTGTCTACTCAGGTCCACATCAGCCCAGGCTATGGAGCATGACCTTGCCTTCAAACCAAACAGCATTCCAGAGGCTGAAGCAGGGGAATAGCAAATTTGAGGCCAGCTCTACATAATAATCCAGGATAGTTTGGTATACAATGAAAAACCACGAACAAGTTAGACTATGAAGCTAGTAATATGTGCTTGTTATCATGCTTAAATCTCAGCTTCAATCCCTGAAACACACACACACAGAGAGAGAGAGAGAGAGAGAGAGAGAGAGAGAGAGAGAGAGAGAGAGAGAGAGAGAGAGCTTTAACTAGGTATTCTAATACATCAGAGCCAAGGTGACAGTGAACTCAGCTCAAGTTCCCAGTCCTTGGGCTACATAGTGAGACCCTAATTCAAAGAAAGAAAATAAATAAACAGTTACTCTGAGTTCTCACACTGGGTCAGCCACAGAGTAGCCAGGATTTCACTCTGGGATCGGGTTTGCCAGGACACTAGCAGCAGCCGCTGCTGCATCAAAACAGCTGATGGGCCGGGCAGTGGTGGCGCAAGCCTTTAATCCCAGCACTTGGGAGGCAGAGGCAGAGGCAGAGGCAGAGGCAGAGGCAGAGGCAGAGGCAGAGGCAGAGGCAGAGGCAGAGGCAGAGGCAGGTGGATTTCTGAGTTCGAGGCCAGCCTGGTCTACAGAGTGAGTTCCAGGACAGCCAGGGCTACACAGAGAAACCCTGTCTGGAAAAAAGCAGCTGATGGATGAGCATAAGTAATGGTGTGCTTACCTCCGTGTCTGGCACAACGTACCCCCTCAGTTGTTAACTCCAGTAGATCTCCTGCTGTGAACAAATCCAAATGCAAACATCCTTTACCATTTTCAGTGTTAATCAACCAGCCCATGGCTCTGAGCAGGCATCCAAGTATGTTGTGAATTGTTACAGTTGCCACATGGTGGCGCACCTGCCCTTGCCTCTGAGGAAAGTTGCAGGATGGCGGTTTTGACAGGTGTCAGATCTTTTTTTAAAGGCGGGTTTCATTCTGGAGTCGTGGCTTGCTTGGAACTCACTATATAGCCTCAGACTTGCTGTGATGCCCTGCCTCATCCTCCGGAGGGATGAGATTCCGGACTTGCGACACCATGCCAGCTTCGGTGCCAGATCTTCAGAAGACCAGCCTCGGAAACATGTGCCCTTGACCGCACTGCAGTAAGACTCGGGTGCTGCCTGCCGGGAAAGGCACACAGAGCATCTTTGAGTTAGAGGATTGGCAGTGACTGGACCTGATATTGCTAACACAGACCAAAGACAGGGACAAGACTCAGCTGCAAGGGAGAGCCAGGGGCTAGCAGAGTCTCAGACACTTCCTTTCTTCCTTGAGTCTCTGGCCTTTCCTCTGATGGCCGTTTCACTCATCTGCTCTAATCTCTGAGTTTTTTGTTTCCTTGTCGTTACTCTTCCAGGCCGCTGAGCTCCTGCAAGCCTCCAGCCTGGGTCTTTCTTCAGTGCTCAGAAGGAATGTGCTAGATCCAGGCTGGGCTAGAGATCACTCCTGAGCATGTGACCATGCCAAAACTCAGTCAGTTGGCTGTCAGGGAGAGGAGAGGAAAACAGGGTTGTAAACAGGGTTGCAAGAAGCCCATCTGGTCTAATTGACAGGGGAGGTCAAAATGGACATCTCTGGGTCACAGAAATGACATTGACTTAGGCTCTTCTCTCTTAACAAGAGCACATATTTACTTTTTAAGTTTACTTCCTTTTCATTAGTTTAAAGTCGTGCAAGCTACAGCATCACATAAATTGTGTATCCAGTGGCCTTTGCGGGAAGGCTGCTTTGGAATTTGGTATGAACCACGCCTGAGTTACCTTTCCCCAGACTACTCTGGTTTTGTTCTGACTGCCTCTCGGAGACACTATGTTGCCTTTTGCTTTATACACTTCAGCACATCTCTTGCCTAAGTAGAACTCTTTTGCTGGGAGGTGGAGGTACATGCCTTTAATTCCAGCACTCAGGAGGCAGAGGCAGATGGGTCTCTGTGAGTTCCAGGCCAGCCTGGTCTACATAGTGAGTCCCAGGAAAACCAAGGTGACACCGAGAAACATTGTCTTGGAAAAACAAAAGAAACAAACAAAGCAACAACAAAAAAGATTTTTCATCTCAGGCATAAACATCTTCAATTTTAGGCAGAACCATTTGTTCTCTTTGGTTCCGGAGACTCGATTATAGCCTTTGGAAAGGTAATTACCTTTTCTGAGCTAAGTCTCTAGCAGTGTGGGCTCAGAACTCTGCACATATTTGTTAAGTAAAAGAATGTCAAGGACCCACCCACACTGTGGCCACTGGGAACATCATATCTGAATCTTCAGAGATGTTCAAGACTGCAGCTGTGAACCCTGGGCTCTTAAGAAAGGACCTCCAAATCCAACCATTGTCTGCATTAGGTGCCCCCAACCCCACCCCTACCCAAAGAGAAATGGCTTTCTGTTTTTCATTTTCTGAAATCTGTAGGGATGAGGAGGACCCTTGCTGAGATGGAGAGGCAAAGCTGGGGAGGGACTGACTCTACGGTAAGGACAGGGGTACAGAAACCAAGGGGTCTGAAGTCTCCAGGTTTCATTCCAACTGTCCTGATGTTCCCAGCAATGCAAATGGCGCCCTTGACCAGAGGCAGAGTTTGGAAGGTAAAGAGGAGCCAGGAGGAGAAAAAGATGTCCAGGTCACCCTGTACTGCAGTGTTCCTGCGTTGCTACAGATCCGGAAGCAGGCGTGTCACCGCCCACTCCACTTAAGCGGAGCCTTTACCGCCGCCAGGCCAGGCTTGGTGCGCACTTGCATCCGAGTAGAAGGTCCGGCAGAGGGCGCTGTTGATCAACGCGCGGAGTCGCGTCAGCACGCCAGAGTCGCTAGGTCAGGACAGCGGACCAAAGGACCTCGGGTATGCCCGCGAGAACGAAAGGAAGAAAAAGTAAATAGGAGTATGGGAGACCCTTAGGAACATCTGTGTCTGCAAGAGCTTTCATTTAGTCTGGGCAGATCTCGGAGCTCTTCAGGCCTCGCCAAATGCAGTTCTGGAGCCAAGAGGAGTGGGAGGGAATCAGCTGAAGAGCTTGCAGCCGCAAGGTTCTGATCGGGTACGGATTCGAGTCCCGCGACCTCTCTCTCCTGCCTCCCAGGCCTGCCAGGAGAGGCGCCCATTGTCCTGCGCACTCCATTTACATCCTGAGCTCTACCCGTTCCCTTTCTTGGGTCACAGTTCCCCATCCCTGCCCTCTCATGACTATACTTTGGACGTCTGCTCCTGAGAAGTTAGACTAATCCTGGGGATGGCCCAAATAGGCAGACCAGAGGCTCGATCAACTTCTAGAAGACCTGTGCATCAGGGCTGGCCCTGGATTTGACGACCTGATAACCCCCCCATCTCCCTACCCCCCCCCCCCGAGCAAGAGGTTCATGCTTCAGTGACCTTGCTGTGGGAAAAGCGATGGTCAGCCTCTCCTGAGTTTTCCTGGGCTACTGACCTTCCGGAACTTTCTTGTTTCATGACTTCAAGACTTAGAGACAGTGTCAGGCTCCCGGCCTGTCTAAGGAGTTTCTGAGACACAGGGCCTCTGAACCCTTTCCTGAATATCGACTTCAGAACTGAGCTCCCCGAAAGATTCACAGCTCTCTGCATCTCTGGTCCCTGTGGGAGGAGAATAGGGTCCTCCCTTGGCCACACTTATGGATCTGGGAAAGCATAGCAAGACCATGTTTAGCCATTTCTCAGTGAGTCTGGGAAGTTGTCATGCTGGGGAGGCAGTTTGGGCACAAGACACAGCAGCGCTTCCAGGGGTGACTCCTACTAAAGCTGGACCCCTTTCCCTACTCTTTCGGCCTAGTAGCGGCTTTGAGACTCTGGAGGGTACAGGAGCGAGGAAAGCCAAGAAGGGGAATACCGGCTGTGAGAGTGCAAATGGAAGACTGGAGATGTGACTAAGATCTGTGCTGATTGTCCCTTCTCTGTCCCATTCCTGATCCAGTTCTCTCAAAAACCCAACCACTGGGACCCAGCATCCAGCGGCAAACCAAAGGGCTTTCAGAATGAGGTGAGTGGGTCAGATTCATTCGAGTCAGAGTTGCTCCAACAGCATCTCAGCATCTCTCTCTCTCTCTCTCTCTCTCTCTCTCTCTCTCTCTCTCTCTCTCTCTCTCTCTCTCTCTCTCTC
>CM052703.1:111189221-111206010 GCA_028551405.1 Uromys caudimaculatus | reverse complement strand
AGCCTCACCTCCTTTGCATGACCCCTTCAGTCCTGGGCTGTCAATTGCAACTGAGTCTGAGCCTTCACCAATGGCCATTGCAGCCTCTCACAGTGCCCAGGCCTCAGCTACTCTTCATGACTCCTTCATGCCTTCAAAACCAGTACCACCTGGGTGACTCTTACACATTACCAAGTCCAAACACAGCACAAGGTACAACCCTAGCCATCTCTGGAACGCAGCCTCTGTGCTCTCAGAAAACACTTCTCAGAAGATTTCACCTCATTGATGCTGGTCTCCTCCCAATCATCGCCAATTTCCCAGCTCCAAACAACCAGCATCAATAGTCCCAGCAATGCAATGATTTTGCTTTAGTAGTTCTGGTATCTTGTTAATCACAGGCAATTCTTCAGCCCCAACTAATCAAAACCACAGAACCTTCACAGTCAAAATAGCAACAGCCCTGATAAGAGTCTTTAATCTTCCCTCTGAAATTTCACAAGCCAGGCCTCCATCTTCTGCACTGTTCCCAACATCTTCCAAGCTCCTACACAACATTCCACAGAGCTCTTAACATCCCAATGACTCTTCTAGCTCAAAGTTCCAAAGTCCTTCCACAGTCCTTCCCAAAACATGGTCAGGTTGTCACAGGAATACCCTGTTCCTGGGACCAATTTGTCTTAGTCAGGGTTTCTATTCCTGCACAAACATCATGGCCAAGATGCAAGTTGGGGAGGAAAGGGTTTATTGAGCTTACACTTCCATGCTGCTGTTCATCAAAGGAAGGAAGTTCCTTGTTCATGAAAGGAAGTCAGGACTGCTCCTCAAGCAGGTCAAGGAGCAGGAGCTGATACAGAGGCCATGGAGGAATACTGCTTACTGGCTTGCCTGCTTCTCCTGGCTTGCTCAGCCTGCTTTCTTATAGAGCCCAAGACTACCAGACCACAGATGGTACCACTCACAAGGGGCCCTCCCCCCTTAATCACTAATTGGGAAAATGCCCTACCACTGGATCTCATGGAGGCATTTTCTCAACTGAAACTCCTTTCTCTGTGATAACTCCAGCTTGTGTCAAGTTGACACATAAAACTAGCCAGTACACCCTGCTTTGTTATTCTTGGCTTGTACCATCTGACCTGTTATTCTCAGCTTCCTCCATCTGATGCTCCATATCTAAATTTCAAGCCCGGTCCAGCATGATACTTCCAGCTTCTCTGAACCTCTGGCCAGAGGATATTACCCTCTGGCATGGATCCTGCCCTCTTGGTGGCCTAAAAGACACATTTGGGCACAGGAAGCCTTTTCTGGTATTTCTATCTCTAGAAAATCCCTCTTTTCTTAACTTCCTGGATCCAAATTAAATTATATACCCCTGTATATGTGCTAACAAACCCCTACATGTGTGCCTGCTAACAGTGTTCAAGCTAATCTCTATGATCCAGCAGTCAGGGAGCAGGTCAGGGTTCTCCCTATACTGTGGAGCTTGTGGACAATCAGAAGACACAACAACTTGGTGCAATGTGAGAGCGAGCTAAACTTGGTCCCCTGCTTACCATCTTCCAGAGATTTTATTTATATCAGATGTGTGACACGACATCTCTTCTGCCCTCCTTCTCTCTCCTCTCCTTTCTCTCCTCCTTTCTCAGACCCAGAGATTGAACTTGGCTCCTGGTATTTCCTGAGTGCTAACCCAAATTCACAGTTGAGAGTAGTAGTCCACAAAGGGGAGAAGCAGTATGCTCAATGTTTCTGAACTAGATGAGAAAGGCCCAGCCTGGATCCTGTGAGCCCTGTGGCCTCTGCCTCACTGCTGTGCTCTGACAGCATAAGGGAGAGGTTGGCAAGATGGCTCAGGAAGGCTGCCAAGCCCACAGAGTAGAGAGAACCAGCTCCTGCATGTTGTCTTCTGATACACACACACACACACACACACACACACACACACACACACCATACAAATAAAAACATATAAATGTTAATATATATTTAAATACAATGGGGTACCAGAAAGTTGCAGGCTCATAAGAAGAGGTAAATTAGAGACCTCTCCCTCTCTTTACCTTCCCATAGCACTTGGTAAGGAAGTGACACACTCAGAGATGATGGCCATTGTCCTAACTAGCAGGTTTTTAGGCTGCCAAACTAGCAGACAGAAGGGAGGTCTAGCATTCTTTGCTTACAAAAATAATAATGAGGGCTGATGAGATGGTGCAGCAGCTAAGAGTGCTTCCTGCCCTTCCAAAGAGCCAAATCTACATCTGTACTCTCTTCTTGGGCAGCTTACAACACTTGTAAATCCATTTCCAGGGAATCTGGACCCCTCTTCTGGGTTCTGCAGGTATCTGTACATATCTCACACACACACACACACACACACACACACACACACACACACACACACACACACACACACACACACCTTAGAAAGAAAACAAGATTGGACAGAGGACACAGAAGTGTCCCCTTAGAAGTCTACCACTTCTAGGAGCAGAAAGCAAGACCCACATCCACCCTGAGCACTCAGTCTCTTGCATTGTGAAAGTTTATGGAGTTGGGACGCCCTGATTTTATCTTACTTTATTTTGAGACAGGGTTTCTCTATGTATCTCTAGCTGTCCTAGAACCACCCTGATTTTTATAAACTGAAGCACAGCAAGGTGTTAGCTGACAGACACTGTCAAGACAAGTCAGGACCAGATGAGATGTTTCCCACCTCTCTAATTCCTTCCTGGGCTTCATGGGGACCTAGCACTGAGCCCCTCTCCTATCTGGATTATTCAGCAGTGTTGCCTGCCTGAAGAAGAAGATGCTTCAGAGACATCTTCTCACAGTCCAAACAGCCCTACGCTGCTTTGAAAACCCAGCAGATTCCTCGGGAGTCAAGGACCTTGTGATAAGAGCTACAGCTTGAGACCCACCCAAAGCAATCCCCATGACATTTGGCTAAGAAAAGAAGTAGACCCTGTATTATATTTACTCCTCTGAGCCAAGCCTCAAAGACCCAGCATGCAAAGATCAGCACACAGCCTGGCACAGAGCTCATGCCTGGTGAATGCTTGTGGCATTGTCACCAGGATTCATGAGAACCACTCCCTATATCTCAGGTTCCAGGGAGGAGCCATTTTTCAGACAGTCGTAGAGTATGAAAGTTGGAAGGTCCTTGACCCAGACCAGATTTCCCTAGCAGAAACTGAATGTTCTGAAAGGGGCCAGGGATGGTGGCAAGGATAGCCCACAGCCTGGGGTCTTCCAAGGTGAGAAGGCTGAACAGGCCTCTACCCTCTGACAGTAGGACAAGCCCAGCACCTCCCCTATGGGGGGAAAAATCTCTCTGGAGACCAGAGGCCTGGCAGGGAGCCAAAGCAGGAGCTTCTCCAAGAAAATGCTGGCTTTGAGCCAAGTAGTATCCCAGAAGCTCCAGCTTGCACTGGCTGAGGCTGAGGGGAGGAGGGGCAGCCGAAAGATAGGCAGTCCCAGCCATCTTCCAAAGGAACCTAGCCAAAAGGGAGTTTGATACGAACCTGAGACACACAACTGTCTTTCCCTGTTTAGTGGTTTCTGTGTATCTGGGAGAGCATGAAGTCACCACTGCCTGGTGTGGGTGCCACTTTTGGAACAATGGTCCTATCAGCTCCAGCTCTGCCTACGCAAACACACTAGGGGACTGGCTGACCCTTTATCAAAAGATTCTTCCAGGGTTACCCTCACCCTAAGTGCCAAAAAACACAATGTTGGGTATTGATTCATGCAATAGCTTCCACCTCCAAAGACTGAGGGGTAATCCCCACATAGCAGGCTCTTCTAGGCCTAAGACTCTCCACCTGGCTATTCCACTGCACTCTAAACATAGACCTCTGAGATTAGACACCTCTTGGGTGAGATCAGAAGAATCAGTTACAAGTGTAAGTCTGTAAGAGGGCTCCATCCTCTGGTTTAGACTCGCCATTTCAGTTTCTATATGATCTCAAATGTTCTAGAAGCCTCATTCCAAAGACAGAAGAAACATGTCATTTTAATTGTGTATTTTATTTAGTCAGATATTATTTAAATGTGCCATCTGCCCACACTTGTGAGATCAACCATTTGTGTCTACTGGGTATCACACTGGACAGGACAGAACAGCTTTTGACTCCAGAAGCAAGTCCTCATTTTTAGATGAGGATGTAATTAAAGAATCTATGGTGAAGGCACCAAGGCAGAAAGCAAAGCCCAGGACCCCATCCTTACAGCTGGGCCTACTAGCCTTCCCTTTCGGCTTCCAGATGCATCACCATGGACTATTAGGTAGATGACTATATGATCAATCAAGTTCAGGGAGACTACAACATAAACCTATTCGAAATAGACAACCCAGAAAGGACTAGCAATGGACACACTAGATGTTAAAGCCTGGGGAACAAAGACAACAGAAAGGAACTGGAGGGCAGCACTGGGAGACCTGTGTGTCAGACCAAGTCTTGTGGAGGCCCTCTGTCTGTGCCATCCTGCTCAGGGCCACCTGGCTCCCATGGTGTGTCAATACCCATGCTCCAGCACAGGGTCTGGTGAATTTTCCACCGCGTCTCCCTGGAAGAACTACCCACAAAAGCTCCTCTCTGCTTTAGAAGGCGAGAACAAGCCGTGCATTTACCCACTGCCTCTAGTCTTCTTACTCTGAGTCGCCATGCCAACACACAGTCATAATTACCAAGGAACGCGTCAATAGTGGCAGCATTGACAAAGACACTATATCAGGGCTTGTGAGCTAAGCAAGGTCAGGCTCTTCACAGCTCCCCAGCTTCCTGCCCACTTCCTTTATTCCACTCTGATCCATCTCTTTCCTCATTCTCTCTCCCACCCAGATGGTCTGATTTTATTTTCTCTGCAGAGAAAGGAACTACAGCTCAGTGTATAAAACACTTTTATAGCAATTAGGAGACAGGTTCTTCTTTGAGTTCTGATTTTAACTTGTGGGAAAAAGTCACTTTAACATCCAGGCCTCAGGGCTTGCTTTTTTTCTTTTTTCTTTTCTCTGTGAATGGACACTACCTATTCAATAAAGGGGTGCCTGCATTTAATTTGCCTTCTAAATTCAGAGGTTGATTAAATGTCATGTAGTCATCTCTGAAATCATCTTTATGATCAACAACAGAAGTACCAGAAGCTCAGGGGAAACAAAAGGTTCAGATCAGAGAGGGGGTTCGTTCTAATGCCTGGGAACAGCAGGGCTTGCATCTCCCCCCAGGAAGAGCGAAAATCTCAGAAAAGAAGCCAGGAGCAGCTGAATGGTGGCCTCTATGAGATTATGAAAAGATGAGTGGGGTGGATGAGAACTATCAGGCTAAGTGACACGCATCCTGAGGCCCCCAGTGAGAAACAGGACATGCACCCATTTAAAATGAGAGGTCAGGAAAGGAAGGCAGACAGCCATCACAGGAGCCCTACACAAGAGCGCCCCAATTTCAGAACACCCAGTGCACCAACATCTGAACTTACAAAGGAGATAAATTGGAGGCTGATGATTAGCATCACAAAATGATTATATTCCCTTTGTAAAAGGCTTCCCTGCAGGACTGCTTTAAATAGTGCATTTAAACCATGATCTGATTTGCTAAATTCGATTTATACACATCTACTGCCTAAGCTGGCGTGCGGCTGTATTTACATGTCTTCCCTTGGCACAGAGGAGGGGAGAAGCCAGCCATTATTTGGGGCCTTTAATCCTTGCAGACAGTAACTAATCTGGGGAGCTGAACCCTGTTTTTCTTCTGCAGCTGGGGCTTTAGCTGTGAACTGGACCCAGTTCTGCTGCTTTGCCCTTGGAGACCCTGCCTGGAAGACACTGGGATTGGGACCAGATCTCTCTGAGCCTTTCTGAAAATGGGGGCTCCCTACTAAGAAGCACACACATCCCCACATTGAGGAGTGACACTTTTCCGTACAGATTTCTGGGCTATTAAACTATTTCCTACAGTCATCAAGCCAAGGATTCAAATCCCACCTTTGGGGGCCACTGACATTTACTAAGCTGAGTCACAGCTAGGTCAGTGTGTGTACTTAACCTCACAAGAACCAAACCTGTGGAGGAAAAGAAGCTGGCACTCCACTAAAGAAGACAAAAGATCCCCTGGCACAACTGGGGAAACCTTTCTTGCTTCACCTAAAGGGATTTGTAGCCCTCACTGACAGCTCCCCCTGAAAGACAAATGACCCTTTCCAGTGAGGGCTTCCATGTGGCAGTGCAGCAAGGAGCCAGGCCCATCCTACAGAGGAAACCCAGCTCGCACTATTTGCTGGGGGCTCAAAGGGGTTATATTACCAGGTATAAGAACTCTCCACTGAAACATCAACAGTGCCCACTCCCAGGCACTGCCTCAGTGCGTCCACCCCTACTCTCTTCTCAGCACTAGGTTCAGCTTTCGTGTTTGTTTACATGTTTACACATTCCTACAGCAGTGAGTCCAGGTAACACCTCAAACCAGAGCAAAGAAGGAGAGAGCACCCCACTGGAAAGAATGATAGACACAAGTGAGGATCACAGGCCACAGGTAAATTCTTTCCCTGTTGAGAGGTCCAGGAAAGTCTGGCTTTTGGATTTTGGGGACTAGACTGGTAATCAGGATCCCTGGTCCGTGTCCTTATTTTACTAACTTAGTGGCCTAAAAGAAAATCAAGGGTTTTTTTTTGGGGGGGGGGACTCATGCCCCCATCTATGATATATGCATGCAACCTACATAGTCACCCAGCTTTCTAACATTTTTTTTCTGGCACTAGGTAAAGTGTACCACTAGGCAAGTGCTCTACCACTGAGCTACACCCCCAGCCCACCAAGCTCTAAGTTTTATACAAAACATATCTCAGAAAAATGTTCGTCTCTCACAAATCCTGAGAAGCTTCCTTTTTGAGCAAGCTTATAAAGTCATCATGTTTTCTTTGTCTTGACTGCTAGGAAGCTCAGAGCAACGGCAATAGCCCATCATAAATTCTGTTCTAGGCCAGGGCTTTGTGGTAGACATTGGCCAAGAGAGCTGTCAAGTAGGCTGAGTGAGAAGGGGATGTGAGTTCAGGAGAGGCCTGATGGTTACTGGAAAGGAGAACAGACAAGATAAATTTTTGTGTTTATGTTTATGTGTGTGTACTTGCAGAGATTTAAATCAAGAAACAAGGCCTCAGGCTTAACAGCTCTGAATACACACTTTGGTGAAAGTCACTTAAGGGACTCATCACCCTAACTATTTAAGGAGGTCTAACACCTTCTCAGGCCTGGCACAAGGCAGAATCCTACGAACATAAATTGATAAATGAAGTTTCTTGGTGAGTGACTCTGTATACAAACACACATGTGTAGGGTCTGCTTTAGGGCATCCATGGCTTAAGAAGGCAGACTAATGATTGATGGAATAGGGGCACAGAGAAATAATGCCGTTGTGACTCTTGGGCTGAGGCCTGGTGAGGGCAAGTCCAAAGATGTTGTTCCTTGGCTCCCATCCTGCCACCTTCATCCTCAAACTGACTCACCCCAGCCTGAGTGGTGAGAATGGGGTCTCTAGGTCACCCTCAGCCTTTACCACACTTTCCCAGGTCTCTGTTGCCTTAGGGTCATACCATGGGCTAGGATAATGGAGAGAGGAATGCTCACTACCTCCTACATTAGTTTTAAGGCAGTGTGGGCGCTGGTCACACAGGTTAACACTGCTTGGAAGTAACTATCCAAGAGCTCTCCGGTCCAAACTACAAACAAAACAAAACAAAAACAAAAACAAACACTACTATCATCGTTGGTCAGGTGGGCCTGAACCTCAGCTTGGCAGAGAAAACCCTTCGGCCAGCGTACCTGACAGGGCCTCAGCAGACAGCAGGGGCCTACTTTCTCCTGCTGTTTTCCCTTCAATAGCCAGGAAAGGCACTGTGGCCTCAGGGACAGAGTCCTGGGGCGACAGAGGATGGTCCGGGGACCTCGGAATACTAGGCGACGGCCCACCGCAGGCGATTTCCCGGACCCCGAGGCCCGGTGCGCTCTCTGTGCGCGCCGCTTCTAAGGGGTTGCGCGGCCCGGCTGGCGCGAGGAGGAGCTCGGCGGACCCTGCGGCGCTGCGACCTACCTCGTGCCCACGCAGCCATCTTGCCGCCGCTCGTTCGCTCTCAAAATGGCCTCCCGGCCCCCGCAGCGCGCCCCGCCGAAGCCTTGGCGCAGGCCCGGGGAACGCGGCCGGTCCTCCGGGTTTCCTCTCGGCCCCGAACGTCGAGTTTGCGTGCGCAGGCCGTGCTCTGAAGGCCTTCCCCGGCCGGCTTCGCCGCGAGCACCCGGTGCTTCTGTAGGCCCGGGGAGGCCTGGGACTCGAGGTGCGTGCGGGCCGCCAAAGGAGTCTCTGCTTAAGCTCTCACCGCACTGGCTCCGAGAGCGAGCGTGCAAGGACCAGGCCCTGAGCCCCACTGTGGGACTAGCCTGACCCCCGGGCAGGCCGCCCCTTTACCAGCCGAGGCTCCTGGTCGCTGCTCGGGAGCCAGGCTCAGATCAGAGGTGTCCAAGAAGCCACTTTGGAGGCCAGAATCATTTTGACACCTCAGTGCGCTCTGCCTGCGGGGTGGGGCGGCTCTACACCCAGCCCAGTGGGGTTGCCTTACAAAGCACAAGCCAGCAGGTGTATTATTAAAGCCATAGCACACTTGGGAATGAGAGGGGTGACTTGGTGACTTTAGATTCTGGCCAAGAGAGGGAGGGGGTTCGCCTTTCAGGGGGTTCAGGTAGAAACTTACCAACCTTACCAACGTGGTCCTGCAATCTTCCGATGTTCCTGGTCGCCTGCTCGTTTTTTTTTTTTTGGGGGGGGGGGCTACATGTCCTCCTTCCCTGGCTACCGCCACTCACCTTTCTCGTGCGGTGGCGCGCCCTCTTTCGTGCTGAGGACCAGCAGGTGCTAGCGAAGGGGACGCAGAGCCCAGGTAGGAAATACGGGAATCTGGAGCACCTGCTGGTGAGCAACTGTAACACAAAGGGGATAAGTCGGGCGCCCGCCACTGACTCCTAGAAGTGTGTGTGGCTTATTGAAAACCTCAGGGTTCTGCAGCACTGGCCTGGAGGTGAGGACACAGGCGTCCTACCGGTCACCACCACAGCCTGGGGGAAATGCTGGAGCTCTGTGCTCCCACCACGCCCGCCCAGGTCGTAGGGGAGACATTGGTACCTGCTATGGAAGGGGGTTGTTCTATCTAGTACTCATGTTTGGTACTAGACAGGCCACCTGGATGCGTTGGCCTAAAGCCTGATCTCGACCTAACCAAGGCACAAACATAGCTTTTCCCAATGTCACAACTAGTGAGAATTTAGACCCCAGGAGGGGTTCTCCATGTATTAACACCGCCAGCGTTCCTTGCAAGAGAAGCCAATGCCATTCTGCTGACTTCAAGTGTCTCAAGACAGATATCCCTCTGGTTAGTCATCCAAGCTCAGAATTTATACCTGTTTCTCCTCGATCTTCCACACACAGGGTGCTCTTTGCGGCCCTTGGGACTCAGCAGAGATGGTACTAGCTGGGGAGGTAGGCAGCCTAGGGACCCTTTGGTGACACTGTGTGACTCTGTTGGAGCCTTCATTCTGCCTTCAGCAGGGGAAGTTTTGAATTTCAGACGTGTGTGTGTGTGTGTGTGTGTGTGTGTGTGTGTGTGTGTGTGTGTCTGCCCTGCCATTTGAGAAGATACTATTTGACCACCACCTACTGTGTGCCAGGCACTTTATTTGTATGTTTAATGTAAATTTCACATGAGCCCTGTATGGACAGGTACTATTGTCCCCATTTCACCTAGAGAGGTGGAAGTCACATGTCAAGGATACATGCAGTGTGGGAAAGGATAAAACCTGTGAAAGAATTCTGCCTCAGAGTAGAGCGAGCACTCCCAGCTCCCTGCTCCCAGTAGCTCAGCCTTTCTAAAATTTACAATGTGAGGTTTTTAAACCTGGTGATCCTGCATCTTGACCTCTAAATCTTCAAGTGAAGAATTATCACCCCCAGGGGCAGGAAAAGCCACACAAGCAAGCCAGTTCTACCTTCCCCATAAGCAGGCGATTTCTGCAGCCCTCTCAGGCTCCACCCTTCTTCAGTGTAGGTGCAAAACTTGAGGGAACCAGAGAAGCCCCACAGTGGTCACAATCCACTCACAGTTCACAATGATGTTATCAAGATAACCCCACCAGAATAATATGAGATGCATGGGAGTAAGGGCTTGGTATTTTTGCACACAATCCCAAGGAGACCTGGGGAAACACAGAAGCTGAAAGGAGCATTCATGGAGATGCCCCTCTCTTTTCCTTTCATATTTAGGCAAGAAGTTTTCCCAAGCTCCATTCTGAGTGCTGTATTTTCTTTAAATGACAGGACATTAATGCAGTTTTTTTCAATGAAACCTTTATAAGAGTCAAAAATTATATTCATTGGGCCTGAGGTGAAATACTACATTTTAAAAGGTTTTTTTTTGTTTTGTTTTGTTTTTTCAGATGAAGGGTAAGGGGCATGACTCTTAGCCTAGGCTGTCTGGGGCAGCAAAGATTGGGCAGCCATAGGGTGAGGTGAGATGAGGCAGGTGGGAACAACCAGACTAGACTCCAGAGACATCCAGAATTCAAGTAATAACAAGGGGCAAGGGACTGGAGCCACACTCTCCAGAAGTCCTTTACAAAATCTCTGACAGACATTGTAACATGGGCCTACCCTGGAGATTGGCCATGGTTCCCCAACTTCTTTTTTTTTTTTTTGGTTTTTTCGAGACCGGGTTTCTCTGTGTAGCCCTGGCTGTCCTGGAACTCACTCTGTAGACCAGGCTGGCCTCGAACTCAGAAATCCACCTGCCTCTGCCTCCCAAGTGCTGGGATTAAAGGCGTGCACCACCACTGCCCGGCTGGTTCCCCAACTTCTATCCAACTTGTGATGCAACTCTACCCTAATAAGAGGAAGGTCTGAGAAATGCCACCCAGTACATTTCTAAAACACATTAAGACTAGGGATTTGACCTAAGCCAGTGAGAAGCAATTCTGCTTACAGTACCCCCTAATTCATGGGGGAAACAGAAACTAGGTTGCAAACTGGGGTGGGGGTGGTGAGGCTGACCAGTGAGGGGGCTCCAATGCCTGCACAGATGGAAGCTGAAGAGTTCTAATTAGCACAAAGCCTGCACCTTCCATTAATAGCTCACCACCAGCTCCTGGATGCTGCTGAAGGCAGGCAAGTTGGGATGTGTGAGGCTCACCTGTCCCCAGCTCATTAACAGACCTAGGGTGAGAATAGGGCTCTCCTGTGGAAGGACCAGCCCAAACCAACCCCCATCCCTATCTAATTACAGGGTTGACTTCTGGGTCCATCTGAGGGGGAGAGTGCTTAACCCAAGTCTGATATTCTTGGACATGTGCTCAGCCAGGCCTCCAAGGAGTGTGCTCCCTCCAGACTTGAAATAAATTCTTTCTTTGAAGTGCTGGCATACATTCCATTTATATGAAACCCTAGATAGGTAAAACTGACAGGGACCTCAAAGGGGAGAGGCAGGAGCAGGCAGACTGGGAAGAAGCAAGAAAGAAGTTTCTGGAAAGGGGGAACTGCTATCTTAGGTGTAAATTTATTTGTCAGAATTCATTGAACTGTATACTTATAATCTATTTACAGATGAAAATCATGCCTCTAGGAATACTCGTGTGTGTGTGTGTGTGTGTGTGTGTGTGTGTGTCCATGTGTCATGTGTGTCTGTCTGTCTGTCACGCGCAGATCTCACATATCCACCCAAAGGTGTCGGCCCCTGACTGATCTCTCCAGAGCTTGCAATCTGGTTGATGTGCGGGTTCACACCCTTTTTCAAGGGTCACAGTGGAGAAAGGGGCCAGAGCAGATGGGGAAACAGGGCTGCGCACATCTTACAAGCACGAGGCCTCACTGGCCAAGTGGGGAAGAGGAATGTCTGAATTGAATCAATTAGCTGCAGAAAACTTCAGAAAAGAAGTGAGGCCCTTCATAAAAACAAAGCCCACTTCTTAATCCCCAAAGGCAATCCTCTCCCCCACTCCCATGGCCATTCCTAGGTAAACAAAGAAATCCCCCTTCCACATCCACACCTCAATATTCATTATGAGCTGACGTCTGAGGCTGCATTCCAGCCTCCCAGAGTGTCCTAATGACTGGAAGCCCGATGGCAGATGACTGAGGGGTTTCCCTCTCCCCTCCACAGCTCTGCCCTTCTCCTGGCAGTCACTCTTTCTTTCCTCCTTCTCTTTCTTCTTTTCTTCGAATTAGTGAGTAAGCAAGCCCCTAGCAAGCAAATCAAAGCAAAGACATCACTAACTCCACTTTGTTCATTTATTTTGACAAGTGCAGTTTAATTTTAATTATTTATGATAATACTTCATGGTAGCCGAGTAAATGTGCCCGGGTATATTTGGTAACATTAATGAAGTCTGCCTAATAGAGACCTTCACTCCAGCACCCTGCCTGGAGAGCTGCCTGCTGGAGAAGCAGGGTGAGACCATTGGTCTGTAGTGGGGTTTGCATTTTTTTTTGTGGGGGTGGGGACGGGAGAACTTAATGGGTTTGAGGATTAGCCAAGGGAAAATTAACCCAATTCTAGAGAAGAGGCAAATAGTAAGCCCATAATCATGTGTAGATGTGGATTGTGTGTGTATTTAAACACCGAGAACACATGCGTGATGATAAGAAGGCCAGGCGAGCACACATGCCACATGCATATTTACACATGAATCTCCAATGTGCAAATTAACAGAGGCCCAGAGAAATTAGGTTCTGGCCAATTAAAAATAGAAATAAAGATAGAAAATGTAATACATAGAGTTCTCTATCTCTCCAAAGTACCTTTCTTCTACTTATCATATGCTTCAAGTAGGCAAACACAGGGCAAATTTGGGAAGATTGGGGAGGAATTTCTTCAGCTGGTGATCACACTGGAATGTGCCACTCAACACACAATGGAGATGATATGTAGGTCCTTATGGGTGCAATGTCCCTTTAAGTAGTGCTGGACTAGGGGTGTAGCTCGGTGGTGGAGAACATGCCTAGTGTTGATCTGGTCTGGGGTTCCATCATAGTATAAAACCAAAAAACAATAGGCCGACTCTTCACCCGCCCATGATTGTTAATATAAGGGTAGAATTCTACGTACCAACCAAGCATGTCCACATGCACCCATAGGGATGAGTGTATTATACACCATTTGGTGCAGACACATAGGTATCCGAGACATTTTGAGATGAGTGCAGAAAAGCATTTACAAGCTGTAATATTTAAGGCATAGTACATTTAATGGTTGATTTTTGAGACTGTAAAGAAAACTTTGGACCCTCCTTCTATTTTATTTTCAAGTACTGAGGACTTCCTGGGCCTTATTTCTGAAGTGTCTGCTAGTGCCCTAAGTAGTTTAAAGACATATCAAGGGACAGGTAGGTTTTTTTTGAGACCAACTGTAGTACTTAACTGTCTCAGGACAAAGACCAGGTCTAGCTCTTGGGATAAGAACTATTAACTCCCTCGGCCTGGCCGTCCATCTCTGTTTTATCTGGTTTTGTGTTGGTTTCTGAATGATCTAAGCAGAGAAAGTAGGTCCTTTTCACAAGGAGGGTTAGCCAAAGAATCAGAGGTGGGAGACTCTTTTCTTGGCCCAGTCCAGGCATGCAAGGTCTCCAACCTGCCTGTCCCTAAAACACAGGTGCTCGTGAGGTCTCTCAAATCCCCTACTCTTCAAGCAGAGGGGTGTTTTAGACCATACAAGAGGATCAGCCCTAAGCACCTGGCTCCCAGATTTCTCCCCTGGCCCCAAACTCTTCCAACCTTTTTCCTTAAAGCTATGACCTGGCTCTGGCGTGGGAAAGGGGGTTTGGAGCTTTTCACAAATCCACTATCCCCTTGAACCAAAATCAATTAGCCTGGCCCAAGGTCCTGTCATTGAGGCCCTGGCCCTCTTTTCAAACCCCTGCGGCTCAATTGCCGTGAGGAGCTGGCCAGTGAATGCCGGGACCACTTAAAGTGGCGCTTAAGCCGGACCGGGATGGAAGGAAGGAGCCAGCGCTATAGGAGCTGCGGCTGCCCTTTCTCAGAGCCACTGACCAAGGTTTTGTTCCAGTCACAGCCCCCACCCGGCTCCTCTGTTAACGACCTTCCCGTCTCTACACTTTCCAGCTGTCTGGAGGAGAAATCAAAAGCTAGCTCTAGGAATCTGTGAGACACCCAAACTTGGCTACTCTAGCTAGAAAGGGCATCCCAGCTTTTGGGTCTTACCCCCACAAGTCCTGTCCTCGAAAGTGTTAACCACGGACAGAGCTTGTATGGTGTATGCTTAGTGTCCTTGAATGCTGTCCTTGGATGCACCTAAACAACCCATCCTCTGGATGAGAAAACGGACTTGCCTGAAATCATGGGACTTAACTTTAGGACAGTTTTTTGGGGACTACCGAAGACTACTCTCTTAGGAAGAGAGAGAAGAGCCTTCGGACCAAGAGGAGAAAGATTGTGGAGTGCTCATCCTCAGCTAATTAAAAAACTGAACAAGCCCATATAGCCATCATGATGGGGTCTACATAGGATCCAGAATGGAGTGGGTGTGAGGATAAAGTGCCAGAACCTTCCTTCACCCCCTTACCTCTAGCTTGTCCCCAATTTCCTTTCACACTCTTCAGGCAGAGTGAAGACACCCTCCGTGATGGGCACCACTGCTAGGGGGCTCTAACCGTCGCCATGGTAACACGCATCCCACCCTAGGCTAAAGCTGATTGGCCATTTAATCCAGGGTGGAGGAAGGTAGGCTGGGCTCGAGTCTGGGTAGAACAGGGGACAAGGACATCCCACCCCACGCGTGTGAGAAGCCGAGGAGGAGGAAGAGAAGGCGATTAAAATGGCGGCGCAGCCTCCAAAGGGCCAGTGTTCTGGGTGTAGACACACGGGTGGGAGAAAACCCAGAGGTTCTCCGGACCGTGCCGCCTTCCCGGGCCCTTGAGGGCGGTCCAGGGCAAGACTGTCCCGGGGCTCACGGCTGAGCGCTCCCCTCCCGGCTCCGCAGGCCGGTTTGCACGCGCTCCGGCCGGCCAGGAGCGCTGGCGAAGGCTTAGCGGGATCGGCGGACCCCGGGGCGCGGGGCTGCGCATTGGGGGCGAGGGCGGGGCGGGCGGCGGCCGCGCCTCTAATCCCAGCGCTGCGTGTGGGAGCGGCGGGATCAGGGAATTAGCGCTGTAACTTCGGATTAGTAACGCTCGCTAAATGAGCGCCTAATTCCGACCCTTCATGCTTTTCAGCGTCGCACTGGGTCCTGGGAGGCCTCCTCGCCCGGCTGCTTCGTGCTCTGTTCCCATTTCCCGGGAGGTCCGACAGCGGTCGAGAACTCCCGAACCAGTCTAGAGCCAGCTTCTGGCCTCCTGCACCGTGCGTTTCTGTGATGCCTGCTGATGCCAGCTTTTCATTGGTCGGGTTGAGGCCCATATGGCCGGTATAGTTCAGTGTTGAAATTCTTTGGAGAGCGGACGAAGAAGCTTTCGAAGCCTCCTTCTCAACGAGGGCTGTTCTCAACCCTGCCCTGCCAAGTGGCCTACCGTGCGACCTTCTGTGAAATGCTCCGTGTTTCTAGTTGTAAAATGAAAGGTGTTGACATATTTGAGATCTCAACCAATTCAGGCTTCCAACTGTACTTTCAGCCGCGTTTTCAGGACCCACAAGCCTTTTCTTATAGAAAGAGACCAGTTAGTGCAAATTGGAGCAGTGTAACCCAAACTCGGGCAGTCAGGTCAGAGAACACTTGGAAACAAATGGGACGGGGAGCAAAGGCTGAGGAGGCCCCAGGCCCTCCAAGCTTCCCAAGGAAGCCCCAGGTTAGCTAGGGAGGTTGATAAGGAACACAATTTTGAGCCTGTATCTTGGGCTCCAAGGGTCCTGGGTGGGATTTGAACATCTCTGTTCGGATAAAATGGATGGGCTAGCACTCCTGAAAACCTTTTGTGATGGGTGTGAGATAAACTCTGTGAATTAGAATCAGTATACCCATTCCATCACCGCCACCACTACCTCCCTTGTAGCTCTCATCCTTTCCCTAAAATGCAAGGTTTGTATCAGCAGATGTTTTCCCTTCATAGAAAGCGATAAAAGTCCTGCACTTTCTCAGGCTGTGACTCTTCCTCCATGAGACTCCTAACGGGGACTCCAGCCTGCCCGGACAGCAAAAGAACCAAAGGCAACACACATCTGAACTGCCCAGCAGACACAGTTGTGAAGCTATGTGGCCGCCTTGGCTTAGGAAGGACTGGTTCTTGCAAAAATAGCAAAGGAGTAGGGGCGAGGGAAGAGAAGGCTCCAAGTCCTGGGGCGGGCTGTGGGGAAGCCCCAGCGCATTGGGGAGACAGAGGCAGGGAGCGCTGGGCAAGCAGGCTGGGAGAGCTGCTCCGGTTTCCTCCGAAATGAGGTCACCACCAGCACACAGGCTCCCAGGTGCTCCAGGAAGGGGGAGCAAGCCCCGTAGATGCAGTTTGGGGGAGGGAGGCTCCTGAGTCCCCAAACATGTGAATGACCCTTCACAGGCCTAAGAAATGGGAAGGGATGATAGCAGGATCATGAAACCCTTCCTTCCACCCAATGATTCATCCTGAGAAAGAGGCACAGAGATAGCTGCTTTCCTGCCACTGCGTTTAATTTTGTCGATAGCTAACATTCCAAAGGCAAGGCAGTGAAAACTCTCCTTCTACCATATGGAAGCCACGCCTTGTCCCTCCCCAGCCCAGCAGGTTCTCCTTTTGTATCACTGATTTTTTTTTTTTTTTTTTTTTTTTTTTTTTTTTTTTTTTTTTTTTTTTTTTTTTTTTTTT
>CM052703.1:111135932-111188721 GCA_028551405.1 Uromys caudimaculatus | reverse complement strand
GAATTTTAAGAGATTGGATGTTTAAAAGGGACTAAAATGTTAATATGTAAGAATTTGCAAAGACTGTGGGACTTTTAAAGTTATTTAGGTCTTGGGGATGAATAAGGAAGGAAGGGTTGAAGGCTTATTGGTGATGTGTTTATGTGTCAAGTTGACAAGGCGTCAATTGTACTGGCTAGTTTTGTGTATCAACTTGACACAAGCTGGAGTTATCACAGAGAAAGGAGTTTCAGTTGGGAAAATGCCTCCATGAGATCCAGTGGTAAGGCATTTTCCCAATTAGTGATCAAAGGGGGAGGGCCCCTTGTGAGTGGTACCATCTGTGGTCTGGTAGTCTTGGGCTCTATAAGAAAGCAGGCTGAGCAAGCCAGGGGAAGCAAGCCAGTAAGCAGTATTCCTCCATGGCCTCTGCATCAGCTCCTGCTCCTTGACCTGCTTGAGTTCCAGTCCTGACTTCCTTTCATGATGAACAGCAGCATGGAAGTGTAAGCTCAATAAACCCTTTCCTCCCCAACTTGCTTCTTGGTCATGATGTTTGTGCAGGAATAGAACCCTGACTAAGACACAGGGAGACAGCTAAAGGAACTGGTCTAGTCACCATGGGTACAAGATGGGTAGAATGGAGGCTGTCAGGCCCTGTGCCACCTAGGCCAGCTGGAGCTGAGCAGGCATACCCACTCTGTGCCTGTCACCTCATAGCACTTGCCTTGGACTTGAGTAGCTCATGAGCCATCTCCAACTTTGTGAGGGAATTGTGGAGCTCAGAAGTTGGACATCTTCCCGTGCCACATTATTTTTTTTTTACCACAATAATTTATTAATTCAACATTTATTGACTGCACATTATGTGTCAAACAAGGCCTTGGGGACACTTAGGAGGAAACCACAGTCCTCCACTGAACCTTTTAGCTCTTGGAATATGGAGCGTCACGTACCCACCCACAACAGGAAGGTCCTGCTGAGGGAGAGTGCTGAGTTATCAGGCATGGCATCTGACAGTGACCATCAGTTGTGGCTTCTTGCCTCCCTTATGCCCCTCATTCTTCAAGGACCTGCAGAACAAAGTCAGAGGCCACTTCATACTTTGCCCATGACGACCATCAGCTGTCACTTAGCTCAGCTGGACTTCCGTCCTCTAGATACCACTGGTCCTATAGTCTCCTTTTCTCCATTTAAAACAATCTGGATCTTAAGAATCAGAATATCAATAACTTGTTGAGATTTATGTGTGAAACTAATAGGAAATATCTTAAGTGCAATTGGATATTAAACAGTACCTGGAGGGGTTCATGGAGGAATTTGTGTTTTCCTCTCCTTAGACACTAGAAGCTTGTCTGGAGCACCAGGTTCAGAATTCTCTCCTGGTTCTCCTTAAGCTGGATTCCAAGTGCAGTTTTTGTCAGTTAGGTCTACATGTAAACTGGCGGTGGTGAGCACCTGGCCACCACCTTCCCACATAGCTGGATTGTGGTCCAGACCTGCAAGTGAATCCTTCTCCCCAGCCCTCTATCCCTGACTATGGGCTTTTCTGTCCCCTGCCTTCCAAGAACAGGAAAGACTGATTATCAAAGCACATAAGAGAGTCAATGCCACTGTGACTGCATGGACGTTTCTTCTAAATCTTTGAATGATTGAGCCCCTAGAAGACTAGGGGGTGTGTCCTACCCTCAGCCTCATTATGTACTGTCCAGTTGTTGCTGATAGGCCAGCTGAGTGTACTTGGAGTAGGCGCTCTTCTGTGGACAGGTGAGTAACGGAAAGACAGCAGTGCTGAATTCTTCCTGAAATGTCTGTTTTTCCTTTAGGAAACCGAGAGGTCAGTGAAGATGTTTTCTCAGGAAGATAGCATGTACTCTTAGTTCTTATGCTGAGCCACAGAGCAAGGGCATGCTCAGAGTCCAACAGCAAGTGGTCTTCCCTACACTGGCAGCCTTAGCTCCCTTGTGGCTTCCTTTGCTTAGGTTTCTGGAGGCAGTTTACTGAATAAATGTCACATCCACAGAGACTTGCCAAGGGTTTAAATGTGGGAGCCAGCACACACTTCAGTCACGAGGCTCCTGAGAGATGCTTCCTTTAGGGCAAAGTGGCTCACAGACTCCTGTGCTGAGGGAGTAGGTGTGCAGTTGTCTCACTTCCTGTTCTGCTCTCCCTCTCATGGGCCTTGTCTCTCTTCCAGGACACGTTCCAGGGCAGGTCAGAAGAAAAAAGGCAGCTTGGTGATGACTAAGAAGGTAGGTTCCCTCCCGAGCTCGGCTGTAGGTCCCACATACACATTCATAGCTCTCTCCAGCAGCTGCTCTTTCCAGTGGTTGTAGCTGGAAGGTCCGTGTAGAATTTACTCAGTTTACATTGTCATTACTATTTCCCTTCACCGGGACAAAAGCACCTGTTTGAGGAAGGTATTGAAACAGGGAAGGTAGGTATGGGGACATACAAGTCCTGTCCTGGCTACTCAGGAAGCTGAGGCAGGAGGAATGCTTGATGCCAGGAGCTCAAGGTCAGTTTGAACAACCAATAAGGTCCTATCTTAAAATATAATACAGTAAAATTAGATAACTAAACAGATGGAATGTTTCCTTCTTGTGGGACCAATTGCTTGCTAGATTGACCCATATAAAATGTCTTTATTGTTAAACCGAGGACAGTTGAGTGCTGGCTGTTCAAGCTCATACTTTTCCATCATGGGGTGGGATGTAGTAATCATTTATGGTTCTCTTCATCCTATGATACTCTTCTCGGAATTATTTTAACAGCAGGAAACTGGAGCCTGAGATAGCACTGAAAGGATTTGCACTATCTCTGCAAAGCTCCACTTTGCCCCATCTTCAGGATGAGTTGTCTTGAGATACAGGATGGAGCCCAGATACAATGGTTCATGCCTTTAACCCTGGTACTTGGGAGATGGAGACAGGACAGTAAGGAGTTCAAGGACAGCCAGGGCTACATAAGACCCTGCCTCAGAAAACAAACAAAGGAAGAGACAGGAGGAAAAGGCGAGAGCCGGGTGCTGCCCTGCAGCCGCACCATAACCTTCTGGCCACCCCAGTGGTGGGAGCTTCTGACTGAATGCTCTTGTAGTCCAGCGTTCATTACACCATTGTCAGTGTGTGTCTGCTGCTGCCTCTGGGGGTGTGTGTTTCTTTTTGTATCTTCGTGTCAGTGTCAGGCTGTGTGTGTCTATTTATGTCGGCCTGTCTAGGCGTGCTCAGTGCGACAGGGAGCTGGGGGCGGTGTTGGTAAAAAGAAGACATTTCAAAGCCTCAGCTCCCCCCTCGGGGACATCAGGATGCTGGTCTATATGTACTTGCACGCATACAGACACAGGATTTTTTTTTCTCTTGTTCACTGTGTGGGGATGCAGTCAAGGGTCTGGCCAGGTATGGCCTGAGCAGTTGTCTGGCTGGTGAGCCCCATCTGCCAAGAGCTCCCAGAGTTGCCTTCCTTCTGCCCTGTCCGTGGGGAGCCTGCCCCTTCGCAGTTTACCATCTACTTCCGATTTAGTAGATGGGAGGAGGAGAAGATGAAGTGTTGCCTGAAGACAATGGCTGAGACAGCCCTTCCACCCTGCACAGCCACCAGTGTTTCTGTTCTAGCCTCATCTCTATAGTGAGTCTACACTTTACTCTGCTAAGCCTGAGGTGAGGAAGAAAAGACCCCCCCCCAACAACTATGCTATTAAAAATTATGCCCACCGCTTGCACATGCAAAGATAGTTGTAGATGGTTGAAGGAAGAGCCACCAGGTTGGAGGCTTGAGTCAGAATTTGTATCTATCTGCTGGGTCCATAGGCACAAGGTCCTGCATCCACTCGGGCTCCCACCTCTCAGTCCCAAGACTTCTCCCCAGCTCCCAGCCAAGCAAAGGAGGGGCAAGAGGCCCAGGGCAGCTGCAGGGGCTATGTTAGTAAACACTTTACTGGCTTCCTATTTTCTTCACACACCCCCACCCTTCTCCACTCCCTGATGCCCCTTACACTCCCTCCCCCCCCCCCCCAGAATCCCCCTTTCTGTGGTCTGCACAATGAGCTTATTGTCCCGGGTGTGATTTGAATAAGGGATCTGCGAGCCTGTTCCCAGCATTGTCCGAGGGGCTGGGAAAAACCCCAGTGCAGGCAGGAGGACCAGACCAGACAGAGACAGATGCCTAAATTAGCAACAAAGCTTTGTGCAGGTCCCCTGGACAAGGGATCGCCTTGTCTGCATGGACTCGAGGGTGTGGAGCTGGCCGGCTGCTCGCATGTCTCCCCATGTTAATTAGTTTTGCATGCATGTCTGAGAAGGTGCCAGGGGAGATGTGTTTGCCTTCCTCCTCCCCCAGGAGGGGGCCCTGTTTGTAGCTGGCCAGTGGGCTGGAGGCTGTGGAGTTGAGCTTGGCAAGGCTGTGCAGGGCCTACCTGGGGAGCTAGGCTGTGGCTCTGGATGGGGAAATCTCAGTTTCCCTGTCCTGCTGCTCTGTGGCCTGTGGGGTGCCTGGCCTTGCTCTCTGTGCCCCCTCCACTCCTTCCCCTACCCCTGAAAGTTGGTCAGCTCTGACTCCAGGGGACTCATTGGCTTCTACCCAGACCTAGGCTACTGCCTGTCCATCTGGCAGTCTGTCTCTTGTGACACAGGGCCCCTTGGGACCAGGCAGCAGAAGCGACCAGTCTGGGCTCTCCTCTGTCCCAGAGCCAGATGGCCAGTCGGCTTATCGCATTATGGCCTCCTCTGTCCCCAGACCCCTGCGGTCCATAGCAGGTCAGGGTCTTGTTTAGGATATGATGGGGAAGTTCTCTTTTAGGCCCTTGTAGTAGGGTGGTAGATAGTCATGGCCTTGCCACTGGCTTACTGAGTGACCTTGGACAACACAAGTCCCTTTGACTCTTAATCCCAGTAGCACAGTGATGAAGCTGAGCTTCAGGAACTCCTGGTTCTGTTCTAGCTGAGGAAATCTCTGCTGGTGGTGATCATTTCAGCTTGTGTTCATTTAGCACAATGACAAGAATGAGACTCACTAGTCTAGGATAGGAAGGATAAGGATTTGATCACTCCACACACTCAAGTGTGAGAGTGTTTTTTGAGCAATTGATGGAAGATCAGGAGTCAGCAGAGCCTGTCTCCCCAGGTCCTTACACAGAGCCCACTCCCAAGCCGGAGGCTTTTTCTGGCCTGTATGCTGCAGTGGTGGAAAACCACCCCAGCCCAGTACAGGAGAAGAGAGCAACTGCTGACTGGTGCCCTTGGTGTGTCCCAGTCACTCCCTCCAGGCCCTGGGATAGGGCACAGGACTGAGAAATGCTGGGTACCTTCCAGGCTAAGCTCAGCCAGGCCTCCTAGTAACTTCCCGGGTCCTGCCTTCAGAGCATCTACGCCTCTGGAGCTCCACGGGAACCCCAGAAAGCTAGGGGCAGGGATGCAGCCTTCCTTCCCTCATCCATGTACAAGTGTCTACACATGTGACTTTGAGCTCTTTGTTGGTCACTTTCCATCACTCATTCCCTTGTCTTGCCCTCTTGTGATACAGCCTATGGGTTACTGAGCTTCCAAGCCTAGGACTAGACAGTCTAAGTCCCCAGCCTTTATGATTAGTTTTTATTACCAAGCCTATGCCATTCTTTATAGACAGAAAGAAATGGATTTCTCTCTCTCTCTCTCTCTCTCTCTCTCTCTCTCTCTCTCTCTCTCTCTCTGTGTGTGTTTCAAATTTTAGATAGGGTCTATATATAGCCCTGGATGCCCTGGAATTTCCCATGTATTCCAGGCTGACCTTGAATTTTCAGAGATCTGCCTGCCTCTGTCTCCTGTATCCTGGGACTCAAGGCATGTACCACCATGCTCAATTACTCTGTGTCTCTTTAATAAGTTGGGTGTCTTTAAGAAAATGTTCTAATGCCCAGTTCCCTCTCTCATTTCTTCTTTGCCAGCCTTCTCTCCTCAGACATGGTGGATTGTACTCTGATCTAGAGCAGGCAGCTGGCCAGAGACCCACAGGGAGCTCTGTGATTGGCCTCAGATGACCTTGAGGACAAAGGTGAGCCCTGAGCCATTCTCTTTTGATTGCATGGCTCTAGCCAGTTTCTCACTTCCTGCCATTCTCCATGTAGATACTCTTCATCTGCCTTCCCACCTGTTTGTTAGTCTATCTGGGAATCTGGTGGACTGGTTCAGACCTTAGTGATGAAGGGTATAGAAGTCAGGCACAGTGAGCCAAGTGCCTGCAGTAGGGGTGAGGAAGAGTCAAGATAGCAGGGACTTGGGGGAGCTGCCTGCTGCCCTCCCTGCCTCACCCCTCTCTTAGCTGCCTCAGCTGCTGCCTCAGCTGTATCACTGAGCTCCTTAATCTGGTGATCAGTGTGGTGCTGAGAGGGCGGGCTGGTAGAGGCTTTAGGAGGTGACAAGGGATCTTAGGAGTCACACTCTGCTAATGGAGCATCACCAAGTGTCATGGCAAAGCTGGGGAATCACATTCCAAGTGCAGCTTCCCCTCTGGAGGCAGTAGCCTTGCTGGGCTGGACCCAGGCTGGGTAGTGCCCAGTATACGCTGGGACATCAGCACTGACTGCAGCAATGCAGCACCTTGTTCTTTGTTCCTGAGAAGAAAACTTCCCGAGATTGATGCTTTCCAGTCCTTCCTACGTGACTAGGCTTTTATTTTTTGGTAGCTGCCCTTAGCTATATGCCAGGTCCTAGATCTTCCAGCTGCCAAACCCCAATTAGAATAGTCTCTTTATGTTACAGGTAGTTATCCTTCTAGTTAGCCAGGAAAATGCTGAGAGCTGGCCAGGGGAAGCGGTTTGTTCTACAGCTGAGTGGTTATGCTAGACGGTATGCTTTCCATATTAGTTTGAGTGGCTCAGAGAAAATCCAGAGTTTAGAAATGGAAGTCAGGATGCTGAATACAGGTCCAGGTAGTTCCGGGGGCTTGCGGCCACCAGGAAGCAAGAAACCCCTGGCTGGAGAGAAGGGGCAGAGGAAGAGACGGGGTGGGCAGGCACTCAGCCCTAGACTAATGGGCAGTTAGGTTCTGAACACTCCTGAGCCTCTAAAGCATCATCTATGGTGCTGGAAAAACCTCACAGCATAGAGTTGCTGTGACTGGTGCCAGACACACATGCTCTTCTTCTTAACTGTGTGATAGCTAGGAAGACCATTTAATATGGCTTTGATCTGGGGAGATGGACACAGTGGTGATGTTTAGAGTATTAACTACCAGTATGGCCTCTGTACCAGCATGGCAACTGGCCTGAACCAGCAGCCTAGGGAAGAGGGCACAGCTGGACCCAAATAAATCTATTTGTCTTTCTGTCTTTCTGTTCCATCACATAGGTGTCTATTCCTCAAGCATACAAACCTGCCTCAGGGCAATTCCTGCAGGATGGCAGGACACATGAGTCCAGGGTGCTTTTGCTCTCTCACCAGGTCAACTCTGCCTCTCATGAGGCACACCCCATCAGATCCAAGCTCCAGGCTCTCCATGCTGCCTGTCCCAATCCCCCCTCTCTCTCTCTCTCTCTCTCTCTCTCTCTCTCTCTCTCTCTCTCTCTCTCTCAGAGATGGGATGAACTTCTGAATCCTTCTGAATCTCTCACCTTCTCTTGTACCCCTTTTCAGAAGCACTGTGGGCCAAGGAGTGGAAGCCTGTCCTCATTCTGACCCACCTCCTCATGCCTGGCTTCTTTCTCTAGGAGAGTCAGTGGCTCCTGTTGTCTGAGAGTGTGATGCTGGAGGTGGAACAAAGCCATGTTAGTCGCTGAAGAAAGGTTCTGACCTCAAGCCAGCCCCAGGATTTTAGAGACTCCCCTCTCTTGGACATGTGCACATTGACAGTAGTGGATTCTTCTGAGTTTTCCTTTTTTTCTTCCTGAAATCTTTCCCTTTCAGGGCCCAAGGTGGCCTAGTAAAGAAACAAGGTCACAAGAAGACCAGCCCCACTCACCTGGAAGTCAGAGAATGCCTTCCAGACCACTGTCTTGCTTAGTAGTCTTAGGCAAGCCTCTTTCTTCTCAAGACCTGGGACAGGAACACTGGATATGATGCCATCTGAAGTACTCAGCCCCTACATTTTATAATTTGGAAATTCTTATTTTTTCTGCTTTATTACCTGTGATTTATCATACCTCCTGCTCCCTGACTTTCAGGAAATGCAGCGAACTTTTTCTCCTTCAAGCTGCCCTGGGACACAGTGGACAGACACCTCTACCTAAGGCCTACAGACAAATGAACGAACAACCAAACAACCCCAGAAGCTTCCTTTACTGCTAACCTGCAGCTTTGATGGAAAGCAGCCTGACCTGGAGCAAAGGCCTGGGCCAGATGCATGTGCTTGACTAGGTATGCTTTCAGCCGGGGTCTGGATGCTCTGCCTTCTTCTCTAGTCCAATGCTCTGAACAGTGCCTTGGGGCTTTAGGAATGGTTTGTCATATATTTGGGATCTTCCTTGGCCCAAAGCCCTTAGACTCAAAAGCTCCCTATCCTAAGTAATCCATGAGGGCAGCATTTCTTGATGCCTGGTCCCTTTCCCTGCCTTCCCCAGCCAGGTGACTCTGTTACAGACACAGCTGAGACAACTGTGGCTGTGAAGTGTAGAGGGTGTGGAACCGATTCCTTTGTGTTACCCAGTCGACCCTGGGCTAGTGCATAGTCTCTCTCTGCCAGTGTTTCCATGTTGCTAAAATGAGAAAGGGGGTGGAGGCATACTTTAGTGGTAGAGAGCTTTCTAAGCATGCTCAAGGCTTTGAGGTCTATTCTTAGACTCAAAATATAACAAGAACAGCAACAACAATAATAAGCATACCTGGGCTGGAGAGATGTCTCAGCAGTCAAGAACACTGGTTGTTCTTCCAAAGGACCCAGGTTCAAATCCCCAGCACTCAAATGGCAGTTCACAACTGTCTGTAAGTCTAATTCCAGGGGGTCTGACACCTTCACACAGACATACATGGAAGCAGAACAATGTAAATACAATTAAAAACAATAATAATAACTACCTTTCACCAAAATGTACACAAAGATACCTAAATAATATAGAAGAACACTTTGGAATGATAAGTTCAGTCTCTTTTATCCCAGCTGCCCCCAGAAGTTTCAAAGACCATGGTCTTAATAAATCCCTTTTCTCCGTTTCAGGACTTCCCTACTGGGGAGGTCTGGAGATAATGTTGACAGAGCCTCTCTCCTTCCCATTTCCCTCTTCCCAGAGAGCAACAGTTCCTAGTTTCAGCCCTGATAATACCTGAATGAGATTCATAGGACACCAACCACCCCAAATACAAGCTGCTTACAGACTGTTTCTCTTGTCTTTAGATTATCCTGTGAAAGGAAGTGATGGGACAGGCTCTGATCAGCTTTTCTGGGAACTGACAGAGAAGTGGTTACTCCTGCCAACGTTACAGGATTAATACAGAGCCAAGAACCTGAACCAGAAAAATCCAGCAAGAAAGGAAAACTCAATAGCCACCATCCTGAGGCTGCTGTACAAGGAGCAGTCCTGCCGCCAGGGACTTGGCAGGAGGCCAGGGGAGGTGCTCCACAGCCCTCCTAGAGGGCCTTGTCACTGACCTGCTTGCCTAGGATCTCCTTCATTTCTGCTTGGGCCACACCTTTCAGGCCTGTTCTGGGTCTGATGTGCTGTAGAACACTCTGTTCAGGCACTTGGGAAATAGAAATGTCATCACCAGTGTTTCCACCCCAAAGCACTAGGCAGCACACTGAGAAGTTGCCAAAGGAAGGGACTTCAGCCTCCCAGGAGTTAACAACGTTTCTCCCCAGCTGTCCTCCCCTTGGTGCTCCTTTTCCTCCCTCCTCCTGCTCACAGCAGGCAGGGCCTGGAACCAGGAGCCATGCTGCTGTGCTGTTGCCAAGGGAGCTGGGAGGCAGATCGGAGCTATGCAGGGGAAAGGCTAGGCCTGTCAAAGTGTCTGAGATGAACCACCGCCATCCCTGTGCAGCTGGGCTCCATGTGTCTCGGGGCTCTTGTTCTGTGCCTGAGAACGGTGAAACCCAGTGAGGTTCAAGGGCACACTCACTATTCATCAGTCAGGGGTTCTTGACGGTCCTGCCTCTCCCAGGGATGGGTTCCCCCCTTCCTCTTTCTCTCCCTCCTATGACACATTCCTGGATGCCTGTGGTGAGGACTGCACACCCCCTCCTCCACAGCCCCCCCAACCCTGAATCAACTCCTATTAAGGAGGCCAGGCAGGACAGAGACAATGGCTTCAAGAAATCATTCAGGCGGGACCCCAGCCACATTTGAATGCCCTTCACTCCCAGGGCCCCTATAGATCCCACTCTGCTGGGATTCAGAACACCCTCGGGCCCCCAGCTCGCACATGCCTAGACATGAGCAGGCCACTAGGTGCTGCCCTACACAGCAGACCAATGCAGTGTTATTCTCAGTGGGCCCCTTGGTGCCTCTGTCCCACTGGCTGGATATTTTTGTGCAGTTGGTTGGAAAGTAGAAACTGTACAATATTTTCTGAAATATGGTAATATCAAAATATAAAAGGCACATGTACTTGATGACTAATTTCACTCCAGATATACTGGAAAAGTTTGCTTAAGAATCATGGACAAAGAACTGTGGTTGAAGTAATGAGTCATTTCAATCTATGGAATACTACACAGCTGTAAGACTGGTAGATCTCTGCATGTAGGCTGATAGGGAAGGTTGCTAATATACTTAATAGAATAAAGTACAAAAACAATCAAGTGTGCTCTTGTTTGTATATACTTAAAAGTCAGTCACGGAGTCAGGGGTGTGTGAGACTCAGTGGTAAAATGCACACGGCATACAAAAGCCTAAAGCCAAATAAAACTGTATCAGCCATAAGTATGTCTGTATGGGTGGTCCTAGAAGCAAGCACTACACAGCAGCCTCTGGGAAGCAGGAGGCATTTCTTCCTGTGTTTTGGTATTTGTTTTCTCTCTGCCTTTGTGAAACGCTTTTATTGAAAAAGGAAAGGGTAATTGTCACTTAATAGGTGTAACTTCTCTCAGCCAATGAAGGGTGTGCACTCTGAGACAAGGCGGTGATATGGCAGAGAAGTGTCTTGACAGTACTGGTAGCCTCTGGCCACTGGTGGCTCTCCAACCACATGTCATCATCATGGCTGCCACTGTTAATCAAAAGCCCACTTAGTTCCAGGGTTGGTTTTCTGGTTCTTGCTTAGGTGAGTGTCATATTATTTAGCCCAATGGAGGTGCCCTGCTGGGGATAGGCTGACTGCAGGAGTAGACTGGCTCTGAAAGGCTCTATCTGCACACACAGCATGTGTCCAGAGAGATACCACCAGACTTTGCTGCTCCCAGTGCTAATCAAAAGCCTGGCTTTGCCCCCAAAGGAGTAAATTGCTACAGGGCATCTCGAAAGGGCAAGGGCATTGAGTCTTGGAACCAACATAAGTCCAGGCACAGCATCCTGTGGAGCTCTGTGTTGGGTCCTGAGGCCTGGGAGTGGACAAGGAAAGATCAACAATAGAGTTGACCAGAGAGACCTGGGAGACCCACAGAGGTCTCTGGACTTGGGTGGCAGCTTTGGGAGTCAGGAGGAAAGCAACTAGGGATGGGGCTGTCACCAGGACTCTTGCTTTGGTACAGTCTTAGTTTTATATGGTGGGAACCACTGGTATGCTCATTTTACTGATGACATTGAAGTTCAGAAATGCTGTTACATGTCCCAAGTTCAGCTAAAAAGATGCCAGAACTGAGATTTAACACCTATCCCATTGGTTGCAGTCTGGATTCCTAACCTCAAATATATTCTGTTTGGCTGGGCCACTTAAAAGAGGTCACCTAAGCCCTAACCCCTCCTGGCCAGTTCCATACATAGAGACATTAACTTCTGCCTTCAAGGTTCCCTCAATACCTTGCCTGGGGCCTTCCCTCTACCTAATTTCATCTGTGGGGTGTACTAAGCTTTAGAGCCTGGGCCTAGAGCTGGAGAAGAAATTCAAAGCCATATACAGACTGGGGGCCTTCAGTTAGTACTGCGTGCAAATGAACACTATGCTATTTGCTTTCTGGAGTCTAGTCATCCGAATTCTGCAGATGCTGTCTCTTCCTTCAGGTTCTTGACCGGGAAGTCTGATGGGAAGGTCAAGGATGCTCCAGGACCTGCCCCCTTGCTTCCCAGAGGTGGACCTGCTGAGGGCTGCAGCAAGCCTGAGGCTGGAGGATCCAGCAAGGGAATGCAAAAGGAACAACCAGGCTTAGAAATCGGTGGAACTCTTACTTCAGGACAACCCTGAGGGATGATTAAGACAAATTCTGAGAGAAAGGAGTCTTTGGACCCTGGGAAACCTCTGCCTCTTTTACCCCGGCTCACAACGAATAAAAGTTCGAAAAACCTGTGTCTAATCATTTTTTTTCTCCCTCTAGAGAGACAAGAGCAAAGAAAGCCAGATTCAGCCACTAGCAAAGACAGCTCATGGTGCATTGATGTGTGATGTGAAGGGTGGAGTAAGAGCTTCAGAAAGCCCGAGAAAATCATCTCTGACATGGGCTGGGGTCACCAAAGCAGCCAGAAGCCTATCTTGCTTTAAACCTGGAGTAGGCGGTCGGTCTGACTTAGGGACCGTGTCCCAGTCTGCTCCTAAGCCTCCAGTAAGGCTTTCCCAGTTTTCACCGTGATCCCATAAGACAATCACATCTTCCACACTAGGAAACTGAGGCTCCGAGAGAGGCTTAGAAACAGGCAAAGCCACACAGCTGGAAACCGGTGGCCCTGGGCTCCGGATCTCTGCGATCAGAATGGGGAAGTGGGGATCACGATGCTCCAAAAGCCTTTGACAAGTTTTTTTTTTTTTTTTTTCCATGTATGCGCAAAATCACAAGCCTGCCTTCATCAGTTTTCATTCTCACGGGCCCTTGGACCCCCAGACAATAATTAACACTTTCTGGTTCCCAGCACAGCTCTAAGTGCTTGCGCGATCCCAAATCACATTTAATCCCCAGACGTTGGTGTGCATAGCTGACACCATCCATCCTTCTCCCCATGTAAGCTATGGAGAGGGTAAGGACCAAGAAGCTGTTCAAAGTGGCCAGTGTGTGTGTGAACACCGCCAAAATGTGAGAGGTCAGCAGTGGAATGCCTGTCTGTCCAGATGCCAGGCGCTCCCACTGCCTCCCTAAAAGCGTGGTGGCTGGTCATCCTGATTTGGTCCCAAGATTCCAAATGAAAAATTCTCTCGCCGGTTCACAGCAGCCTGAACCACAGGGTAGTCAGAGTCGTAACCATCTACGACCAGGCGGCACTCCCCGGGGCGCTGGGATCCTGCGGCCGGGCTGGAGCCCCAGGGCACCGGGAGGAGCCAAGATCCTAGGCTGGGAGGAGAGGACTAGGAGGCGGGCGGCACAAAGAGCTTTTTATTCAAATTTGTTTAGAGTTTCGCGAATTTGCATGAAAAATGTGTGAGAAAAGCCAGCTCCGGTGACCTCATCCGCACCTGCCATTAACGTTCAATTAGCGGCTGAATAGTGGCTGCCGACGCGACGTGCAGAGAATCCTGCCTGCCCCGCGCAGCTCGGCGGCCGGCCGGGCGCGGGATCGGGAGGAGGGGCGCGGCGGGACGCAGAGCTCTGCCTGCGACTCGGGACCCAAACACTCAGGGCCTCCGCAACCCCAGTCTCAAGGGACCCCAGAACCCCAGAGCCCTGGAGCGCCAGGCAGTTTGGGGCGAGTCGGGGCCTTGGAGATGCCGACTCCCTAGGGCCCCACCGGAATGCAGGCTCTCCGGGTCTGCCGGCCGAAGGTGGCGGGCGAGTCCTGTCCGGGCTCAGACAGGCTTCCTCGCCACCTTCCGGACAAAGTGTCAAGTACAAGTTCAAGTTCAGGGGCTGGCCCCAGGAGGAAGGGGGTGGGGGGAGCCATCCCCAGCTGCCTTTGTTCTCCGGGATAAGCGCTCTCACGTCCCCCTCCCGGGCGGGGCTCGGCAGATACCCCTGCCCCGCCCCGCCGCGCCCCGCAGGAGCCACCTCCTCCTGCCCGCACGGCGCCTGTGCCTGGGTCCCCGCGACCCTCCTCAGGGCCACCGAAAGGTCTGGGGGCTTGGGGCGGGGGCGGGGGGCCCAGTCCGAGCCCGTGGGAGCCTCTCCGGCCCCGCAGTCCCAGCAGCAAACTGCGCTTGGTCGGACGGATGCCTGCACGGAGGTAAGGACCCTTGGCGGGGTTCGTCTGCACCCCCATGTGCCCCGCCCCACACCGAGCCTGCGCGACCTGGACTAGCAGCGCGAACCACTGCGTGCTGCAAAACCTCCCGGATGGGCCTCAGGGGGGCGCGCTGCCGCTCCAGACCTTTGAGGGTGTCAGACTTCTGGGGATGGGTACAGGGTCAGGGGCGTCCTGCGAGGGCTTGGGCAGAACATTGGCCTTTCCCCAGGGCGGCTGCTTCAACCTCTTTGCTGCAACAATCTCTAGGCGCCTCTCTGGCTTCAGCGCGCCCTTTCCGATGTTTAGCCGAGAGGGAGGGTACGGGAGCTGCTCTGAGTCTGTGTGCCCTTGGGGAAGAGAACTAAAGTGTGCTTGCGGCTGAGCCCTGAGAGAGGGATCTCAGCAATGCTCACGTCACTACCTGCCTCTCTTCTCCGCGGAGCCTAAATGAAAGTTTGAGCCAAATGGCGATGACTGGTGTGGGGTGAGGTTGGCCGAAATCTCGTGGTCGTGCTTGCTCTTTATTCCGCCTGTAAGATGTCCTTCGGTTCCTGTATGCCCGATTCCGGGGTTAGGTGTCACTCTTTCCACCCTACCCTCTGCTAACTGAAAGACACTGAGGGCGGCGTCAGAGCTACCTTCCACTCCCCCCCCCCCCCCGCTGGATTTGACATCGGTTTTGTGACACTGTTTTACATACAGTTCCTACATCCATGATTCTTGGTTTCGAAATCCACAGTAAATTGGAAATCAGAAATCGGAAGCGTGTGCTCCCCACAGCACCCGCTATGCTGTTCCCACTGTGTTTCTTTCCCTCGGTTGGGGGTTCTTCTCCCTGCTTTCTCATTTCTGGGACATTGCCTCTCCACAAGAGCACACTCCTCTTGGCCAAACTTTGACAAATTCCTCCTTGTCCAGGATGCTTGCTCGAGCTTCCACCACTTTTCCCCTCTCTTGACATCTTCAGCTGCACTGTCAATATTTCTCAGTCAGCGAGATGATTTATGGATGCGTGGATTAAAAAAAAAAAGATAGAGCATCGATTTAAAAAGCTGAGGTTTGCATTTATTTTGCTTTTAGTATTCACTTCAATATAAGAAAGCTCTCCTGGATTCCATCCTTCCGGTCCCTAACACTGGAGGCTCATGCACCAGCAGGGGCCATGAGGAAAGGATGGCAAGGCTCTTCCAGGTGATCTATTAAAAGAAAAGGAAAAACATTCAGTGAAACATTGCTTTACAAGATTTTGTGAAAGCAGTAACAAAAGGGAGCCTACCTCAACACCATACAGCTCCACTCTCCATTTGGTCTGGCATGATGTGGCCTGCAAAGGCTAGGTGCATGGGATCCTCTGACCAAACCTTAGTGTACGGTGGAGAAGCTGACTGAAGGTGGACATTGACCTACCTAGTCTCTTTTAGCCCTCGAGGATCTGTCACCAACATTCTGCTATGTATATGTATAATTTTGAGACAAGGTCTCTCTATGTAGCCTTAGCTGTCCTGGAAATCATTATGTAAATCAAGCTAGCTTCAAACTCACAGAAATCTACCTTCCTCTTCCCAAGTGCTGGTATTAAAGTCATGTGTGCTATGCCCAGTTTTTCAGCAACACTCTGATGATAGAGGAGTCTGGGAAGAAACTTATATTCTTTAAAAAGGGAACCAAAATAGCTTTATTTATTTATTCTGTGAGTATAGGCATTTTGTATGCTAGTACATCTGTGCATCCTGTGAGTGCCTGATGCCCTCCCAAGCCAGAAGAGGGCATTGGATCTCCTGGGAGTGGAGTCATAGACTTAAAGACTACAGTGAGCCGCCATGTGGATGTAGGAATCAAACCTGGATCTTTTGAAAAAGCACAGTGCTTTTAACCATTGGGTCATCTCTCTAGTTAAACAAACAAACAAACAAACAAACAAAACCAGAGGCAGTTCTAGATTCTTTCTCTTCCTTGGGGGTGGGTGGGGGGAGCTTTGGATCAGAGCTCTCACCCACCTGATTCTCGGGGGGGTAGATCTGGCATCTTAGACGAACCTCTATTTTCCCTCCAACCTCTCAGTTCATAAGTGGATAAACAAGGATACATTAGACAGCCACGGTTTGCAAAGACTGGCATAAATACTGCTTTGCAACAGGCGGGTACAAGTAATGCAGCAGGCGGGTACAGTAATGCAGCAGGCAGTTACATATATTATCTATATGTAGTCTATATGTATTCAATCCTGAAGTTCTCCCAGTTAAAGGGTATGGATCCTGTTCTTATCCTCCTTGAAGAAGAGGAAATGGAGGCGTTACTATTTGCCTCTCAACTAGGAAAAGGTGCAAGTGGTTTAGGCTTGTAGCTGTGCTGCCAAGATTGGGATGTGTTCCCAAAGCTCCCGAAGACACAGTTCCTTCTGTCTTCGTTACAGACCTATCGCTCTGGTCAAATCTCTGTTTCTTCTTGTGTAAAATGGGCTTGCAGTGAGGCTGCTGCTGTGAGTACCTGAGACATTATGAATGAACACGTGAGTGGCAGATGGCATTATGAACAATCACCTTTAGTAACTGCTACCGTCATTTCCCTCCCACTTTAACACACACACACACACACACACACACACACACACACACACACACAAGCTTGATGCTTCTAGTTGGTCTCTAAGTGCTTGAAGAGATCAATGAGGAAGACTGGAGCTGGGTATAAGAAATCACACTCCATCTTGCAGAAAGATAAGCACAACCAAGGAAGACTCACTGATCCTCTTAAATATAGAGACTTAGAGAGCTCTACCCTCTAGCAGGTTGGGAGGGGTGGACCTCTGGATAATTGAGAGCCGTACAGACCCAAGATAGAAAACTCTCACAAGAGTAGATCTGAACAATGTTCTTATTTTCTTTCTTAGTCATAAGATTGGTTAACCATCACCTCTGGATAGAAGATAAGACTAAATCCTGCTACCAAAACAGATCTTGTCACTGGGCTGGCTATCTCTGCCACATTAAAAAAAAAAAAAAAATTATCCAGAGGTTATTCTGCCTCAGTCAGTGTTACAGACATTGGGGATAAAGCAGAAAACAAAACAGAAACACTCTCACCCTTAGGTAGTGGTGTGTGTGTGTGTGTGTGTGTGTGTGTGTGTGTGTGTGTGTGTGTACAACAGAAGAGAGAACACAGCAATAGCTAGGTATGAATCCACCTGCCTCTGAGCACGATCCCCCACGGTGAGATGGGTCACCTGGATCCTCCTTCACTCATCTTTGCAAGCCAAGGATACACAGCCATCTCTGCCTGTCGTGGTTATTCCAGAGAGAAAGACTGACTGGACTCTTTCCTCTAACAGTCAATAAGTATAGCCCACTGGGAAAACAACTCAATAGTAGAGATGCATGTGTGAGGTCCTGGGTTCCATCCCCAATATGAACCACAACAAACAAGATAGTAAACTAAGGCAGGGATCCATCTGTCTTGACTCAGGTGTTTGCTCCTTCCCTTTCCCGAAGGATGCCAGGAAAGACTAAAATCCTGGAGGCAGTGCAAGGTTAGAAATAGTGATATTCTTTAGAAACCAAAGGACTGGAAAGGGTGGAGCTGTATTCAGAGGTAATTAATTACATTACTAGCTAACCTGGGCCTCATGTATCAGCTCGTCTGTGATCATGATGTCAACATGTTATTAATATGTATTAACAAGGAGAACATTGAGGCACTGAGATGAAATAAAGTGGTCCAAAGTCACACAGTGGTAAATAGCACATCTGGGTCAGATATCAATCCCAGGTAGCCTGGTTCCAAGGCTTTCATACCCAATCATGACCTAGCTGCTTATCTAAGGATGAGGTTTCAGAGAACAGAGGCTCCTCCCCAACTGAAACCTACCCCCTACAATGAAGGTCCTTAGAACACCAGGAGTTTCCTTCTGGTCACTTTTTCTGTCCAGGGTTTTCAGCTTTTGTTTGTTTTGAGGCAGAGTTCTCACTCTGTAGTCCAGGCTATACTCCAACTTGTAGCAATCCTCCTGACTCAGCTTCCCAGATGCAGGGTTACACACCTAGCACCCCTCCTACTTCTTTGAAGCACTAACCTAGAGATGCCAGGAGCCTTCTTTTCCACTTTTCTGTCTCTTGGCAGATAAGGAAACTGAGTCTGGGAAAGGACTTGCCTAAAGTCATTTTCAAACTAGGCACCTACACTCAATCGTGGTCTTGGCAGAGCTCATTCACTGCCAGCCAGGCTGGAACTGAACACCAAAGTCTCTGAGGGAAGAGCTACTGCCTTGGCTAGAGACTGTTCTGGGTTCAGCTGCCCACACTGCTGGGCACCCTAGTGCCAATAGAACAAAAAAAGAAGAATTAGAAGAAGAGGAAGGAGAAGAAGAAGAAGAAGAAGAAGAAGAAGAAGAAGAAGAAGAAGAAGAAGGAGAAGGAGAAGGAGAAGGAGAAGGAGAAGGAGAAGGAGAAGGAGAAGGAGAAGGAGAAGGAGAAGGAGAAGGAGAAGGAGAAGGAGAAGGAGAAGGAGAAGGAGAAGGAGAAGGAGAAGGAGAAGGAGAAGGAGAAGAAGAAAGAGAAGGAGGAGAAGGAGGAGGAGGAGGAGGAGGAAGAGGATGAGGATGAGGAGGAGGAGGAGGAGCAGGAGGAGGAGAAGGAGAAGGAGAAGGAGAAGGAGAAGGAGAAGAACTAGAAGAAAGAGGGAAGGATGAGGCGGCTCCATCCTCTTTGGAATTAGAAGAGAGTGTCAAGGCCCACCTGAATTTGAGGTCACACTGCCAGGAGGATGGTTTAGTCTCTCCATGCTTGGGGAGCCTCAATTTCCATCCATTCTCTGAGTTTCCTTTTCTCCTCAGAAGGAAGATGAAGGCTCTTCCTTGGGTGGTGTAGAGGTGGGGGAAGGCACAGAGGAGAGGAGGGCGAGGCTGCCTGTGCAGGTGCTGTACCAAGGGAGGGCGGGAGTACGGGGGGGGGGGATTGCTTATGCCACATCAATTCAACAACTTCAGAATTTTGAGTTCTAGACCAGAGAACCCTTAGCCCCTTCCTCACACACTCTGAAAGAGGCTGGAAGAGGGTGTGGGAGGATACAGGCTGGAGAAGGAGGGGCAGGGATACAGGATCTACCTGAGATCTACCCCAATCTGATATAGTCAGAGTAAGGACTAAGCATTGTGTTCTACTCCAGCCGCCCCCAAATCCAGACCCAACTCTTCTTGAATAAAAGATTTCCACCTTTGGTGAAGCTGGGGTCAAGGTTAAGAGCACCAGGTCTGATCTAAAGAGCCATTTTCTGTCTCCTGCTTCTGCCTGGCAAGTTGAAAGGCTTACCTAACTCACTAGATGGAGGGAGAGGCTCTTAGCTCTGTCCCGTTCAGTGAGGCTTTGCCAGAAGTCAAGGATGTTCACCCAGGCCCTAAATTCATCTACCCAAAAATGAATTGCCCAAAACTCTCCTAGGAAAATAAACTTCGAGTAGGGGTCTGGCCAATCAACTGGGAGGGAAAGTGTGACCACATTCAGGCATCCCTCTTTCTCTAAGAATATTATGCCATATTTTATATCATATCATATTATATATCATAATTATATTATATAGCCGTGATTTGTTTACAATCCTAACGTGAAGGAAATCACTCGTGGGTGTTGGTACCTACTGCCCTTCTCCTGAGCACACATATATTAATTAGACAAGTCTTAAAAGTCTTGGAAAAGCCAGGCAGTGGTACAAGCCTTTAATCTTAGCACTCGGGAGGCAGAGGCAGCCTGGTCTTTAAAGTGAATTCCAGGACATCCAGGGCTACACAGAGAAATCCTGTCTCGGGGGAGGGGGGCTTGAAAGCAAAAAAAAATATTCATACCTCCTGGCACGCATCTATACTCTGCCTCTAGCGGTTCCAGTCTTTCATTCCCTACCTGTTTTTGCTCTCGCCCCAACCGGTAGCACATTGCGACTGGGACCTGGGAGGCCGTGCACCTGTGGGTCTATAGGTCTTCATTTGCCCCCTGCCCGCAGTGGTGCAGAATACCTGTTCTTTTAGCTTTAGAACTTCAGCGACTTCTTGGGCCCCCTCGACTTGGACCTAACGACGTCTTGGGGCCTCAAAACATGTACCCAAGGCCATGGGACCAGAAAACCCTTCTTAAGGGATCGGCCAAGGAGCTAAGCGCTGCATCTCGACCTCTGGTGGCTTGCCTGACAGTACTGGATTCCCTCATCCGAAGTGTCTCTGTGGCTCAGGAGATGTCCAAATTACTCTCACCCTGGCACTCAACTCAGGCCCTGGCAGGAGATGGGAGGGGAAGCGTTTCTTTCTTAACTGTGGCGGCCACCTCGCTGTCCTGCCCAGCAGAAGCCTGTGCAGTCTTGGGCACTCAGGCCTTTCGTAGTGTTCCTCTCGGTGCCTCTGGTTTGCCACTGTCTATCGGACTCAAAATCAGGATATCTCAGGATATCGGATTTGCCTAAGAATCAGGCTTACCGTATCTCTATAATTTATTCTAACCTCGAGGTTCCAGAAAATTCTCTCATGGATGTCAATAAGCACGCTGTGCCTCACAAGGGAGAGGTGGCGGGTTGTTCGTGGGAAATGTAAAAACTCGCCTGGTGGTGGGTGACATCGTTTCCCCTGTCTCTTGTTTTCGGTCATCCTCAAAGAATTTTCTCCCCAAGAGGAACCCAGCAAGTTTGAAACACATTTCTCCTGTCTGATTCTGTGAGCTGGAGATAAGTTATCTTAGTGGGCTTTTCGAAACGATTTAAAACAACAGTAACAGAGAGCAATCCAGATAGGCCCCAGGAGGACGCACACCACTGGTATTTCCGACCTCAGGACATTACTGACATTGAGCACCTCAGCAGCCTGGGGTTTGCCCCACACAGTGCCTGGCCTAAGTCGGGAGCTGTCCTCGGCTGGTCCACGTCGGGTGTGTAAAAGCCTGGAGGAGCCTGCGCTCCGTGCCCCGGCTGGCGCCCGCCAAGCTCTTACTACCGAGGCGAGGACGTCACTAAAGCCGGTGGTTCTTAGGGATTCCGTAGTCGCGGCAGCGAGGGCAAGATCGGGTTTGTCCCACGACCTTGGCGCCAGTAAACTGGAGAATGAGACAGACCCCAATTTTCTCCCTTTGGAGTTGAAACAAAACCTGAAAGCCCGAGGTTGTCCGCACCGCCAGAGGTGGCGCCTCAGCGGCGGGTGCCCGCGCGGTTCCCAGGCCTGGGTTCCACGTCCCGTCCTAGTTGTCCAGTTAGTTAGCTGGTTAGCCAATAGTTAACTCCCAGGCGACATTTATGTAAACGCGAGGCCAGATCCCACGAGCCTCTGCGGCCTCCAGCCCAAGAGCTCGGCTGGGCTCCCAGAGGAGGTTTGGAGGGAAATTCCTGGTAATTAGAGGGGAGGTTTTCCCGGGGCGCCCCTCTGTGAAGTGGCCCTGGCTCCAGAAGAGGAACAAAGGGCTAAGGTGCCTGCGTTCGGCGCGCCCTCCAGTCCGCGCGCCCCGGCATCCCGCCCCCTCTCCGTGTCGCGGCGGCCGCAGGCTTTGTGCGCTGGGACCGCGCGCCGAGCTGCACCTGCCCGGCTTTAAGTACCTTGGCTAGGCAGCGAGGGCGGCTGTTCTAATCGCCATCTCCAAAGTACCTGCTCATGAATAAACACCAGCCCCATTTGTCAGGTACTTAGCGCTCATTGTAAAAGGGAAATTGGTCCTTTTCTGAAAGTGTCTATCCTCAACCCATCAGCACAGTCCTGGTTGTAGAATTTCCCCCACCCTTCACACACACACACACACACACACACACACACACACACACACACACACACACACACACCACGAGGCTCTTCCAAGCTAAGATAAACTCGCTTTTCTTCCGGTAAGTGCGTGATTGAGCTGCGACAATAGGCCGAGAGGAGGAGGCCGCTGGGTCAATAGCCTACGTCTCTCCCATTGATAGGAAAAGTCAGCACCGAGCGGGGCCTTTGGGAAACCTCATTCTGCGTCTGCCACAGGGGTTTTTGCAAGTCGAACTTGCATAAACCCGCAGACACTCTGCCCAGTGCTCAGAAAAATACTGGAAACAGGTCTGAGATGTCCGTTATTCCTACCAATTTTGGTACCTCGCTGTAGTGTTATATCTCCCACTTTCTCCGCTCGCTCGGGCGTTATAGTCTGGTCTGGCTCTTGAGTCTTGGGCACTTGAGACAGAGAATATAAGGATCCGGACAACACATTTTGCAAACGCTCTGGCCAGTTGCGGAGGGTGGGGTGGCGCTTCCAGGAACCCGGTTGCACCGAATGAACTAAGCTTGCGTCGCAGCTAAGGGTTCAGAACGCACGGTAGTTCCTGCCAATACACTCGTGCTTGCCTCCCAGAGGGTATAAAAACTTAGGCAAACAGCTATGCATTTTTAAGTTCACAGGAAAGCAGTATCCTAAACCCCAAGTAGCCCATTGGCGTCCTGGTGGTGCGTTTCTTTTCCACCCATATATTCTTCTGTGCTTTCTGTGCGCCTGTCCCCAGGACTCTTTCCAGGGTGAAGCACAGTGATTTTCTAGACCTTCGGACAACCACGTGCAGCCCTGAAAATGAAAGTGTTTGCTAAGTGGAGATTTCTCTAAATGAGCGGAGGAAAGTGGCTTTGTCTTCACTTGGCTCTCTCCCGATTTCGTTCTGTGTTTACAAACACCAGTCCTTACACCAAGCCCAGCTCTGCAGCTCAGCTCTTGCCTGATTCACGAAGGTGGCCACGTGGGATTATAGGGTCTGAATGTTCAGATATACAAGACATGAGTGAAAATGGGGGGTCCTAAAATGTTCTCCTTACACTGACCATGGTTGGCCTTTGCACATTCAGTCTCTAGATCCCTGCCAACTTAGGAAGGACTCTGTGGTTAGATCCAATGTGAGCCGACCAAGTTAGGGGAGATCTGCAGGCAGACCAGACACTTAAGCCAGGTTGGGGAGGGGGGTTTGCTATAGGCCCCATCAGGTTAACCAAAGAACCAGGACTGTTCTGAAGGTTCTGGCTGATCCCAGATTTCCATCTGGGCTCAGAGACCAGACTCTCCAGATCCTGTCCAGTCCTGGCAGATCAACCACACTAAAGAAACAAAGTCAAACTCAGCTGCTTATTTAAGTAATATTCTCAAAAACAGCAAGATCTTGTTTCTCTTTGTGAGTAGCAGCTGGTAGCTGGTGGGGCAGGGCACTGGCGTGAGGATGGACACATTGGAGTGAGGAAAAGGGTAAATGACTTTAGGGGACAGGTTTAAAGATGGGAATGGCTCAGAAATCTCAGGTGTCTGCCCCAGGGAATCAGGAACTGAGCTGCCCCACAAGATCCCTTGCTTATTTGTAGAATAGTCTGAAATTCCAGTTGACAGACCTCATGGGTTAATGTTGGAATGTCTTAATGGTGAGAGTGCATGTACTTCTTTACAAATTTATGGATCTGAGGAGGCCAGTTGCTGCAGGAACTGTTTTCCCTTCCAGGGCAATGGATTGGCCTTAGATCATAGCAGAAGCTATAAGAGTTTTAAGCCCGTACTTTCTCCCTTTGGTGTTCAAAATTCCCCCCTTTCTGGGTCAAACCCTTGTGTACATCCTTGCTGCCCTTCAAGGAACCAGCCTCATTCCCCCTAAAAGCCAGGGGTAGGGCATAGTCTAGTGGGAACAGAGCACAGGGTAGTTAGTTTCAGATCTGGTTAGTCTACCTGGTGGGGCAGCGGGGACCAGAGGCCTGGCTCAGCTGTTGGGAAACTCCTTCTGCTTTGACTTTGGTCACACAAGAAAGGCAGACCTGCCTCAGCTTGCACTCTTTGTGCTCCTATCGCTGCCTTGCTCAAATCTCTACAATAGTCTCTTCCTCCCAATTCTCACTGCCCTTGTCTTGGTCCGTGGCCTGTGAAGCCTCTGTGCAGGCCAACAAGGGACTGTTGGGGTGCAGAAGCTCTCCCGTGCTGCCCAGGGTGCAGCTATGACCCCTGAGCATGATTATACATTTCACCTCTAAAAGGAGTTGACAAGAAAGCTATAGTCTCTTCGCATCACCTTCCAAAACCCCCTTGTTTCTTTGAGAGGATTCAGAATTCCTGCCTATGGTGTTTTCATCTTCAAGCCAATTTGCCTCAGGTTGCCAGGCCTCTTGCTCTGGCTATGTGAAGCCCACATACCACTGACTGCAGCAGGGGTTATAGGCGGAGAGGACCCCTGCTGCATCAATAGTGCAGAGGATGCTCTCATTCTCCACAACCAACGAGCACAGCCCTTACTAGCGGAGAGAACTGGCTGCAATCTCCCTAAGCCCTGGTTGCAGAAGTCCCAGGGCAGGCTTTTCTGCAAGCTTCTAAGCCTACCCCTTCTCGACCTGTGTTGGGTAAGAAAGAGATTCTGGCTCTTTCTAGGGCTTTTCACGTGCTTTCTTTGCCTAAAGCGTCTTAGAATACACCAGAGATCATCAGCCAGGGTTAACTTCGGGTGTGCACCCTGCCACCCGGCCTTGACCCTGACATCTTCCACACAACCTTCATTAGCAATCTGTGGAGGGTGGAGGGGCAGGGTGTGCCTAGAAGCCTTTACAGACGAGAGGCTGCGATTTTCTCGCTCCCGCAGTTTCGTGGTCTCAATTCCACTCTGGCTGTGCAGTTTCCAAGCTCTTCTCACTGCTGAGAAGAAACCCAGCGGCATAGATTTCACCGTTCAAACTCTTGAGTCAGGTCTGCAGTTGCCTACGTTAGAGCGGACTTCCTTCGGAGCCCTCTATCACAGGTCTACAGGTAGAGGGCGCCCTGGGAGATACCAGAGAGGGTTTGAACGCCTTTCCTGGGTCCCTGGCGCCACACTGTGGGGCTAGATGATTCACAGCCACACCTGTCATCGCTGCTTCCCAAACTGGCAGAGTCTCTTCTTGGACAAAGCTACCGAAGCAGGCATGAAAGTGGGTGGGAAGGAGGCGTCCCCACCTACAACCGGAAGGATGCCGGATACTGCTTCCCAGCAGATCTTTTTATATCCACGGGAACACCGAAAGGAGTCATTGTTAGGCGCGCTGTGGAGGTGTGCGCGTGCCAGCAGTGTGTGCATGTGTTCACATTAAGTGTGCAGAAGTGGGGTGGGGTGGGGTGGCAGAGAGCATAGTCCCTGAGATGGCTCTTAATTCTGAGTTGGTAGAGTTTTTCTAGAACATTTAGTTCAAGTAATCTCTCCTCTATTTGTGTGTGTGTGTCTGTCTGTCTGTGTGTCTGTGTGTCTGTGTGATGTAGTAGCCCCGACAGATCTTGAACTGACCCTCCTACCTTAGCCTCCCTAGTGCTGGAGTTACAGGTATATATATACTCCCCTCAACCAACTTGAGCATTCCTGTTAGTGGCAAAAAACTGAAAATTAAAAAATAAAAATGGAGGCCCAGGGATTGGGACAGATTTATCTAAGGTCTTGTAGCAGTTACAAGCAGTGCAATGTTGACCCAGCCGAGGCTGGGAAAGAGCCACCTCTCAACTGTTATCTATGCGTCACACCCTCTGCTGTTAAACACTGCAGTGAGGGGACTGTAGAGTGAATAAATACATTTTAAAAAAAAATTGAAATTGTACCAGGTCCATGTTTCTGGGATCACATTTGAAAGCGTGTGAGTGTGTGTGTGTGTGTGTGTGTGTGTGTGTGTGTACACGCTCATGCTGTGTTTGCCCATGGAAAGGTAAACATGTTCTATGTATTGCAAGAAGATGTTCTTGTGCCTATGAAAGTGTGCATTCGTGGGGTGCTGTGTGTAAGGTGGTGTAGAATAATAAAGAGCCGTATGTATCTAGGTAGTGTGCTCATAGGTAAAGAGATAGCTAAGACCGGGAGTAACCACTTCTCCCAACAGTGTGCGCGGCACACATGTACCTGGTGCTCGTCACTGATCCCCACCGCCTGCTTTCCCTACTCCTTCAGATGAGCCCTGGAGCACACTCATCCGTGAGCCCCAAAGAAGGGAGAATCTAAAAGAGAGGGTGGGAGGGTCAAGGGGTGCTGGATCCAGGGTGTGGCCATGTCCCAAAGCCCAGCAGGCTCCAAGGGCTGCAATTAGGCAAAGCTTCTGGTTTGCAGAGGGAGGAGGAGGATTATAGCAAATTCATTTCTGTTTTCCAGCTCAGTAAGCCTGCAGCATGTCCCTGATGTTAGCATGAGAATGAGCCAGAGCTCTGTGAACCCCTCCCCACCCGACCTGCTGACCCCTCTCCCCCCCACGTGAATAGCGGGACTCACAGCCTCGACAGCCTCTCCAACCAGGGCCTGCAAAGCCAGTCCTACTCTGGGTAATTTAATATATTTTAAGCCCCCGGTGGCTTTATTTTCCCTCCTTTTTGAGTTTGTTTTAGGCATTCACAGCTCTCACCCCGTCATTAGACAGCCTTATTTGACGGATGGAAGGACCTGCTATGAGACCACAGCCCTTTGTGTCCCCCACATAAGCTGGGCTTCCCCGTAATTAGAATGGTATTCCCAGCCATTGAGGCCTTTCATGAGGCGGAACAAAAACTCCCCGAGATGAATATCCCCCAACTCTCAGCCCCCTGGATGGAAAAGGGACTGTGAGTTAAAGGGACTCCTTGGGGGAAGGTAGTCTGTGACCATGGACAGCTGAGACCCTGCCAGGAGCAGAAATTTAGAGGTCACAGGGAGTGGGCTCCAGACAAAGGTTGGTCAAGGTCTTCCCCAGGTACTTAGCCAGTCCCAGACCTGCTTGGTTCAGCCATTGTGGCAGAGGACCCGTGTATATTCACAGAATTGGGGACATGGTAGTAAGCTAGAGCATACATGTAAATAAGCAGCCATCTGGATCTCACTTAGAAATGATTTCACAACACACAGGGTCTCTTTCACAGGTCTGGGGATTAGACTGTAAACAGTCATATCCGCATGCATGCTCAGGACAGGGCCATGGTGTCACAAACCAGGTTGGAAAAGAGTTGCTAATGTACGCATGTGTCACAAGCACTGTCCTCCAGACATACAGCGCTATCGCAGTGTGTCTTGTCTGTATACACACACTCACAAGCAGATAGACCATCCTGAGGGGATGTTGCTTGTGAATACATATTCTTGCTCATGTGCACACACTCATATTCCCACACACAGGTCTTCTGTGGCGATGGGGCATTAACCAGCTCTTGTGCCTTGAAATGATTCCATTTTTCTTTCCCAAAGATACAGACTTGCTTCTGACTGCCTTCCTAGGTCTATGGTTAGCCTGTGTTCAAATACAGATTGACCTGCACATATATGCGTGGATTTGTGCACATTGTCTGTGCGTACTAACACAAGAACATGCTATGGAATACTACAGAACCAAAATGCTGTTACATACCGTCATGACCAGACATGCAAGAAAGCCTCAAAAAATACCAGGTGGGTTGGCTTCTTCTGGGGGCCTCGGATTTCCAGTGGCTTTGGGAAGAAGAAATCTTTTGTTGTTGTTGTTGTTTCCACTGAAGCTGGCTTTAAGAATAAAAAGCAGGCGTGTGGCTATCTGGTTGGTCAGGAGCTTTTCCCCAGGAGAAGCTGAGAGGCTGCTCGTTATCCTGGCATCGAGCAAAAGGCAAATCCAGGTTTCTAAGTGCCATCTAGGAGGGACAGTAAATGCCCATTTTTGTGAGGATTAAAGGTGTGTACCACCATCACCTGGCTAAACCTTATCTTCTCTTGGAAATGTGGGTGACCATCTTACTCATGCTGGAACTGCTGGTGGTGCAGATTATTATGAAACCCCAACATCTCTATCTGAATAAAATACACATTTATTTCTCTTTGTAGAAAAAAATAAGGGATTTTTATTATTTAATTTAACGCTATGTAGCCCTGGTAGACCTGGAACTTGCTGTGTAGACCAGGCTACTCTCAAACTTGCAAGTCATCCCCACCCCCCTGTTTTTCAAGACAGAGTTTCTCTGTGTAGCTCTGGCTGTCCTAGAACTAGCCCTGTAGACCAGGTTGGCCTTGAACTCAGAGATCTGCCTGTCTTTGCCTTCTCAGGGCTGGGATCAAAGACATGTGCCACCACAGCCTAGCCCATCAAAAGCTTCTTGTTTTTTTTTATATTATTTTTGGCGGCATGGGTGGCTTCAGCTTTAAAGTGGGCCTGGTAGCAGTCCCAGACCTATGTGAGGGTTGTGACGGGAAATGTGATGAAAAATCCGACGATGCCTCATCTATACAGTACGCGCTCAATTCGTGTTAGCCACGGTGCCTGATATTAGAGTTCTCGGTATTTATTGGGCAAACCAGAGCATTTAAAGATTTTTAGTCTTTGCATTCAGGATAAAGTGTGAAAATAAGATCTTGGCAGTCTCTTGTAAGTTACTTGGTCAGAGGCAGAGGTTACGGGGTGAGAGAGCAAATTGCAGGCACAGAGTTCCTTGAAGTTAAAACAGGATTTCAGCGAATGGGGTGTAACTCTTCCGTAGAGCACCTGTCTGACATGTGTGGTGCTAGAATTATATTATTACTAGAATACAATAATATATTGTTATATGTTATTTATATATTACTAGAATTCAATAATAATGAGGGGGAAGAAAGGGGGTGGAGGATAGGAGAGAGGGAGGAAGAAGGAAGGAAGGAAGGAAGGAAAAGAATACACAAGTTTTCTATGTTTGCTCAGGTTGTTACTGCGGGAGTCAGCAGGGGGAGCCCAAGGTGCCGGAGCACGCAGGCGCCAAAAGGGAACTCGCAGAGGATTACACGTGCCTCTCAGCACCTACTGTGTGCAGTGTAAACGCAGGAAGACACGGAATTTGGGGTTCTGGTGGCCAAGTGAGGTGCTCAAGGATAAATGTAGAGGCCAGACTTCCGTAGCCCGAGGGCACTTTCGCTGAAACACTGCCTGGCCTTGGGTCCTGCAGAGGCCTGGGTTGCTGTAAGTTCAAAGCCAAAGACAGTCCCCAGGCCACGCTGTGGAGTTAATGAGGACCTGTTCTTAGCGGAGGGTGCAGTCTCTTCGCAGCACCCCCACTACCGGCTCAGAGCAGGCACCCACTGTTACTTCTCAGGGCTGGAGGCGTGGCACAAATGTCCCCACTCGTGGCAGTGTGGAGGTGAAAACTGCACCTAGTCTCCCTCCCTTACACACCCCTGCATCGTCCCTACTCTAGCACTGGCAGGGCTGAGTGGTTGCCTCGACGGTGGCATTCCCGACTCCATGTTTTCCCACGCTAGGTTTTCTTGTTCACTACCTTGCGCTGACAGATGGATCACAGAAAGAAGACCTAATCCAGGACCCTGGTACACCTGCCGGAATGAGTGCAGCAATGTGTAATGTGTAATAGTTGTTTTCACAGATATTTTTAAATACCAGAGCTCCTGACAGTCCATCATTCCAGCTAATTAAAAATCAGTTGCCTCTCAGCTTCTAAAAATGCCAAAATTTGCAAGATGTGGAAAGATGGTAGACTTTTTTTTTTCCTAGCTCCTGAGCAGACAGGTACGCCGCAGGCAGGGTGTGGTCTGGGGTCTGCTTCTGCTAAGGAGACAATGCAAAGGAACTCCTTTGCTTGGTTTGTCATGTGCAAAGATGGAGGAGCCCACGGAATAGAGGGACTCCTGCTCTAGCATGTGTGAAAAACTCTTCCCAGGCTGCTTCACTTTCTACACCCCTCCTTCCACTTTGTCCATCAGGGTCCAGAGCCTGGCTCCTATCCTCTCAGTGCTGAGGCATAGATGGGTTCAAGTCCTCAAGCTCCACATTTCCACTAGGTGACCTTAGCTGGGTTATTTAACCCATTGGGCCAAAAAACAAAAACAACAACAACAATAAAAAACTCACCAGACAGAAGATGCAGGCAGGCCCCTTGTGGGGGGACATCAGGGCACCATGGCAAAGGCACTGTTGAAATGTTGTCTTGTTTAACCCTTCTCCATCAGAGAAGCCCCACTCCTGGTGCTCAGGTGAAGAGACCCATGTTTTTGATGAAGGGCAGCTGGACGTTGTTGTTCCTGGGGCAGTGAGCGAAAGTCTTCAATAGTTCCCTACGCTTTTTTCAATTTATTTTCTGAGACCAACCAGACATAGTAGTACAATGCCAGTAAATCCCAGCACTTGAAAAAGGAGGCAGGAGTTTGAGGCCAGTCTGGCTGATGTAATGAAACCCTCTCTCGAAATGGCAACAATAACAGTTCTGAGGGGTGGCAAGGGGCATCTATGGTGACTGGCTGAAGGCTGAGGTCCCTCACCAGAGGTCTTGGTTTAAGGAAGTGGAGAAAGGCAGGACAGTAGACCTCCGGGCCTCACTTTTCCCAACTGTGAAATGGGATTGCCTGTTTTACAGATGACAAATGGTTGCTTGGGGCTCAGCAGAAGTCAGAAGGGTCTAGAAAGATTCTGGGAAATAGCTGGAGGTTGGAGAAAGGTTTCTTCTAGGCATCTTCTGGTGTAGATGGTTTCCAGGAGAATCCTATGACCAGTAGTTCATTTCTGGTTTCCTCCAGAGAGGGACTTGGTTGTCCTCTATTTCAAAAGTAGAGAAACTAAGATGGCGACCATCAAAAGAGAAATCGACTTCACTGAATGATGGAGACCAAAAGGTTTCCTCGGAGGTCTGAAGCCTTCACAGTCACACCAAGAAACCCTGTCCTAGGTACAACCCTGTTTGTGTATCCACTTACTGTTTCCTAAGGGTGGAGCAGGTTTAAACTGCTCAGTTTTAGGGACTTCTAAGGACAAAGTGAATATCAGCACTCGACCCAGTGCAGAAAGTTTCCTCCCCTGGCTGGGGGGAGAGGGGGGTTGCTGGCCAGGGAATCAGTGTGCTGCTCTGGGAGTCATGTGTTGATCCAAGGAGGGTTCCCACAGGTGACTTAAGGGTGACAGCTAAAGCAGAGGTCTCACTGGAACTTCTTTCCCCTCTCCACAGAGAAGTTGAGAGAAAGCACGTATTTGGAGGCTGGAAACCTGGAGGTCATTTCTGAGCAAGAAATCCAGGAACCCTTCAGGTCTTCAATCTCTGCTCCCAGCACCTTGGTCGAGATGGCTCCAGGGAAGAGCCTGAGGGGGCGATTCAGTTCCAGAGCTCTAGTGGCGCCACCCAAACTTGAAAAAGAATCATGGTGATCGCCAGAGAAGGAATCTCATCGGAACTAGACTTCGTTCAGGGGGCACCAGTAGCAAAGAGGCTCCTGGATTGCATCCTGACTGCCCTGGAGGGAAGATTTGGCCATTGGTGTAGGAGGTAACGAGACAACCCGGTTCTCAGAGAAGCATCTTCGTTGTTCTTCGTTCTTCAGGACAGGAGCTTAGCTTGCAGTGCAGAAAGCCCCTGTGGCTAGACCGCGCCCAGCACGCTCCCACCCACTCCTCCCCACAACCCGAGTCAGACCTGGTTCTGATTTTAATTCTCCAGCCTTGGGAATGACAGACCTACTTCAGAGGTCTTGCTTGCCCTTGCGCCCTCCCTGACTTCCCACCGCGTCCCGGATTCCCGTGGTGCGTGTGGGGCTTGTGTTCACTCACAGAGGCCATCAGATGATGTGCGCGGTAGTTTTCTTCACTTTAGAAGGTAGCAAACTGTTTTCAAAGGTGGGGTATTTTCAGAGGAAGGATGCCAAGACCCATTCCCCAAGACGCCAGGCTCTGTGGGGCGCAGGGAGTAAAAGGTCTGATTAGTTTGGTTCAGGTCACAGAGCTTCGCGTGCCTAGCTGGCCGAGAGCTGTTCTTTTAGTGGTGCTGAAAGTGAGGCCAGCTCTGCCCGGTTGCCCACAAGCTGTCTATAACTCAGCCACTGCCCTCCTTCCTGCTTAGAGTCACAGGCTAAATGATTCGCTATTGTCTGACAACAAATCCCGGTAACCACCTAATGGGTCTGATTGCTTCCAGTTGCAATCCACCCCCCCCAATCCTTTCTCCACTGAGCACCTAGTGGTCTTTCCTTTCTCTCCTTATTGGTTCGAATGTTTAAAAATTATGTTTATCTATCTATCTATCTATCTATCTATCTATCTATCTATCTATCTATCATGTTTTTTTTCCAGACAGCGTTTCTCTGTGTCGTCCTGGCTGTCCTGGAACTCTGTGCACCGGGCTGGCCAGGGACTCAGAAATTTGCCTGCCTCTGCCTCTCAAATGCTGAGATTAAAGGCATGCATGTGCCATCATGCCTAGATGCATAATAATAATAATTATTATTATCATTATTATTGTTGTTGTTGTTGTTGTTATTATTATTATTATTATTATTGTGTAGAGTATATTTCCTGCTTGCACGTAGAGTGCCCAAGGAGGCCAGAAGAGGGCATTGAATCCTCTGGAACTGGAATTTCAGATGATTTTGAGTCACCCCTCAGGCGTGTGTGTGTGTGTGTGTTTGTGTGTGTGTGTGTGTGTGTGTGTGCGCTAGGATTCAAACCCGTTTCTCTGGGAGATCAGCCAGTGCTCTTAGCCACTGAGCCATCTCTCCAGCTCCCCTCCTTTTCTCAGACGTGCCTCAGGTAACACAGGCTGAGACAGACCTCGAACTTCTGATCCTATTGCCTCTAACTTCCACTGGCTAGGATTACCTGAAGCCATGCTTTGCCCAGTGCATGCACGCTCTTCTGCTCCTCTCGGGATGCCAGGCGCATGCTATCCTGCTAAGCTGCACCAGCAGCACTGGAATGGCTCCTCCCCTCACATCCTCAGCTCCCCTGTCTTTCTCTTCTATTTCCTTTTTGAGATAAAGTCTCAGTTTGTAGCCCAGGCTAGCCTGGAACTTTCTACATAATCCGAGATAACCTAGAATCTGCACTCCTCCTGCCTGTGACTTGCAAGTGCTTGGTTTACAACTATGGATCACCATACCCAGCTAGACTGGCAAGGGCATACTGATCAAGGGGCAAAACTGATCACCCCTAAAATCCATCTACAGTCTTCATGTCGTTCAAAATAAAACAAAGTTCTTGCCACAGTGAAGAGGTCCCTTCTCTCTGGCAATAACCTGGTGCCTGCCTCCTCTCACCTGTCGGGATGGAGCCACTGCTGAGCTCTGGCTTAATTCTGGTGTATTCTGAAGATAAAACCATTAAGATTTGACAAGGAACCTGGATGGTGGTAAACACCCTTAACCCCAGTACTCAGGAGGTAGAAGCAGGCAGATCTCTGAGCTCAAACCAAGCCTGGCCCACAGAGTGAATTCTAGGACAGCCTGGGCTACATAGAGAAACCCTATCTTAAAACAAAACAAACAAACCAAAAGAAACAAACAAACACCAAAAAAACCCACAAACAAAGACTTGCCAAGAGGTGAGAGGTGAATTGTGGGAAGGCCTGTGGAGCCAGGCTGCCTGTGGTGGTACTTATTATCTAGACCTGCTGCCATCTTGCTTCCAAAACTACATCACGGTGGGATGGCAGGGAAACTGGTAGCATCCAATGACACTGAACAGAGGGGTTCTGCTGCTCAGGACTCTGCCCACCCTCTGACATGTTTTACCCCCACCCCACTTCCGTTTCAGAGGAGGAAGCAGATCACAGATGGGAAGTGAGTGGCCCAGGGTCATACAGCTGGAAAGCCACAACTCCAGCTCCGAAGAAACAGGTGAGCCCACGGACTTCATCTCAGGCAGAGGCACGATGGTGCCGACCCTGGGACCAGGCGGCCTGCGTGTAATCCCAACTCCGCCAGCTAGTGACCTCACCTCTCCATGCCTGTGTTTCCTTGTCAGGAAGAGATGATGGTCCCCCTGCTAGCCTCGCTGTGAAGACTGAGGAGACAATGCATAGGTACTGCTGTTATCAATGCTGTTCTTACTGCTCTAAATCTGAGCTTCTCCCTGAGCATGGCGGGCAAGTCCAGAGGGTGGCGAGAGAAGCCAGGCTGAGAATTTCTTGCCTCATCATCCTCAGTGTGCAGGAGCAGAGAGGGCAGAGGACAGAGGAGGGGCCGCGTGACTGCCAGGGCTCCTAAGCAATTTACTGGAGGAGCTCATTTGGCAACTCTGATTCCAAGTTAATTAAAGATGGCCACTAGGGGTCATTGCCATGGTGACAATTAGGCCAGAAAGAAGCCTCATTAAGGTGCGGTTTTAACTAGGCCAGTCGTTTTTAACCTAAGGTCTGTGGGAAAGGGAGTCAGCTTGCTTCCTTTCTCTCCTCCGTGTTCAGATCCGTTTTCAGACAGTTCTGGCAGAGGAGGAGGGAGGCAGAGGAGGAGTCCTAGGCTGAGTCCCCCTGGGTCCCAGCAGGGCAACAGGTTTCTCTGTGACAGTCACCCTTAGGGAGGGTGGAGGCCATGATGCCAAAGCAGGAAGAGGAGAGGAGGATTTAGTTCAGTGTCATAGGAGACCTTATCACCCGATCTGCTTCCCGAATTGAGTGAGGCAAGCTGTGCGGTGGGTGACAATGGAGTACATGAAACTTACTTCTGTGTTGAATTGAGAATGCGCGGAGCTTAAAGCCTGTCTCCGTTCATAGCACTGTAATATGTTTGAGCCACCCACCTCCTATCTCAGTACTGAGACCGGAAGATATCGACATCCAGGCCAGCCTCAGACACTTAGTGAGACCCTGTTTCATGGAGGTAGAGTGTGGGGGTAGCGAGACTGGTGAGATGGCTCAGCCTTTAACTTGCTGCTCTTGAAGTGGACCTGCCTAGGCTTGGTACTGGGACCCACAAGGCAGCTTACAATGTCCATAACTCCAGTTTCAAGGAACCCGGTACTCTCTTCTGGTTTTTATGGACATCAGACATGCTTTCAGTGCTTATACATACATGCAAGTGTAACTCTCATACCCATAAAATAAAAATAAATAAATCTCTTTTTTAAAAAAATCAAGAGGCTGGGCTGGAGGGATGGCTCAGCAGATAAGAGCACTGGCTGCTCATCCAGAGGACCAGAGTTCCGTTCCTACATGGCGCTCATCACAGTCTGTAACTCCAGTTCTGATGCTTTCTTCAGACCTCCACAGACACTGCAAGTGTGTGATGTACAGACTCTCACAGGCCAAACATCCATGTACCTAACAATAAATAAGTAAATACTTTAAAAAAAAAAAAATCAAGGGGCTGGGGAGATGCCTCGGTCAATAAAGTACTTTCCATATAAGCATGAAGAACTGAGTTAGGATCTGCCACACCCATATAAAAAGCCAGGTGTACTGGCAGACATCTGTAATCCCAGTACTGGGTAGTTGGAGCCAGGTACAGCCCTGGAGCTCACCGACCAATAAATCTAAGTGAATCCATGTCAATGAGAGACCCTGTCTCAAGAAATGAAGTAGAAGATTCCGGAGATGACCCACCAATTAAAAGCATTTGTTATTCTTGGGGACTGGGGGTTTGGTTTCCAGCAGCCACACAGTGGCTCACAACCATCCATAACTCCAGTCCCAAGGGATCAGTGACCTCTTCTGACCTCCAAGGACACAAAGCAAGCATGTGGTGCACATACACACATGCAGGCAAATCACAGACACATGTAAAATAAAAACAAATAAATCTTTAAAAATAAATAAAATGGAGAGTAACTAAGGGAGACACTTGACTGCATGCATGTGTTCGGTGTGCACCTGAATGTGTACATGAATTCACTCAAGAACACACGCATGCGCGTATACCACACACAAAGAAATAAAATATATTTTCTCTTCCCAATAGTAATATAAATGCACTGATGACGATGAGAAGTCCCAGGAAATCACAAAGAGAGACCGTTCCCTGCTGTATCTCACCCCAGACACAATGTCTGTTGACATTGTCCATGTGATGAGCGGAGCACAGGCTACAGGGAGCTGGATTCAAAGACTGGAGAAGCAGAACCCGGGCTTTGGTGTTTGTGCCCTTTTCTACTGTTTGTACTTTATCAGGAAAATGTCAAATAAACTGCAGTGGAAATACCAACTAACGCCACATCCCTCTGAGTACGGAGATGTATCACATGTTTTCTCTACAAAAATAGGGGTCGCATTGTACCTACAATTCTGAAACCTGAATTTATCACGCCAAGATAACGAGATGTCTTGAATGCTTTTCCAGGATGTTGCAACTTCTTATCTAATTTAAAAAAAAAAAAACACATTGTAAACTATTTAAACTGCAAAGACTAAAAAATAGACAAGCAAGCTTCTTACCTGTGCTTCCGTGTTCCCTTTTCTGGTCCACAGGAGCAGCCTTGAAGGTCCATTTCTCTCTTCTCCCTCCCTCCTTTCTTTCCTTCCTTCTTTCCTTCTTTCCTTCTTTCCTTCCTTCCTTCCTTCCTTCCTTCCTTCCTTCCTTCCTTCCTTCCTTCCTTCCTTCCTTCCTTTCTTCCTTCCTTCCTTCCTTCTAGCCCAAGCTGGCCTTGAACTCAGCAAATAGCTGAAAGATCGCCATGATTAGCCTACCTCCACTTCAGAGTGCTGATATTACACACATGGAATTGAGTTAATTATTACCAGAAAACTCTTTGCCAAATTACACTGCATAAATATGCCCAAAATAAGCTACCCAGGGTCAGACTCTTGAAGTCTGAACCAGCACTGGTTACTATGGTGAGCCTGAGCCAAGCTCTTGCCTGCCCTGCACCACCACGCTGCTGGCTGGGTGTTCACAGAGAACCCCATAAGTGCTTTGCTGTGGATCAAACCCAGGGATTTTATGCAGGCTGGGCAAGCACACTACCAATGAGATGCATCACTAGGTCTTTAATATCCATTTCTCTTGCATTTATCTGTAAATGTTCTATGTGGGTACAGGCACAGCTATTTTCTCATATATCTATTTGTGCAACAAAGTTAGTAGGCAGTTCACCCTGTTCTGTATTCAAATGTTTTCATGGCACGTCTTGGAGTTGGTTTCATATCAGTGTGTATAGAGCTGTCTTGACCTTTTTCTAGTACCTGGCAGTCTGCAGCAGCTAGACATCATGTATGAAGAAGAGGTGGCTCTGGCCACATAGTCTCTATGTCCAGTATTAAACAGGGTGGCCAGCACACAGAAGAAATGGTCACAGATCAGGACGTCATGGACGGATCTGAGGCCTTGATGGAAGCTTTCTTTTCGTCTCCTCATGTGAGAACTGGCTTCCCCATAGGGATCCTTATCTTACAGGTTAGGACGCCTAGTGGCAGAGCATCTTTGGACATCATATCATGTGTCAAAGCTCATTGAGGTCACCAAAGACACATCCTCCATCTTTTTTCTGCACACTGGCTTTATCTTCGGGAGTATTCTTGAGATCACAGGATGGCTGCCAGTAGCCACCCATGTCACTGAGGGTGTGTGCTCTCCCACAAAGAATGAAGAGGACATTCTGCCAGTTCAGTGCCTCCTTTCCATAACAAATCTTCCTGTCCTGATGAGAGCTATAGAAAACAGCACTCACATATTGAATTAAAATAAATCAAGGGGCTGTAGAGATGGCTCAGCAGTTAAGTTGCTGCTCTTGCAGAGGCCCGGAGTTTGATTCCCAGCACCCACACCGTGCCTTACAATTATCTGTAACTCTGATTCCAGGGGATCCAATGCCTTCTTCTGGCTTTGTGAGTACCAGGTACACATATGATGCAAAGACATACATGCAGATAAAAACACTTATAAACATAAAATCAAAGTAAACACAAACTTCAAAAATATCAATATACGTTTCTAAGTATAAACTAACAAATAAACCCAACACAAAGTCTGGCATGGTGGCATAAACCCACAGTCCAAGCAGCTTTGGAGGGTGAAGAAGGGAGAAATGAGTCCAGGGTTTGTGGCCAGATTGGGTCAAATAGACAATGAGCAGCATCTCTGCCCAGCCCGGTGACAGTTAATCTTCACTATCAATGTAGCTGCATTTAGTCACCTAGGAGGGGCTGGAGAGATGGCTCAGCAGTTAAGAACACTGACTGCTTTTCCACAGAACCCAGGTTCAATTCCCATCACCAAATGGCAGCTCACAACTGTCTGTAGCTCCAGTTCCAGGGGATCTGACACCTTCATACAGACATGCAGGCAAACACACACACACATTTGAAAATAATAAAAATAGAGTCACTTGGGAGACACAATTTTGGGTGTGTCTGTAGAGAGGGTTTGTTTCTGTTCCACTCTCAGAAATATACATGAAAAATCTGACCCTAGAACTGAACCCTGCTCGATATATTAACAGAAAGGTTTCTCGCACAGCTGTGGCGTGTACTGAGTATCTTTCACCGCACCCCAGCACCCCTCTATGCAGTGCTCAGCTCAGGAAGGGGTCTGGCCATCATGGTACCCAGGTTTTCTTTGCTGACGTTCCCTGTTTTCCTCTTGCTATTCACAGTGGCTCTCTGCATGCCTGTGTAGGCCTTTCACCTGGGCCAGGGCAGGCTGTGCTGTGAGGATGGCTAGGAATATCTGAAGCCCCCGGAACTTGCTTCTGGTAGGGGTGCGATTCCATGCTTCCGGTGGCTTGCCCAGCCCCAGAGGTATTCGTCAGGTCCTGCTCCTCCCCTTCTTTAGGTACCCCTGCTCCTACTTCATCAAATATGTTATTAATAAAATACTCTTTCAGGGCTGGAGAGATGGCTCAGCAGTAAAGAGCACAGGCTGCTCTTCGAGAAGATCCAGGTTTGATTCCTAGCGCCTGCACGGTGGCGCACAACTACCTGAAACTCCAAGTCCAGGGGATCCAGTGCCGTATTCTGACCTCCAGAGCACTGTATGCACCCGGTTCAGGGAAAACACCCATACACATATTTCAAAGAAACCAAGCCAACACTCACATTGCATATTACATAGAGAGCATTATGGAACATTTTACCACTGTCAACACTTAATTAATTAAACATTTATTCATCTGGATGTTTTCATTTTCTTTTAGAAAGGTGGAAACCATGATTTAGTTTTTCATGTCCTTATATTTTGTAGTCCCTGAAAAACTCATAAACCACGCCTTGTGCTGGTGTCCTCTGTTGGAGAGGAATCTCTTGACGCTACCTTGTCCTGTCTGCCCCCCAGGACCTATGTCCATGTTCATCTTGATCTCTGTCTTACCACGTCATCCCAACCAGTTCTTAAGTAAGCATAATCTCATTTAATTTGGTTTTTCAAGACAGGGTTTCTTTGTATAGCCATGGCTGTCCTGGAACTTGCTCTGTAGACTAGGTTGGCCTCGAACTCACAGAGATCCACCTGCCTCTGCCTCGCGAGTGCTGGGGTTAGACATATGCCAGCATGCCCGGCCAAGTGATCTCAGTTTTCATTTTTTGTTCTTATTGTTTTTAAATCATATATATGTATGTACATCTGTTCGTGGGTATGCACATGTAAGTGCGATTGCCCTGAGAGGTCAGAAGCACTGGATCCCCCTGGATGTGAACCTACAAGAGATTGTGAGGCACGTGTGTGATGGTTTCTATGTGTTTGGGCCAGAGAGTGGCACTATTAGGAAGCATGGCCTTGTTGGAGTAGGTGTGTCACTATGGGCGTGGACTTTAAGACCCTCACCCTAGCTGCCTGGAAGCCGGTATTCTCCTAGCAGCCTTCAGGTGAAGATGTAGAATTCTCAGCTCCTCCTGCACCGTGCCTGCCTGCACACTGCCATGCTCCCACCTTGACGATAATGGACTAAACCTCTGAACCTGTAAGCCAGCATCAAATTAAATGTTGTCCTTGTAAGAGTTGCCTTGGTCATGGTGTCTCTTCACAGCAGTAAAACCCTAAGACACCATGATATGGGTGCTAGGAACTGAACCCGAGTCTTATGAAAGAGTAGTAAGCACTTAACTCACGTAACTGCTGAGCCATCTCTCTAGCCCCTGTGAGCTTAATTTTAAATACTCCATAATTATCAATTTAATAATTTTAGTTTTCTTCACTTTTCAGAAAGGTGATTTACTTGTTCAAATGGCTCAAAGTTAAAAATGAAAGTTTCCCCCCCTCTGCTCTGTCCCCATCTTGGATCAACCCTGAAGGAAATTAAAACTCAGTATTTTTTGTGTATTTTTCATACATACATTCTACAGCATCCACCAGTATATGTATGCAAATTCTGTATTGAAAGGGTGCTCACAAGTATGCCTTTGAAAATGTTTCATTTACATTTTTTTGGTTTTTTTTTTTTTTTTGGTTTTTCGAGACAGGGTTTCTCTGTGTAACCCTGGCTGTCCTGGAACTCACTCTGTAGACCAGGCTGGCCTCGAACTCAGAAATCCAGTTGCCTCTGCCTCCCAAGTTTCATTTACATTTAAAAATTATTAGGTGTGCCACTGTTTTGCCTATATCTATGTAAGTGCACCGTGTTTTGTTGTTTGTCTTGGAGACAGCATCTCAAGTATCCTAGGCTATCCTCAAGGCTTGTTCCACACACTCTGCTTGAACTTTTTTTTTTAATACAGCACCAATAAATAAATAAATAAATAAATAAATAAATAAATAAATATTCTCCTCATCTTTTTTCCTTGGCTTTTGTTTTGTTTCGTGCTATGGAGCTCTGGCTGGAACATTCTCTGTATCCCAGACTGTCTTAAAGCTCGTGATCCTCCTGCCTCAGCCTCCTGAGGGCTGGTATTACAGGTGTGAGACACCACGTTCAGTTAAGCCTTGATTTTTCTCCCCCAAAGAACGTATTCGAACTTCCTTCCAAGTGTGTGACACCTCCCCTACAATTGAAAGTCCCTAGTGCCCCTCGTCCTTGTGACCTCTCCCCAGAGTCCCGCGGTCGTCCAGGCTGCGCAGTGCTGTGCTTCCTGCTGCATCTGCCAGGCTGTCGGTGCTTCCAGTTTGGGCCTGAATCCGTTCTCCAGACGCGCAACACACACCCACACACCCACAGAGGCCTTCCAAGGGGTGCTGGGGCCCGATCTCTTCGCCATAGCGACACATCGTGGTGGACCTCAGAAGTACAGACAGGACTGACAAGGGGCCGAGGAACAGATTTGACCATAGGCTGTACCAGGATCTGGATATCTGCTAGAAGCTAACTCACTAGCGTGTACCCTTTTTATCCAAGACCTCACCTTGACTGCAGATGAGAGACCCATATGGCTCTGTAACCCACCTTCTCATCCGGACTGCTGTGGTGCACTGGCAGATTTGTGCCTTGGCTGTGTGTATGTGTGTGTGTGTGTGTGTGTGTGTGTGTGTGTGTGTGTGTGTACACGCGCGTGTGCCACCATTCAGGGCTCGGAAGCAGGTTTGTTTTGTTTGTGTTCCGTTTTTGTTTTTTTATATCAGCACCACTTTTTCTGTATAAGGCAAAATTATAGACAGTAGTAGTCATAAATGAATAGCTATAAATGGCCTGCAGCCAAAATATTATTTTAATGAATTTTGTGTATAAACTTATGACACTTCAAAAATTAATATACTAAAAAATAATTATTATAGTACAAAAAGGAAATTAATGACCAAGAATTTTTCAATGAAATTCTTTTAAAATTATTTTTATTATGGGTGTTTTGCCTGCACATATGTCTGTGCACTGTGTACACACATGCTGCCAAAAGAAGCCAGAAGAGAGCACTGGATTCCACGGAATTGGGATTACAGACGGTTGTGAGCCACGGTGTGGGTGTTGGGAACTGAAGCTGGGTTCTCTGGAAGAGCAGCCAGTGCTCATAACCTCTGAGCCATTCCTCCAGTTCCTGAAATTAATTTCTTGGAAAAGTGAGGAGGCATATACTTGCATCTTCTTTTGTCCCAGTACTAAAAAACACTATGCTAGCCAGGTGATGGTGGCACACGCCTTTAATCCCCAGCACACGTGAGGCAGAGGCAGGTGGATTGCTGTTCTACAGACCAGCTCCAGGACAGCCAGGCTACACAGAGAAACCCTGTCTCAAAAAAACAAAAACAAAAATATTAAGTTGGAATTTGATGAGTGTACTGGCTGGTTTTGTGTGTCAACTTGACACAAGCTGGAGTTATTACAGATAAAGGAGTTTCAGTTGAGAAAATGCCTCCATGAGATCCATCAATAAGGCATTTTCTCAATTAGTGATCAAGGGGGGAGGGTCCCTTGTGAGTGGTGCCATCTGTGGGCTGGTAGTCTTGGGTTCTATAAGAGAGCAAGCTGAGCAAGCCAGGGGAAGCAAGCCAGTAAGTTACATCCCTCCATGGCCTCTGCATCAGCTCCTGCTCCTTGACCTGCTTGAGTTCCAGTCCCGACTTCCTCTGGTGATGAACAGCAATGTGGAAGTGTAAGCCGAATAAACCCTTTCCTCCCCAATTTGCATCTTGGTCATGATGTTTGTGCAGGAATAGAAACCCTGACTAAGACAAATTAATACCAGTGAAGTGGGGTATTCCTGTGACAACCTGACCATGTTTTGGGGAGGATTGTGGAAGAACTTTGGAACTTTGGGCTAGAAGATTCATCATTCAGTGTTAAGAGCTTTGTGGGATGTTGTGTAGGAGCTTGGAAGATAATGTTGAGGACAGTGCAGAAGATGGAGGCCTGGCTTGTGAAATTTCAGAGGGAAGATTAAAGACTCTTATCAGGGCCATTGCTAATTTGATTTAAAATTCTGTGGTTTTGGTTAGCTGGGGCTGAAGAAATCAGCTGTGATTAACAAGATATCAGAACTACTAAAGCAAAACCATTGCATTACTGAGACTATCGATGCTGGTTAGCTGGAGCTGGGAAATTGGTGGTGATTGGGAAGAGACCAGCATCAACAAGGTGAAATCTTCTGAGAAGTGTTTTCTGAGAGCACAGAGGCTATGTTCCAGAGATAGCCAGGGTTGTACCTTGTGCTGTGTCTGGACTTGGTAATGTGTAAGAGCCACCCAGGTGGTACTGGTTTTGAGGGCATGAAGGAGTCATGAAGAACAGCTGAGGCCTGGGCACTGTGAGAGGTTGTGGAAGGCCATTGTTGAAGATGCAGCCTCAGTTGCAATTGACAGCCCAGGACTGAAGGGGTCATGCAAAGGATGTGAGGCTTGGCACCATGGTAAAGCCTAGTTGCAGTAGAAGACAGCAGTGTTTTAGACATACCAGCTCCACGAGATGACCACCAAGAACAGCAGCAGCAGGGGAGTACAGGCATTTGGATCCATGTGTGCTACAAAGGGCAGAGCTGGAGAAGTGACTCAAGCCCTTGGAGGAATCCAGAAGATCGTGAGTAGATCCCAGACATTGGACAGTTGGAGTCTGATTTTGCTTTTGATTGTGACTGTGCCCTGATATTTTTTTCCCTCTTGAAGAAAGAAGGTATTTTAGTGGAGTCCACAGTTAAGAGACTTTGAATTTTTAAAAGACTTTGAATTTTAAGAGATTGGATGTTTAAAAGGGACTAAAATGTTAATATGTAAGAATTTGCAAAGACTGTGGGACTTTTAAAGTTATTTAGGTCTTGGGGATGAATAAGGAAGGAAGGGTCGAGGCTTATTGGTGATGTGTTTGTGTGTCAAGTTGACAAGGGATCAATTGTACTGGCTAGTTTTGTGTGTCAACTTGACACAAGCTGGAGTTATCACAGAGAAAGGAGTTTCAGTTGAGAAAATGACTCTATGAGATCCAGCGGTAAGGCATTTTTCTCAATTAGTGATCAAGGGGGGAGGGCCCCTTGTGGGTGGTACCATCTGTGGGCTGGTAGTCTTGGGCTCTATAAGAAAGCAGGTTGAGCAAGCCAGAAGAAGCAAGCAAGCCAGTAAGAAACATCCCTCCATGGCCTGTACATCAGCTCCTGCTTCCTGACCTGCTTGAGTTCCAGTCCTGACTTCCTTTCATGGTGAACAGCAGCATGGAAGTGTAAGCTCAATAAACCCTTTCCTCCCCAACTTGCATCTTGGTCATGATGTTTGTGCAGGAATAGAAACCCTGACTAAGACAATGAGACTATAAGACTAACGGTTTGAAAAGATGAAAACTTCAATTTTAAGCATATTTTTCAAATTTATTAAAATGTTTCCTATGTAGCCTAAAATTTGTACTTTCTAAGCAATTCTTTTAGAGCATTGGAGCTCACTGTATGGTTTAAAGTGTCTGGGGTTCTGGGATTGCACACAGGACTCCCATGCACTCTGCCACTGAGATGTTCCCTTCCCTCTTTTCATTTCTTTTAAAGTGTTGCTGGGGTCAAGCCTAGGCTCTTGTGTGTCCACTGAGCTGCACCCCGATTCCCTGTTCGAAGATTTAATAACAAACAAACAGAAAGAGCTCAGATTCTGTTTCTAAAATATCAGTTTTACTGAACCAGGACTTAGAAACTCAAGTTGTACCAGAAACAGCTCAAAATTCCAACCTTTCAACTCCTCTGCCGCCTCCTCCTCCTCTTTTTCTTCCTCTTCCTTCTAAGATAGGGTCTCACTGACTGTCCTAGAACACCTTATGTAGCCCAGGTTAGCCTTGAACTCACAGTAATTAGCCTGCTTCTGCCTCCTGAGTGTTGGGATTAAAGGGTGAGCAGGCCTGCTCTTCCTCCTCCTCTTCCTCTTCCTCTTCTGGCAGTCTAATGTAGCCTAGGCTGGCCTTAAACTTGGTATGTAGTTGAAGCTGGACTTGAATTCCTGATCATGCCTCTACCTCCCTATTTGAAGCATACATGCTTACTTAAAAAACAAAACAATCAATTAAGGCAATCAAGATGAATCAGTGGGTACAAAGAACTTGCTTCCAAGCCTGGAAATCTGGGTTCAATTGCTGGAACTCAAGTAAAGATGACAAGAAAGAGCAGATGCCACAAAGTTGTCTCTGACTTTTATGTTTGTCACATACATTATCCACACACAGTAATACATGCATGCATACACACACACACACATAATCAGGTTACTATACAAAAGGACACATGTCTATATTGGTTCATTTGTGTGAGCTACCTTGAACAGGCAAGACCGCTCGGATGAGGAGGTGAATAGTGGTTTCCAGGCCTGGGTGAGAGGATGCAGATGATTTTTTTAAAGGTCCTGTGGGGATGTAGTGGTGATAGTCACATAACACTGTGGGTGAATTTAATGCTACTGAACTTGCATTATTTGTGGGTCCCAGGGACCCAGTGCTGGGGTTCAAACCCAGGACCTTCCAAGTGCTCAGTGAGTGCTATGCCAGTGAGCCACATCCCCAAGCCTGCACATGACACTCTGAAATGATCGAAGCATGGGCTGAGGTGGTAACTCAGTGGTACAGTCCATCCTTAACATATATAAAGCCCGAGTTCCCCCCCCCCCCACAGAGTTAAAGTATCATAAAAAAGGAAATGTTTGAAATGGTAAGCACAGTTTTAAAAACCTGGAAAACTCAGTAGCTTAGACGAAGAGAAAGATTTAGAAAGGAGAAAGACCTTTTCATTGACATGGATAATGAATTGTTACAATAGGGGCTGGAGAGATGGTTCAGCAGTTAAGAGCACTGGCTGTTCTTCTAGAGGTCCTGAGTTCAATTCCCTGCATCCACATGGCAGCTCACAACTATCTGTAACTCCTGTTCCAGGAGATCTGACACCCACAGACATACATACAGTCAAATCACCAATGTATATAAAAATAAATTATATATATTTATAAATATAAATTTTATGTAAATCACAGGCTGGTCTTTTAGAGGACTTTGGTTTGATTCCTAGCACCCACATCATGACTCATAAGAAACTGTAACTCCAGTCTGAGGGGATCCAATGCCCACGTACACATACATACACACATGCAAAATACACATGCCTAAAATTTAAAAAGTTAAATTTCAAAACAACAACAACAAAAATTGCCATTGAAAAGTGACAATAAAAAAGTCTGAAACCAGGTGCCACAGGCCTGTGCTTGGAAGGAAGAAATGAGAGAATTAGGAGTTCAAGGCCATCCTTGGCTATAGAATGGGTTTGAGGCCAGCCTGGGCTAGATGAAAGCCTTCTTCAAAAACATAAAAATAAATTAAGAAAAAAAATCAAAGGCCCAGGGAAGAGGGCTAAGTGGGGGGTGCCTGTCTCCAAGCCTGACAACCTGAGTCGTGGAAGGAAAGACCCAACTCCTTACTAGTTGTCCTTTGGCTCCCACATATGCTCCCAACAAATGTCAAAGAATGTTAATAAAATCAAGGCCTGAAGAGATGGCTCAACATTTAAATGCAGGTTATCGCTCTCTCAAGGACTGGAATTCAGTTCCCAGAGCCCATAGGCAGCTCACAACTGCCTATAACCCTAGTGCCAAGGGCATCTGCACACATGTGAACATAAATGCCCCCCACGTACACATAGACACACACATGTGAACATACACAACCCCACATAGATGCACACACATGAACATACACACTCCTTAAATACACAGATAAACACAATTAAAATAAAACAATTCTTTAAAAATTCTTGTTTACGCTGGGTGTGGTGGCCCATGCCTTTAATCCCAGCACTCAGAAGGCAGAGGCAGGTGGATATCTGTGAATTTGAGGTCAGCTTGGTCTACCCAGTGAGTTCCCAGACAGCTGCGGCTACTTAGAGAAACTCAGTCTCAAATCAATCAATCAATCAATCAATCAATCAATCAATCTAGTTTAAGAGCATTTAAACAAACAAACAAGCAAATAAAATCAAGTTGAAGATGAGCATTGTTGCTTTTGTTTGGGAATGGTAACACAGAGTCTCTCTGCGTCACCATTGCTGGCCTGGAACTTGGGACCTTTCCGTTCCAGCCTCCTCACTCCATGGAGCTGTCTTCCTTCCTTCCTTCCTTCCTTCCTTCCTTCCTTCCTTCCTTCCTTCCTTCCTTCCTTCCTTCCATCCTTCTTTTTTTTATTGTTTTGTTTGTTTGTTTTTTGACACAGGGCTTCTCTGTGTAGTCCTGGTTGTCCTGCATCTCACTCTGTAGACCAGGCTGGCCTCGAACTCACAGAGATCCATCTGCCTCCACCATCTTGAGTGCTGGGATCAAAGGTGTATGCCACCACTGCCCAGCTTTTTTTTTTCTCTCTCTCCTTCTTCTCCTTCTCCTCCTCCTCCTCCTCCTCCTCCTCCTCCTCCTCCTCCTCCTCCTCCTCCTCCTCCTCCTCCTCCTCCGCCTCCTCCTCCTTCTTCTTCTTCTTCATTGTTTTAAATTTGTCAGTTCTTGCAGACTCCCAGGCTAACTCTATCCTGCCTCCTGGGTGACCAGGTCCTTTTTCTGTGTGTCTGGGTCAGGTGGGGGTGGGAGCTTATTTTGGGTTTCCCACCGTATGTCTGTCTCTCTGTCCTTTTATGTTCCTAAGTTTGCCTACCACATGTTGTGTGACAATTAAGTGAGATCATGAGCACCAGGCACCCACTCTAATGTTGTGGGAAAGAATCAGCAGCTGTTGTCTCTGGGCTGGTTGTGTGTGCCTTGTTCTCTCCTTGGGTGTCTGGAAGGCCAACGGTGGTAAGCAGAGGTCAGCCCGGCTGTCTCTGAGGATCTTTTGCAAGTCTCAGATCTGGCCAGCAGGGGAGAAAGGCTCCTTTTCTTGGGTGGGGGTAGATGTTGGCACAGGCTGTCTAGATACAGACTCCAGTGTGTGTCTTGCGAGGCATTCAGATGCCCAGGACCTAGCCGACTCTGCCAGCTGCCTGGAGGAGACATTGTCCTGGCCCACATCTCTTCTGTGCTTGTCTGTGGTTTATTTCTTTGGCAATCTTCACCTGGCTCCTTCTCTGGCCTGGAGATGATTAGGAGATGGGGTGTATGTACTACCCCTATTTTCAGGTGGGGGTTCTCCTAGGGCTGGTCTCTATGAGAGAGCACCCCAAAGTCTGGTCCACCCAACAGCCACATCACAATGGCTGTAAAGTTGTCTTCCTGGTGACAATCTTTCACAAGTCCCAGTAGCTTTGTACCTGCTCATCCCTAGGACCCCCAAATGACCCTAGTTGTGATGAAGATCTCTTGAGGACACAGAGCTAGAGGCCTGAATCCTTACAGCCAACTGAGACACATGAGAACAAATCCTAAACTGTTATCTGAGTCCCAGCCATGTCCCTCCCATTAGCTGTCGAACTTGGGCTCTTCCGTCACCACGGGGGCTCAATTCTGCTTCCTTCAAAGTGGACACAAGGACTGTGTTGAAATCTCTTGTCCCTTCCTTCTGACATGCCATGAAACGGCCAACAGTGGGAGTTTTGCTGACCATCCTCCGCATTCAGAGCCAGGGATGAAGCTGGGGGTGGGTGGGAGGGTGAGGGGTAGGGATAAAGGGGGCAGGTGGGAGGCCTGCAGTCCGAGTCTGTGGGAGCTGCTTGGCTCACAAAGGGGAGTTTCCCTCCCAAGCGGAGAAGGGCATGGGTGCCAGGAAATCTGATTCCTGAGCAGAGGTCAGCCTGGCTGCCTGCCTCTGAGGATCTTTTGCAAGTCTCAGATCTGGCCAGCAGGGGGAAAAGGGGCTCCTTTTCTTGGCTGGGGGTGGATATTGGCACAGGCTCTCTAGATACAGACTCCAGTGTCTGTCTTGCGGGGCATTCAGATACCCAGGACCTAGCAGACTCTGCCAGCTGCCTGGAAAAGGGGGCATTGTCTTGGTCCCACCAGTCCAATGGGGACTTCCATCCATGGTTTTTACAGGCCTGGCTAATTCTTTGCTTCTAGGGTGGGCTGGAATCCAGGTGCCAGCAGCGCCCAGCTCTGAAGGAAGACTGGCGGGAGTGAGCGTGGGGATGAAATGGCATGGCTCCCAATCTTCCAAGTGTTTGTGGTAGGGTTCTGGGTTCAGAATTACTCTGTGAGCTGCAGGAGGGTCCTACATGGGGCTAAGTGTGTGCATTCATGTCATGTGTATTAAGTAAGAGGGGCACAGGACCTCTGAGACCTGTTGTTCCAGACTTTGGGACCTTAGTTCCCAGTAGTGTGGTTCAACAGACTTCCAAGTCAGCAAGAGGCCACAGAAACTTGGCTTGCAAGGAGTTTCACATGTGCTAATGAGTTTTTTGTTTCTTTGTTTGTTTGGTTGGTTTTTTAAGATAGGATTTCTCTGGTTAGCCCTGGCTGTCCTGGAACTAGCCCTGTAGTACAGGCCGGCCTCGAACTCAGAGATCTGCCTGCCTCTGCCTCTTTTAACGCTGGTCCTACCATCGAATCAAGCTTTGCCTTCCGGCTTCCATGTGGTACTCAGCCTTCCAGGGGCAGGTGAACTGATGGAGAATGTCAGCCTGGTTCTTATTTGCATTGAAAGCCAGGGGACTAGACAAGGTTTGTGGCTTATTTGGAAGTCGTGCTTGCCTGGGGTGCCTGAAGCGATGTTAATTGGCAATCTGACAAGATCTCGAGTCACCTTGTAGACAAGTCTCTGTGCACGCCTGTGAGGAATTATCTAAATTAGGCTAGCCTCTGAGCAAGCCTGGGATTGTCTAGATTAGATTAATTGGGGTGGAAGACGTGGCTTTCTTTTTTAATTAATTTATTTCTATTTCATGTACATTGATATTTTGCCTGCATATATGTCTGTGAGAGGGTGTTGGATCCCCAGAAACTGGAGTTACAGTCTGTCATGTGGTGCTGGGAATTGAGTCTGGGTCCTCTAGAAGAACAGCAAGTGATCTTAACCGTTGAGCCATCTCTCCAGCCCCGAGAAGACATGTTTCAACTGTAGCTCACACCATTGCATAGGATGGAGTCCGGGATGGAGTAAAAGGTGGAGATCTAGTTGAGCATCAGCAGGCATCACTCTCTGCTTCCCGGCTGGATGTAGTACAACCAGATCCTGTCACGGTGATAGGTCGGACTCTCCAGCTGTGAGCCAAAATCAGCCTGTACATCACTATTGCTGAAGTATTTTATCACAGAAATAGGGACCGTAACTAATACACCTGGGCTGGATTCCCAGCACCGTGGAGGTGAGCTATAGGGACACATACCTGGAATCCAACGGGAGAAATGGAGGAAGGAGAATCAGACATTCAAAACCGTCACTAGATACACAGTGAACTTGAGGGCCACCTTGGGCTACAAAGGACCCTGTTTCCAAAATAAAACAAAACAAAAGCAACAACCAAAACATGTTTGTGGGAAAAAAGCCCAGGGAAGTCTGTCAGGGTAAGGTGGTCTGTGTCTCTAGTCCCAGTGACTTGGGAGCCTGTGGCAGGATTTCTAAAGCCCAGCCTGGATACCATATCATGACCCCATGCTGAAGAGTTTGAGAAAAAGAAAAAGAAAGAAAGAAAGAACAAATAAACAAAAATCCTACCAACTAAGGAAGTCTGGCACTTATTTCATACTATTTTATCAATACTAGCCCCTCAGTTCTGAGGGCTGTGCACAGTTATATTTAAACGTCAGAGGGGAAGGACTGGGGCAGCAGGCACATGTAGCTCTAAAGGACAGCAACAGGTAACGCTAAAACAAAGGGGGGGGGGTGTAGACTATAGAAGGAGCTGTTGTTTCCCCATTTCTTGGGACTCTCTCTACCCTTACTCCACTTTTTGAGACAAGGTCTCCTATAGCGCAGGCTGACCTTGAACTTAATACATCGCCATGGTTTACCTTAAATTCCTGATCTTCCCGTTTCCCCTCCTCAAGACACAGGTGTGCACCCCACACCCAGCTTTTATCCCGTTTCTTCCCCACCCCACCCCTGCTCTCCTTTGAGGCAGAATTTCTCTATTGTAGACCTCCTGGCTGTCCTGGCACTCACTCTGTAGTCCAGGTTAGCCTTGAACTCGGATCTGCCTGCCTCTGTCTCCCAAGTGCTGGGATTAAAAGTGTGCATCACTTTACCTGGCTTTATCCCATTTCTTTACCCCTGATACACACAGTTTGTTACTAAGATTGCTCAAGCGTTAGACAGAGATTGCTTTTGGACACAACTAGAACTGACGATCCCTGCTACTGAGAAGACAGATTACACGTGCCACGGGTACCATCCTACAAACTCCTTTTGTTTGACACAGAAACACTATGTTGCCCAGGCTGGTTTTGAACCCTAGGCTCAAGCAAGTCCTCTGAGTTCAGCTTCTGTTGGGGAGATGAAGCTGGTTGAGTTGACTCTGAGCTGAGGAACTGAGGTACTTTCTAGATACAGATAACTATGTTGCCAGTAGGTCTAGAACATGGGCGCCTGAATGCATGGTGATATCAGGAGAGCTCTTTCTCAGCCTGTGCATGCTCTCCGTAGACCACTGACTCCTTGGGAGTCAGGGGATGAAGGAGGGTTAAGTAGAGCTCTTCTTCACCTGGGCCTGGAGGCTGGTGAACCCACACTGTTAGCCCCCAGTCCTACTACTGTCCTGGAAAGTGGGAAAGCAGCCTCCCTCTCCCCCAGCTGCCTCCCCAGTAACTCTTCTGGAACTCCTCGGCCTGGCCCGTGCACAGTGGAGAGTGATTCTCTCAGCTTTCACTAACTCCCAGCCCAGCTGCCCAGGCCGCGGGTGGCTGGGGCCCAGCTGGCCCCCTGGGATCGGGCAGTGGGGGGTATTGGGAGGATGCCTGGGTGGGCAGCCAGGGAGCGCTGGCTTCCTGAGGCCTCCCCGGGTGCTGAGCAGCGTGGCCACTTCCGAAGGCCCCTTTGTTCGCCCCTTTATCCAGAAGAGCGGCTGCAATTGTGCAGGGTACAAAGCCCCCTCGGGCTCTGACTTCCCACCCTTGCCTGTGTCCAGGCTGGGAGCGGGTTTCCCAGGCTCCTGGACCGCAGCCTTCTGCCCCCTTCTAGGCAGCTGGGGACCCACACCCTCTTTTTCTGTGCCCAACATCTATTCATCTAACTCTCCCTTACCTCCCCCCACACCCCCATTCTGGCCATTCACACAGACCGCAGGCCCACTGTTCCTTTGGCACCCATCCCTGGACACAGAGAGCAGTTCCCAGGCTTAACATTAGGAAGCCCCTCAACATTCAGAGTGGTGTCTGCTGTGCAGGTAGATTGGGAAGAAGGGCTGGGAGGGGACCAGAGTAGATAGAAACGAGGGCAGAGCTAGATGGCCAGAGGGCACGCAGAAGGATTCTTGTACTTGGATGACTGACAAGAGAAAACAGGAAGGGAAGGAAAAAACAACTTCCTCTTCCATCTCCCTTCTCTCCATCCCTTTTCCTCCTCCCAAAAGAGACGGGATCTCACGTAGCCCAGACTAGCCTCAAACAGTATGTAGCAAAGGATGTCCTTGAACTTCTGTTCCTCCTCCCTCCATCTCCTGAATGCTAGGATTACTGGTACTGGTCACATATACTTTCACTCGCTGTTGCGGACCCGGGGGACCCAGGGCTTGGCGCATGCTCAGCAAACTCCCTACCCACTGAGATACAGCCTCAAACGCTTTCTTTTCCACTAGGCACTAGTGTGCAAGCCAAGGCCCACACTGCTGCCCTAAGTCCTCCCAGGGTTACTCTCCTTGCAAACAGCCATGGCCAAAGGAAGCCAGGTCGAATCCTCAAGGTCAGAGGCTCTGATGAGGAATTTAAAGTAAGCCTAGCACATTGGGAGGAAAACAGGTCACCTGGCCTCTGTCTGCACCAAGAACCAACCTCTGCTGGTCCCCTTGGGAGGGGCTATTCTTGTATGTGTTTTTGCGGGGGTGGGGGCGTTGGAACCTACACAGGGACAGGACAAGAGGACACACGGACACCATTCTGTTTGGGATAGGGCCAGCAAAGCTGTTTGGCCTGCACTAACCTCTTACCTCTCTACCCAAAGAAGGACTTAGAAAGCCCCTCGGTGCTCATCCTCTCCCCTCTCCTGGGGAGACCTCTCTGAGGTAAAGCTCCTGTCAGCCAGTGTTTCTCTCTCCTGTTAGGGAGGTGGTGGGTCAAGGTCTAGGTCCTTTCCTGCATACAAAAGGATGATGTTCTCAGCCATCCTGGAAAGCCTCAAGCCTCAGTTTCCCCCATGAACTTGTGTCTGTCCCTGTAGTAATGGAAGTGGGCCAGCTGGCACTTCCTCTC
>CM052703.1:111066736-111135832 GCA_028551405.1 Uromys caudimaculatus | reverse complement strand
CCCCTTTTTTTTTGGTTTTTCGAGACAGGGTTTCTCTGTGTAGCCCTGGCTGTCCTGGAACTCACTCTGTAGACCAGGCTGGCCTCGAACTCAGAAATCCGCCTGCCTCTGCCTCCTGAGTGCTGGGATTAAAGGCGTGTGCCACCACTGCCCAGCTTACCCTCCCTTTCTTTCTTTCATCCTCCTGTGTCTCACAGCCTCCTTCCTCAGCACCTGCCCACCCCCCATCTTTTCCACCTCCTCTCATCTCTCTTTCTTTTCCTCACATCCCCAGACCCCTCCAGTGCCCCCGGCTTGAAGCTCATTTAACTGAATATAAGCCTTCCTTGTTAAGCCAGAAGGAGCCTTTAGTTTCCCCCCTATCCTTCTTTTACACGTGGGCTCAGAGAGGGCATACAACTTGCCCAAGGTCACACAGTTCAGAACAATAAAGTGTTATGTTTGTTACAAGGGGTAGCTGATTGACCATGGAAATGCAAGTCATTGTGATCACCTTCTGTTGAGTATCTAAGTCTTGGACTAGGTACATTGAACCTATGACATCAGTTCTATAGAATGGGGGTTACAGCTTCCTATTATTTTGTACCAGGGATCTGAAACTTAGAGAAGTATAACAATTTGTCCAAGGATCCAACCTTGGTCTGCTCAGTGCCACCAGTCAGGAGACCTAATACAGTGGCTTAGTCTTGTTCCCTCCTGCTCAGGCATCCATCACTGAGGACCCACAGGGGCCTCCGTTAGGCCAACCTGCCCTGAGCTAGTGTCAGCTGAGTCAGGCCCCACCCTGCTTGGCCAAGTCCTGGAGATGAGGGCAGAGGGAATCCCAGGTGAACTGGGAGTGGGAGGGAGTTGGCATATCTGCCCCCTCCCATCTGCTCACCCACTCAGAGACCCCCTCTCAGATATCACTAGAAACCCAGAGGGCAAGGTGGCAGCAGCCAGAGACTTCCAACCCCTCAGTGCTCCTCAGAGCAGGAATGGGCAGACCCGATGTTGGGGAGGGGCGGGAGACCCTCCAATGTGGGAGTCCTGAGCTTTCCACCAGCCATGAAAGTGCTTGTGTCAGGGCAGAGCCCAGCAGGCTTGGGAGTGAAATCTGTGATGTCTCACAGCCTAGTTCTTACTAGTTTTCACAGTGCTGGCCCCAAGCTCTTTACTGAGAGCAGTAGACAGGGAGATTTTTGCTGGCAGACTGAGTATCCAAGACAAACTGCCCAGAGGTAGACGCTGGGCCTAAGCAAGAGCCCATTTGCTAAGTGAGGACAGAGATTGTGAAGGGCCTCTGTGAGCTCACATAGCAAGCAGGTTGCAGCCCATCAAGACTCCTAGATTACAGAGGAGAGGATCTGAGGGAACGGGCGCCAAGGGAGATCACCTGTGCACTCAATAAAGCTTTACTGGCACACATCTACAAACACAATACAAAATGTCTGCCACACAGAGCCAGCAGCTGGCAGAGGAGACAGTTAATAAATGATACATAGACTGGAAATGTAGCTTGGCTGGCAGAGCACTTGCCTAGCACACATACAGTGCTGGGTTTGAGTCCTAGCATCACGTAAGAGGAGCATAGTGGTGCTTGTCAGGGAGGTGGAGGCAGGAGGATTAGAAGTCCAACGTCATTCTCGGTTATATATGGAGTTTGAGGCCAGCCTGGAATGCAGGAAATCCTGTCTCTAAACAAACAAATAAACAATAAACAAGATAAAGAAGTACAAAGCCAGGTGTCCAGGCTTTGATGCCAGCACTTGCGGGGAAGTAGAGGCAGGTATATCTCTGTGAATTCCAGGCCAACCTGATCTACAGAGACAGTTCTAGGACAGCCAAAGCTACAAAATGAGACTTTGCCAAAAACAAAACCTAAAATACATTACAGCATAGCAGATGCTTAGAAGATGGGTAGATAAAGTGGTACCAGTAAACAGGGTGTGCTGGGGCTGCCATATTGAACAAGGACACCAAGAGGCTTCATCAAAAAGAAGAATCTAGGACAAAGACCTAAAGGCAGTCATGATGACAATCTACCATTAGTCGTTTTCCATCCAGCTAGGATAGAAGCTCCAAGAGGAAAGACTACCCCTGTGAGTCACTAACCCAGCCCAAGGGCTGTTAAATACTGCCTGAAACTCCCTTCCATAGACATTTGGGGACTGTTAAATATTTGAATGAATGATAACATGGGCTGGTGAACTGGTTCAACAAGAAAGGCCCTTTCCCAGAAGCCTGGTGACCTGACTTCAATCCCCGGGATGTGCGTGGTGGACGGAGAGAAGTGACTCCGATAAGCAATCTGAACTCCACACTCACTCACACACAATACATAAAATACAATTAAAAACTGAAGGCAAACCTTTGGTAGCCACTGGCTTTCAGGTCCAGACTTCCTTGTAAGGAAGAGCCCCACCCCTGCACTTCGAGACAGCACCCAGCAGCCAGAAGGTTTGTAAAGGAGAACAGGTACTAGAGCCCAGGTCTTAGGGTGCTAGCTGTGCCTGGCTCATGTCACCATTCTTCAGGTCCTGTGGCCCTGAAGTGATACCCCAAGGAAAGGTAGAACAAGCTGTAGTAAGGAGATCTAGCCCTGCAGGGATGAAGTGGTCTGTGAGAATGGGGCAGAGGCTCTGGGTCTTCGTTACCTCCCACAATCCACAATCCCTAGGGTCACTCTGGGCCAGCTGCGGTCAGGAGCTGGGCTGACCAGGACTCACTTGTTATTTATGGCTGGGTTTTGTGAAGTTGTTGGCGGGAGATGCCATTGGGTTTTAAACCTTGAGAGGACCATTGAACCAATAGCAGCTGTATTCCCATGGATAAGGTAACAACTTACCTGTTTAGGGGTCATCACGAAGACTAAAGGAAGGAAGTACTTGGCCAAACCTCCATGTGCAGCTGAGGGCCAAGGTGGGTTTAAAAAAAGAAACAATCAAACAAACAAACAAAAAATCCTCCTATTCTTGATTAGAAGCTCATGCCTGCAAAGGCTGCACCTGCCTCAAGGGGGCGCTCTTCCCTAATTTTCACAAAAAGACTTGACCTGCCGGCTGACCAGACTCCCACTTGTCAGGAGAGAGAAGATACTGGAACCCGGAAATCCTCCAGAAGTCTCTGAAATCAGAGCACCTTTCAGACCTAACCAGTTCTCAGTGGCAGGGAGAACAGGACATGCAAACCCAAAAGGCCAGAAATCTGAGTCTATAGCTTCTACACAGACCCATGGAGAGTCTTTGAAGTTCTGAGGCCGGGGCCTGCCTATCTGTCACCTTCAGGACTGTCTCCAGCAAAGAGCACTTTCAGGATGCCTGATCTTCCTGCTATCCTCTTGTCCCAGTTTCTGCCCACAGGACCCTCTCTGCTCATTTCTCCTGCTTTTTGGGTTTGGTGACACAGAAAATAAACTTATTTCCATCACATTGCTGCTGTTTCCTGGTCCAAGTAAAGAGTGTCACAATAGTGATGAGCTAAAAGCTGCTGATTACTGAGGCTCAAATCAGGGACCAGGGAAAAGAGCCAGCATCAGAAATAGTGTGGCCCAGTTTGTTTTGGGTACCTAACCCTACAATTAATCAGCATGGAAGAGAAGAGGAGGTTTGCCCAGCTCCTACTCAAGGAGGTAGGAGCCTGACAATTAAAGGGACAGCCACTGTCCCCCATCAGGGGGTTGGTGGGTGGATCAGAAGAGGGCAGAGTCATCAGGAAATCGGTTTGGGTATTTTGGACTCGAACCTGTATTTTTGGTCTGCGGCTGGAGTCTCCTCTCCCTTCCCCCTCAAGCCCTTCTGATTATCATTGAATCCAATTTAGTACCCTGCCCTCTGGGGGACTGCATGTTAGAACAGATGAAGGAAACTCCCACCAGGCTCACACATTCGCTCAGAGGCATTTAATCAGTCTGGTAGGAGTGGCATGATTCCATGTCTTTTATCCCCAGTCTGAGCAGGCTTGGGATGAACAAACCCTTCCCTCCCGCAGACTGGTAAACTTGTTTTTAAGCTAGGCTGTCCTAGAGAAATGGAGAGCATAAAGCCCGGGCACAGCTAACACTTTACATTCCTCGAGGTTGCTGGTTGCACTGGTAGTGTCCTGGAAAGTTGCAGTTCAGGGCTGGGGTGGAATCTGAAACCCCTGCATCAGTTTCTGTCCCCTTTATTGCCTGACCTGGCTTCTGGGATAAAGGTGCTGTCCATCACATGGAGTGCAGAGCTGAACCTTCTGGACTGGGCATTACTTACTCCCAAGACAGGGGTGTGCTCAATGTGGAAGGTGGGAGATCTCAGGAACCGTGATCTTCTGACCCTTTAGTCGCCTGAGAATCAGGAAATCAACCCACTAAAGGAACTTGATTGTTTTTATCTGACACTCAACGCAGTACCCCCGCCCCCGCCGAGTCCCCTTTGTACATATACCCTAGGGACCTGAGGGCCCGGACAAGACTTATACTAACAGAGAGGTCAGAGGGGAAGGCCTGGTAATTAACCCAACATCCTAAGCAGGGAGTCAGGGGTCAGTGGGAGTGGGGGAGGAGTAGATCCTCAGCCTTTGGCCTGAGGAGGCCTCCAGGGGCACCCACAGGTGGAATTCCAGCCTCTGCCTAGCCGGCCATTCCCAGTCTCTGTGATTCCACTTTCTGCTACAGAGCCCAGGGCCTGTCTGGGGTTAGGCCTCTTGCAGGGGTGGAACCCCTCCCCCCCATCCGAAGTAGCAGCTGAGTCCCTCCCCCGCTGCCCCTCCCTCCTCCACTCTACTTTGGGAGGAGAATAACCTGTGATAATTTTTTTCTTCTTCTTTCTGGCAACTAATGGACTCCTTAAATAGCAAAAATTGCGGCCTGTAATTAAGATCTTGCTTTTTAAATGATTAATCATTGTAACCCCTTTGAGCAGCATCCTACTTTCCACTCTTCCTACATTGAAATGCAGATCGCTGGCAAAGGAGGGAGGTGCTCCCAAGCCACTGAGGAGCAATTAAACCTTCCCAGCTGTCACTTGTGCCTCGTCTGCCTCCTCGGCCTGTCCAGACGCTGAGGAGAGAGCTCAGGGCCCCTGCTCCCCGGCGGCGGCGCCAGACTCGCCAGCGGCCTGGCTGGGGGCACCGGGACAGTCTGCCTCCACGCCTGACCCCTGCCCCTGCGTGGCAGCCCGGGTCTGGCTCCTGGGAACTGCTAGGAAAGCAGGCGACCTCTGCGTAAGCCTTACTGAGGCACTGGAGAAGTCAGACCTCATTTGGTTTCCACAACAGTCGAGAGGAGGAGCCTCATTTCCGCAAGGGGAGGACTGAGAGCACAGATTCACACGGTTGGTGGGTGGTCAGAGCAGGGCCTTAAACAAGCTCTGGTGGATTCAAAACTCAAGCTCATTTTACTCTTTCGTGTCAGCAGCAGGTCAAGGGCACACCTCGTGAGAACGGGAGCAAGAAAACCTATGTAATTCCTTACCTGTTTACAAAGGCTATCTGGATCGAGCTCTTTGTGCCAACCTTGCAAACAGGATCCATAATGCCTTAGGGAAGCCTTCTTCTTCCTTTGATAGGCACATGAGCTCGTGACCTGGTTTAGGGGTGGCAGGTGGGCAAGGCTAGAAGAGGACTTGGGAACCCCTGAGTCTATACCCTGTAATTATTTCAGAGGATCTGTGGATGAACTGGGCAGGATCACAAGCCACCTTTCCCCTTTCCCCCACTCGCTGCGGCACCAGGTGCCTGGCAGAATCTCCGGGGTCGGTGGGGTGAGCAGCCTGGAAGGTGTCAACACAAAAACAATTCTTGCTTCAAAGAGAACAAAAGAATTTATTCAGGAACAGATACGAATGACCATGACTGGGAACCATGGCTGTATGTTGGTTGTTCTGGATAGCATGCCCCATTGTAGATGAGGTTGCGTGGATTTTTATAGCCACAGAACAAAGGACTGTCGTAAAGCGGCGTGCTTACTGGCATCAGCTGGTCGAGGGAACTTTATGTGCAGAGTTCAGTGCATCCCCCAGCCTTTTAGACAGAGGCCTGTTAGCCCATGCTGGTCTTCAATTCAATATGTAGCCGAGAAGGATATTGAACTTTTAATCCTCCTGCCTCCGTCTCTGCAGAGCTGGAATTCCAGGTGTGCACCACTGTGCCCAGTTTCTGCACTTGTCAGCAGGGAAAAACCAAAACCACACATTTCTCACCGCAAAAGGAGTAATCCTGCATTTTGGATGCACAGAGGTGAATGAGCACAGCCCAGGAAAGCAGGTTTGGGTCCCCAAATTCCATGTTCCAATGTGGTAAGTTTCATGACATTTCAATAGTAACAGAATCAAGAAAATCATAAACCAAGACACTTTAAAATTATATTAGAGGAAGGGCTGGAGAGATGGCTCAATGGTCAAGAGCACTTGCTACTTTTGCAGAGGACCCAGGGTCAGCTCCCAGCATCCACATGGTGGCTCACAGCCATCTGTAACTCCAATTCCAGGGATCTGACACTTTCCTCTGATGTCCATGAGAACCAGGCATGCCCTTAGTATGTATATACATATACATATACGCACAGGCCAAACATTTGCACACATAAAAAATAGAAAAACATATTGGTGGAAACATTAGGCAGTTTACAAAAAGCAAGAAATCTCTATTAGAAGCCTGGAAGCTTTGGGTCTGATTGAACATCCCTAAAGGATTTCCTATTAGTTACAAGGCATTAGGCCAAATACAGAGGTAGGAAACTCTTGGCTATTTGAGACTAAGATAGCCCAGGGTAATTTGGCTCTGGGCCAGCAACATTCCAACTCTTCACAAACATTGAAGTTCTACTCAGTCTTGTAGAATGTTTGAAAGAAAGTTTGAGAAAGTTTGAGACAACCTCCCCCCCCCCCCCCAGGAACTTCAGTTTGTACAGAGTTGGAAATCAAACCCAGGACTTGCTAATGCCAGCCGAGCTCTCTGTAACTGGGCTGTTGGACTGGATTATCATATATCTGGTATCACTTAGCTCCAGCAGAGGATGGACATCTGCTAGGTTTAGCAGTGCACTCCAAAAGTCTTTTCAATAGTCACCAGGCTATGAGGTCAATGGCTGAGCTTTGCTGTGCGTGTTTGTAAGTCTGGTTCTCAAGAAGCAGGTATATCAAAAGTTCAAGGCCGGCCTGGCTTACATCACAAGTTTGAAGTCAGCTTGAGCTATATAAGTAAGATTCTGTCTCCAAAGAAGCAAGTAAGGAAGGAAGGAAGGAAGGAAGTAAATAAACTCTGTCAGGTATAAAGGTTGGTAGCAAATGGCCCCTAAAAAGAGCTAAGAAGGCTCATGTGGCTTTCCTCTGCAGCATCCAAGTTGCCATAGTCAGGATGTCTGTCAATCATCAGTCTGCAAGGTAGGTGTGGCCGCTTCAGAGACGCTTACAGTAGATGCAGTTCTTCCTTCCCAGGAGTTCCCAACCTTCCTAATGCTGTGCCCCTTTAATACAGTTCCTCATGCTGTGCTGACCCCAACCACAAGATTATTGTCATTGCTACTGCATAACTATAATTTTGCTACAGTTATGAATGAATAACATAAATATCCAATATATAAGGTGTCTGATATGTGATTCCCCGGGGGTTGAGTTGAGAACTGCTGCATAGACTCTGCTGGCACACTTTCCAGGAAAACAGAGAGAGAGAGAGAGAGAGAGAGAGAGAGAGAGAGAGAGAGAGAGAGAGAGGTAGAATGGACTACGGACTTCACGAGTGTTGGTTGTGCAGATCTCTGTTGGAATGTTCTGGATCAGAGGCCTGCAAAGACTGTGCCTTGAAAACCAAACTGAGATGCGTGCAGAGATGAGCATGGATCTGGTTTGGGCAGGGGAACAGGACTGGCCAACACGTGGCCAAGGGGGATCTTCTTTGAGGCAGCCAGCCTACTTCTGGGAATTTACCCCACACTGGGACTGGACTGACTCATGTGCAGAACTATTTATTGTTGTGATCATTTGTAAAAACAAAACATGAACAAGAGAGGAAGATCAATGCCAGACCAGGAAGCTGAGAGGAGAGGACGGGCCCTCTGCTCTGTGGGCAGATGTCCCAAGGAGTCCCAGAACCCTTGGCCATGAAGAAGAAGAGGAGGAGGAAGAGGAGGAGGAGGAAAGAATAGAAGAAGGGGAGAGCAGGAGGAGGAGGGGTGGGAGGAGCACAAATAAAGAATAAACAAGAATCATATTTAATCTGTCCTGGCAGTGGATGCCTATATTCCCACCACTTGGAGCTGGAGTCAGTTCCAAGAGTTTGAGGCCAACTCCTTGTCTCACTCAAACCAACAACACACTAAATACAAATAATCTCACATGCCCTCACTGATCTCCTGTACATTTAGAAGTTCCCACAAATATCACCTGCCTCTAGATAATGGTCCTCGTTCTCCCCAAATGTACACAACTGCCGTGGGTGCAGGTATAGAAAGTTATTTCTCCAGGTGGGACCAATGGTGATCTGTGGCCTGGCTGTGACTGTCCCTGGCAATGTGTGCGTTATCCTCTCGTCTTCTGCAGAGATGTCCCAGCTTCCCCGGTCTCTTACATAGTCTCATAGGCTCCCTCAAATCAGTGCCAGCTCACTGGCCTTCCTCTTGAACCATTAGAATACCAGGCAAGTGCAAGTCTTTCCCACCAGCCCCACATGACTGTGGTATACGTATATGTATAGTTACATACATAGATGGACACATTCTTATGTACAAGGTGCACTTTCTATGCACAGTACACTCTGTCTATCTATCTATCTATCTATCTATCTATCTATCTATCTATCTATCTATCTATCTCAGGCTTTGGCTTTGACATTCCACCTATCACAGACATCTCAGTCATGGTTAAAAAAAAGGACCTGGGAGCCTGGGTGTGAAGGAGGACAGGCCATGACCTTTTATAGTACTGGTCTCAAGTAGGCAAGGTGGCTCCACATTCCTGGGGCTTTGGTAAACTCAGAGAGCAGGCTTTCTGCATCAGAGCTCAGCCCTGCCTAGTTTCCAGTGAGCGAGATATACTCCAGGATACGTCCTTTACTTTGCTGGCAGGTTTGGAAACTGAGGCACAGAGAAACTGGTTGGCTGGCTAAAAAGTCACACAGCTGGTAAGTGGCAGAGTTGGAGTCCTATCAGGCAGGCTGGCCCAGGGTTGCGATCTGCCTCCTCCGGCCAGCTGACCCTATGCCTTGTGCATGCCCTGTAGCTCCCTGTGCCCTCTCATTTGATCATTTGGTACCTCTTTCCCTGCTTCCCTCCTCCGACCTCCCACTCAGCCTTCTGTAAAACGTGCTCTGGGATCATGTCAAGGCCAGAGGGAAGGTCAAAGTACCATGTGGGCACCAGCACAGACTGCCATTAGCCTGTCACTGCTGCCTGCAGCTGGGAGAACAGAGGGTCAGGGAAGGCGGAATTACAGTCATTGGCGATGGGGCATCTCTGCCATGACATGTGACAAGCTGTGCAGGCAGAACTGCTTGAGGGAACCAAGGAATGGGATCTGGGTAAACCTCTGAGCCAAGAGGTGAGGAGACAAGGGAGGCTGAGGTCACAGGCAATCTTCCTTTGCCTGAGAGACAGGGATAAGGACCTCAGCCATCACACAGCAGTACCTAGTCGAGTGTGTTCCCGACCCCAGCTCTTTAAACAAAACAAAACAAACAAGCAAGCAAACAAACAAACAAAAAACAAACCCCACTTCAAATCCAGTAAATTTCACATTTTAAAAATAGCTTGTTTTAGCAGAGCACTGGTCTCACACACCTTTAATACAAGCACTTGGGAGGCAGAGGCAAGTGGTTTTCTGTGAGTTTGAGGCTATTTCCTGGTCTACATGGTGAGTTCTAGGACAGCCAGGATGGTAGAGTGCTTTAGTTAGCATGCATGAAGCCCTGGTTCAATCCCAGTGTTACATAAACTGACCAGGCATGGTGGGGGAGAGCGGCAAAGGGCCAGACATTCAAAGTCACTCTCAACTACATGTCAATTTTGAGGCCAGCCTGGGCTACATAAAGGTCTGACGTGAGCTGGAGAGATGGCTCAGAGGTTAAGAGCGTGTCCTGTTCTTCCAGAGGAGCAGAGTTCAGTTCCCATTACCCTCTGGCTCCACAGGTACTAGCACTCACATGTGCAAATCCACATGCAGACACACACACCAACCTGCAGGTTAAAAATAATAATAATAAAAATGTAAAGGGTGGGACTGATAAGAGGACTCAGTGGGTAAAAGGGCTTGCTATACAAGACTGAGGATCTCAGTTCAATTCCTGAAACACACAGTGGAAGAAGGGAACTAACTCCATCTTTTCTTTTCTCTACATAGCCCTGGCTATCCAGGAACTCACTATGTAGACTAGGCTGGCCTTGAATTCACAGCAGTCTGCCTCTGCCTCCCTAGTTGTGTGATTAAAGGTGTGTGCCACCATGGCCAGCCCAAGAAGCAACTTCTGAAAGTTATCCTCTGACCTCCACAACGAAAACGTCTGTATAAGTATATACTAAAACTATACTTGTATACTTGGCATGGATCTGTCATATGGTACATGAGTCTATTATACATTGCTACTGAGACTTGTACGTATGAGTCATGTATCCTAGTTTGTTGGGCAATTTAAAGCTCACTAAAAGTAATTCTGACTATAGAGTTGTCCCTTGGGACCCTGGAAGGATTGATCCAGGAGCCCTTCATAGATATCCTTATCTATGGAAGATCTGATCCCTTCTGTAAATTGGTGTCATATTTGTATAGCACCCATTCACGATCTCCTGTGTATTTTAAATGGTCTCTAGATGACTTATCTAACACAATGTACATGCTAAGGGAGCAAATTGTTCCATTGCTTAGGGAATACTGACCAGGAAAAGAATTCTGTATTCAATATAGACAATTTCCTACCTATAGGAATTGACTGGCTCTTCCTATGGAACCTGTGGATCCAGACAGCCGGCTATTCTTCAAGTTTGCTTTGCCTACTGACTCTAATTCCCACACAAGGTAAGACCCCACAGCACCTAAACCCAACTCTGTGCCAGGCATGCCACTGATCCCTGGGGGAGACGACCTTGAGTAGTGGAGATATTATCTACTAGGGAGACACACAGGCTCCTGCTGATGCACACAAGCCAAGTATGCAACAGCTTCTGGGAAGGCTGTGGGGAGGGAGACACTGAGTAGGCTCTCCGAGTAGGAGAAGAGTGGGCATGGGGGAAGCCATTTCCTCATTGCCTGGTACATTCTGAATAAGTGACCTGGGGCCACTTTCCTCGCTCTGCGGACCTGACATCTTCTACAGATGCTGCTGAAGACCTGTCATTTCTCTGTTGTTCGTGATGGCAGAGCCTGCTTTTGCCCTGTTCTGGGGAAGGAGAATCTTGCTGTAACCCTACGCTACCCTCTGGAAGAAGGTTCAAGGAGGTGTAAATCACCAGAGTCGCAGTTTCCGTGCCAATGACTGACTTAGGCTGTGAAATGACACTTGCTCTCAGCACTGATGATTATGGAGGTTTTGCCACCCCAAAACTAAAAACGATGGCTGCAAAGTATTTTGTATTTTGTCCAGCACATCTGTTCAGGTAGGACTTGACCAAAGAACCCATTTCCCAAGACCTCCATCATGGCTACTCAGAGCCTAAGAATGCTCTGGGTCTTTGACTACTCTACTATAGTGACTGGAGTCCAAGAAATAGGTAGAATATCTCTCTCTCTCTCTCTCTCTCTCTCTCTCTCTCTCTCTCTCTCTCTCTCTCTCAAAAGACTTATTTATTTTATGTATGAGTATATACTGTAGCTGTCTTCAGACACACATGAAGAGGGCATCAGATCCCATTACAGATGGTTGTGAGTCACCAACCTTGTGGTTGCTGGGAGTTGAGCTCAGGACCTCTGGAAGAGCCTTCAGTGCTCTTAACCACTGGGCCATCTCTCCAGTCCCTGGCAGTCTCTTAAGACAGGAGCTTGCAAACCAATCTAGGGTCACTTTTCTCTTATCCTGTGGGCCAAGTGGTCACCTCACTCCAGTCCAAAGGATGCTATCAAAGAGAGACATGGCAAAGAATTTAGAGGCTATGGTTTAAATGTTTCATAGCCAATGAAGCAGAGAGAGGAATGCATATGGGAGATCCCTGGGAAAGGTTTATTTACTCTTAAAGGGAGCCATAAACTTAACTGAGTCACAACCATGAGGCCAACAAGAGAGTCAAGCTAGTCCCTCAAGGGCTATGTCTGATTCTTCATGAGAATGTTCTCACTTGCACAAAATTCACGGGAAAGAAGAAGCCACGACCTATCTCCTATAGCTGTCATATGCAGGAGGGTGGCAAACATGGCCAGATGACTTATAGTTATGTGACATACTTAATATTTCCAGAGTTTCAGTATTTGGGGGAAAACTCAATATTAAGATGTCAATCCTTTCCAAAGTAAGACACATTCAACACAAGGCTGCTGTGATTGGAACTTAGAAGCAGATCTGGAATTGTGGCTCAGTGGGAGAGAGCTGGCCTACCAAGCATGTGCAAATCCCATCTGCTGAGGCCCAAAGGAGGGAGGGAAGAAGAGAGAGAGAAGGGGAGAGGGAGGGAGAAATGGGAGGGGGAGGGAGAGACCATAAATGCAAAAATATCTTATTAGAGAAATGTTCTCACAGGATGTAAACCAGACAGAAAGGGTCATATGATAATAGAAGAAATTGGAGACAACTCGAATGCCTCTCAATGGGAAATAGTCTAAGTAAATTAGGGCAAAGTTCTTCAACCTGGAATGCTTCACGATCAGTGGCAATTTGATTAAGCCCAAATTGGCCACCTCCATTCTCAGAGTTTAGATTTTGTAGGCTGGGCAAGCGAAAGCCACATCGATGTTGTGAATGATCCCCTGCTTTCCCTTGTGAGTTTGTCACCCAACGTCACTGCTCAGCATCCAACGAGCATACTGCTACCTGGGGGGAAAGTCTAGTTTCTACTCAGAGGGTTTCACTTTTCATATGATCAGAAAGTAAAAACCAACCAACCAAACACAAAGCTTTAAGACCATCATCTGTAGACACACACGTTTATTAAACACCTCAAAGAACAGATTTGTTTTTAAAGATTTAACTGTGTGTATTTGTGTATGTGTGGGAGGGGGGTATGCACACAAGAGTACAGCTGCCTTTAGTGGTCAGAAGAGGGTATTGGATCCTATGGAGCTGGAGCTACAGGCAGTTGTGAGCTGCCTGACACGGTTCTGAGCCCTCTTAACTGCTGAGCCATCTCCACATATAACCCTGATGCTGTGCACAAATAGAAGATGGTATTCATTGTGACGCCCATTGACATTTGTCATCCAGTTACCATATGCCAACTGTCCCTTTAACACTCGTGACTGAATCCAAGGTGGACTTCATTTTCCACATTTTGTGGATGAGGACACAAAAGCTTGGAGAAGTGGGGTAACCTGCCCAAGATCAAAATGGTAAGCATCAAAATGGTAATGCATTTGAACCTAAATCTACCTGACATACCTGCTCTTTTCCTAACATTGAGATGAGAACACACAAGACAAGAGTCACATCTTATATGCAGTCTAGTGAAACCAGCTGTCTCTGGCTCTCCTTTACTTGGTACCTCTGCATTAGTTACCCTGAGCTGTTCCTCATGACACTTGTGCTGTCGAGTCCAAGTAAAGTTTCAGTTCCCAATGTTTTTCTTTGTTCTTGTTCAGAGGGTAGTCTGTGCTGCCCATGGCCATCCTGCTATAATGGGCTTCCTGCAAAACAATGCAACCTTCCAACATTCCCACCTCCTGCTCCCCAGAGCCTAGATCTCCAGGAGAGTTCAGAAGATTGACTCCCAAAGGCATGGTGCCTTCAAATGTTGAGAGGGACAGAGGTGTTATCGTTTCCCATGACTCATAGAATAGAAGTCTCTTGAGGGTGGAGAAAAGAGAGGATGACAGAATCACTGTGTGTTGTTTCTTAGACACTTGAATCTGGAACTAGGATCCATGAATGCTCACAGCTCTGAGTGGTCTTTACAACCCACAATCCCCCTTCTAGGATCTTCCTGTTACCCCTCATCAGAAGTTGGTATATTTATTAGAATAGTGGCTGGGTAGCTGGAGGGGCGGGGTGGGGTGACAAAAATAGATCATAATTAAAATCTGGGTATTTTTACATAATGGTATTGGAATGGTAGCCCTGGTAGCTATCAAGGACCCAGACTCTCCATCTTTGAAATAAAACAAAACGATTTATTTATGCACTTGTGTATGGATGGGGACATGTGGAAGTCAGAGAACAGTTCGCAGCAGTTTGTGTTCTCCTTCCACAATGTGGGTCCCGGAGATCAAACTCAGGTCATCAGGCTTAGTGGCAAGTGTCTTTACCAAACTGAGTCATCTCACTAACCCTAACTCTTTCCATCTTGTTGCTCTGCCGTGGAAGAGGAACTTTTTTCCTGAAGCCAGACATGTGCTTACCTCTCATTGGTCAGAAACTGGTCACGTGATTACAAGAGAGCTATGGAGGGGGCTGGGAAATGTAGTTTTATAATGAGGGACCACGTACCCATATGGCAGGACAAGTATTCTATTAGTTGGCCAGGGAAACAATGAGTCTAGAACTGAATGGAGCTGAGGCTGTCATATTTCATGGCCATGAGTGAAGAGTGCTGTTCTTAATCACGTCACTATGTGGCTTTCAAGGACGCCAGATGTGGGGCTGGATATTCTTCTGTTCGCATGTTCAGTTCCATGGGTTTCTGTCAGGAAGAATGGGTGGGAGGTAGGTCAGAGGTGTGCTTCTCAGTAGTTTTAGAGTCTTGGGGAACTCATTCAACCTCTCTTCAGTTGAGAGGTAAGAAGAGTATATAATAACTGCCCCTACCTCATAGGTTGTGAAGATCTGTTAAATTAATGTACAGCACATGCCTAGCACAGCTTGGCACAAAGTAATGCTCCCATGTTGGCTGTTGGGAGTATTTCCTGTCCAGAGTAGTTACTATGTTCTGGATTTCAATTCCCCTGAGCAGGGTTGGGAAGGCTGGTGGTCAGAGCAGCTGAGCCTCACAGCACCTGGCTCAGCTGAGACCCTGAGGTCATTTTATCACGTTAGATCTGCTCTAAGAAGACAGGACTTCTGGACATCACACAGTAGCAAACACTGACCCTGGCCCCTTCCCCAGGCATAAGAAATGCTATGCTGTGACTGGTGACTCTCCAGAGGTCTCTTTCCCACCCACCCCCCTCCCTGTACCCAACCCCCTGAAGGGAGGCTATTACAGGGCAGATCCTAACAGCCCCAGAAGGGAAATCTAGGAGGCACTGGAGTAGGGGCCAAGTGACGATGCTGCCATGAGGTAGATGACAAAGGTTCTCATGTACTGAAAGGGATTGTGGGATTCCATAAGGCAGGAGAAAGCAGGTGGTACTTGCTCTGTGTCTGGACTAATGGCATACTGTTCAAGACAAGCACTGTCCCTGAATGCCATGTCTAATGCTTGGCCTTTGTGCCCCATGCAGAGTGACATAGCGGTAGCAGGGGATGACGTGCTAATATTCGGGGTCCTTGTGATCATTTACTTGAATCAACTTAGTCCTCATACAAGTGAGGGACAGGGACATAGTTTCTGATTGCTGGTTGAGGAGAAGAACGAATCCAGGTAGTAGGATGGGGCACAGTGACAGAGGAGGACTCAAATCTCTGCTGCTCACCTAGAAGCTGTGTGGCTTTGAACAAATCACTTGGCTTCTCTGAACCTCTCTGTTCTTGATTGTGAGTTGGGATCTCTCACAGGCATAAAGGCTCTCTCCTAGAGACCATCCATCTCCGAATCTCCCTACAATCTCATCAAGGGGGACTCATCCTTTAAAACCTCCACCTCCCTGGTCCCTTGTCACTCCCAGATTGCTCAAGCCTGAACTTGCCCTAGTAGAGAGCCAGCTAGCCCGCTGCCCAGTTTTATGGAGCTCCTCTAAGGATGCCTCTCCTGTCGGGTCCTCTCTCTGGTCTCTCTGTATCACCCTTTAGTTCAGTTGTCCCCAGAGGACAAGCTGGGCTAAAGTTTCTGGAAGGTGTTAAATAAAGGCTCCTGCACTAAAGGCTCAGCGGATTCTTTAATGTGGGTCCTGGGTTCCACGGTCAGCAGTATGAGTATGAGGGGAAAGCCCCATATCGGAGAGGGGGTCTCCAGAAGCCTTGGCACCCCATACCCCTGGCCCTGCCTGCTCCCTGGAGAAAGGTCCCAGTCCCTCCTATTTTCCCAGCCAAGAGTCCTGCTGGTTCCCACATTACCACATGAATGGGGCACATGCCCCCCTGTCCACTTGAACAAACAATTTGGCTAGCAAATTGACATAATTACTAAAGACTGGGAAGAAAGAAGCCCCCACCCCTTGGCCTCCCAGAGGGTGGCTCCTGTGGAGTTGCTCCCAGGCTTTGTAGGCTCGGGCGCTTGGGGCTGATTAGGGACCTTGTGGCCTTTTCAAGAGCCCTAAGTGATTGGTCCCCTTAATCTGATTACAATTTACAGAGCCCCTCCAGCCGCCTCTGAAGGGTTGCTCTTGAGCACCCTGCTCGATCAGCCCTCAAGTACACACACACACACACACACACACACACACACACACACACACACACACACACTGATATATTAGGCTGCCTATTTTTAAAGCATCCTACATATATACCATACCCAAGCCAGAGCAGCTGTGCATACTCCTTCACAGACAACTACTTATCACCCACTCAGCCCTCCTCCAAGTGGTCTCTTTAGCACCCAGGACCAGGCTGCAGGACCCCATCAAGGGCAGACCGTCTCCCCAGCAGCTTTGTCTGGGTTCCAGGGCTCGGCTCCCAGGGGATTAGGCTCAGCAGGCAATCTGGACACAGAGCAGGCTGCTCCAGCCCCTGGCCTGGGAACTCAGCAGTGAATGGTCCCAGCACTCCATATCCAAGTGGGAGCTCTTAATTCCCTTGGCCCAGTGACAATGGTGCCTTTTCCCATCCCTGCTGTCGCCTGTCACCAGCCGCAGCCTGGCTTCTACCCAAGTGCTTCCCTACCACAGCTAAGTACCCCTCCTCCAGGACATAGGGCTTGTATACGTGTGGGAGGCTCTCCAGGGTGACCTCCAGCTTGATGCAAACCATCCTTGAGGAACCCCAGTCCAGAAGCCCAAGAAGAATAGCAGCTGCATGTAGGAACTCCACACAGTTCACAGCATCCTGAAAAAGGTGTGGGCTGTAGGCTGGGTCAGGAGTCAAAGAGCCTGGAACACAAGTGGCCAGGGGCGGGCACCAGAATCAGAGACCCATGTCTCACCCTAAGCTGTCTTTAAGAACACTCATGGAGGCAGGCTAGATATGGAATTCCAGGCCAATCTGAGCTATGTAGTGAGACTGCCTCTCTGGGACTCAGTTTCCCCAACCAGCAAGCCTGGAAGACTACAGCCCCTCTTTCGGGGTTGCTGGAAAGTGACTGGGTGGGTGAGGGGGGTTTTCAACAAGGTGCCCAACTTAGCAAGTGAAGCACACGGGGAGGGTGAAGCACATCCAGAGGACATTGTCAGGGCAATGTGATCCCCAGCCCTGGTGGACCTGAAAGCTCCCTGGGACCCTTTACAGTCTGATTTTCTAGTACAATGCCCTAGCCCCCAGCGCTGTAATACTTCATTCCTGTGCACAACACGTTAAGGAGACCTCTGCCCAGCTCTGCCCAGCTCGCTCATGGCTTCCAAGGCAGCCTCCATGTTGCCCAAGGACAGAAGGCTGTCAGTCGCTGTACCGGGTGCCTGTGATCTGGGGTTCATGCGGAGAGTGTCACACTACAGCTCCCTCAAAGCCTGGTCCACCATTGGTTTTTTTTATCAGTTTGAGAGTCGGTTCACAGAGACCCGAGGTGTGGCCCTCTGGAGGATCCTTCAGTCTCCATTCCAAGGGCACCTCTTGAACCCCAGGCGGATCCTGCCCCTGTATCCTTCGCAGATACTCTTCCCCGCTCCCTGCACCCCTCCATCCGCACTGCCCCTCTCAGACCCCCAAATCCGTCCCTTGAGCCCCTCTCACACCTCACCCCTGCACCCCACCACCTGCACCCTATTTTTTTGTCCCTTCCCAGACTCCGCCTCTGTACCTCACCACCTGCGCCCCTCCCACACCCCGCCCCTGTACCCCGCCCTGGCCCTGCAGGGACGGCTGGGCGGAACCGCGCGGCCGTGGGGGAGGGGCCGGGCTGATCAGCTGGAATCAAAGCCGCCGCCCCCTCCCCCGCCACCCTGTCCCCCTGCCGAGCCGCCGCGCACCTCCTCCTTTGTCACAATGTTTTTCAATCCGGTGAAGCAAACTGTCCAATTAGAGCCGGGGCCTCCGGCTTCCATCTTTGCCGACGTTTAATTAACATGCTCCTCTTGGCAGCTGCTGACAAGTTCCAGAAACAGGTTGTAAAGGGTTTTTGTCTTTACCCAGCATGGAAAATAAGGGGTGTTACATCGCGGAACATGAATAGGTGGCACTTCAGCTTCCTCCTTCTCTCCTCCCCCTCCCCCTGCTCTGCAAAGGGGAACGAAGCCCCGAGTGTACGTGCATGTGCGTGTATGTGTGTGAGTGTGTGAATTGCCAGGGAGGCGGGGAGAGCGGAATCGGGGAGGCAGGAGAGACCATCCCCTTCCTCTCTTTACCCCTTCCTTCCCACGAACCTTGGTTCCACAAAAGATCTTGGTTTCCTTGCTCTCTAGCCCGAACACTTTCCCCTCCCATTAGCTAGCTAAAGGCAAACTCCTTATCCCAATTCCTGTCTGTCTGTTTACCTGTGCTATCCCCCTGTTCCGCTTCTGGTAACTCCTAGTCATCCTCCAGAACCCCACCAAGCCACCACCTAGTCACAGACTGCCACTCCAAACAGCCCTGTCATGGTTTACCTGTCCCTTCTATACCTGGAAATTTAAGGACCTGAAACTTTCCCCATTGTACCGCAGGAGTAGGACCCGGGACTGGCAGAGGAAGGGGTGGGTTCATGAAAGCCAACTGGGAGGGGAACCCTCCCTCCTTACTCCCAGCCTGCTGGAATGTACTCAGAGCAAGCTAGTACACTGGTGAGAAACCAGTGACCCTACAGGAAGAGGGGGGCTTGGGGGAAAGAATGCAGTCTAGAGCTGAGCTCCTGGGCCTCCCCGGCTGCTTGGACTTTCTTGTAGAGAGAGTGGCCCTTTGAGCAAGGGTCAGGGCCAAGCAGGAGGCCAGGTCCTCTGGGTCTGTATATACCTCACAGGGTTGGTCGGACCAGAACATCCACTCCCAGTCTACAAAGAGCGTCAACAACATTTATTTACTACACAAAATAGAGAGATCTTGGGTCCCTGGGAACATGGGACGTATATTGTTGGGGAACAGGCAGAGGCTGGGAGAGTCCAAGAAGGGGTGCCCTGGGGGGCCAAGCCCACCCTCCCACTCCACACCCCCAACCTCAGCCTCTCTTCATGCTGATTTTCACAGGATATGAGCATCATGATGCCCCAGGCAGGGGCAGACCTTCTGCAGCTGACCCTGGCTTGGAGCTCACTTGGGTGGACTCTCCTCTGTTCTCAGGCAAGCCCCCTGGGATGAAGGGGCTGTAGAAGGTGCTGGAGTCAGGCCAGTGGGCCTTTCCACTGCCCTGCTTCTGAGTTCCCAGCTATGTCAGGCCCAGCTCTTTCCAGAGCTTGGGGGACAATCTGTAGAGCCTGCAGGGAGAGAGGGAGAATAGCTGGTGTGTCCCTACCACGGCTGCACAGCCTCCCGGCACCGTTTTAGGATGAGGTGAACACCGGCATCAATGGCCACAGTATGGCTTTGGTCCTCCCTAAAACCTTCTCTCCTGCCTTTTACCCTAGAGCCAGCTACTTCCAAGCTCTGGTCTCTAGGACGTCAAATGCTTATAGGACCAATGGCAATGACCTTGAAAGGTCCCCTTCCCCTCACTTGTTAGCCATGTGGCTTGAAGATCCTGTCCCTTAATTTCTTCATCGTTTACAAAGAAAGTAAGGGGGCTGGGACATAGCTCAGTTGGTAGAATGCTTGCCTAGCATGCACAAAGGCCTGAGTTTGAAGACCAGCATTTTCTAAACTGGGTTTAGTGGTACACCCCTGTAATTCCAGCACTTGGGAGGTAAGACAGGATGATAAGTAGTTCAAGGGCATCCTCGGCTACTTAGTGAATTCAAACCCAGTCTGGGATATCTGAGCCCTGTCTTTAAAAGGGGGTGGGGATGGTTGATTGTGGTGGCACCCATCTGTAATCCCAGCATTTGGCTGAGGCAGGGGGATACTTAGTTCCAGGCTAGCCTGGGATATGAACAAGAGGTAAACAACTACTTTGCTTCCTGGAAGTTTCTCAAGGTTTGGATAGATGTTACAGCACCCCATCAATATTTCGTGCATTACGGAGAGGAAGGAGAAGAGAGAAGGTCTAGCCTGATCTAACCAAGTAAAGTTAGATCATAGATGAGGAGACTGAAGCTTGATCTCTAGGCTGAAGAGACTCTCCAAGTCAAGCAGCAGCAGTCACAAAGTCAAGTGTGTCCCTGGGTCTCTTTCTATATGTTCCTCCAGTCTAACCTGCCTATTCCACCTCAGGTCACACCTTCATTTCTTCATGTTTGCTGTTTGTTTCCTTGCTATGGCATCTGGCTTTGAGACCTGGGCCTCTGTTGAGAGGAGCAGATCACCATCTCCCACAGATAAGGCTTACCTGCTTCTCACCTGCCCTGGGAGTTTAGTGTACCAAGGATGATGAAGGGATTGGAGTTGCTAAGGATACTGGAGGTGTCGGAGGGACTGGAGGAACCATGGATGCTGAAGGTGTAGACAGTACCAAGGGCAATGCAGGTACCAGAGAAGTAGAACGTTTGTGAGTGAGGTCCTCAGGAATGTAGACAGCGTTCACCTCTTCATGAACCTGTGGAGACAGGAAGCTACTTCCAGGGTCCAGGATGCCTAGTGGAATACTGGACTAGTGTTGGGGAGAGCCAAAGGCTGCAAATGCTGTGTGGCGAGCGCCACCTTGTGGGCATGTTGAAGACTGCATTGTATGAACTTCCCTTATAGCTTGTCCTTCACCTTTGGCGCTGTCATGATTGGCACTGCCTGGGTTGCTGGGGCACAGCAAGAACCAAGCAGGGTCTTTGCCATAAGAACAGCAGCTGGGTAAGTACTGGATGACACAAGAGTTCATATTGCATTCTGGGCTCAGATAAGCAGCTTGAAGGTTCGGGGAGGTGGCACCCATTTTTGAAAGATGTGTGTGTGTGTGTGTGTGTGTGTGTGTGTGTGTGTGTGTGTGTGTGTCTGTGAGTGTGGGTGTGAGTATATGTGAGTGTGTGTGTGAGTGTGTGAGTTTTTTGTATGTCAGAACTTCAGCCACAACCAAAAGTAGAACAGGGGAATGCAAAGACTAGAAATGGATCTGGAGGTGAATCATGGTAAGGCAGCTCAGCCAACCTTCTCACAGCTGTTGAACCCTTTTCTCTGGGAAGCCATCTCACTGCCCAGGTAGACAACCCAGGGGTGCGGGACAGCTTTCACTTCCAGCAATTTAGATATTTCCCCCTAATGTAGTACTGCTGAAGTGTGGATCTGGGAGAAGGTATGAACTTGGCATTAATTACAAAGGTCGAAACAAATCAGGATGGGCCGGAGGGATGCCTCAGTGGTTAAGATCGCTTGCTGTATAATCACGAGGAACTGGAGTTCAGTCCAGCACCATGTAACAAGCCAGGTATCTGCCATGGGCCAGTGACCCCAGTTCCAGGAGGAGTGGAGACAGGAGCACCACTGGGGCTCGCTGGCTTCCAGCCTAGCTGTGAAAACGTGAGCTCCAGGTTCAGAAGGAGCTCCTGCCTCAAAGGAATAGGCAGAGAGTGACAGAGGACAGACAGATGTACACAGGTACAGATACATCTGCGTGGGCATGCGTGGATACGCATTCAGACACATACACATAAAAAGGTAGATGATTATAGACAGACAGATGATGATGCATGATAGAAAGATAGATAGATAGATAGATGATAGATGATAGATAGATAGATAGATAGATGATAGATAGATAGATAGATAGATAGATAGATAGATAGATAGATGATAGACAGGTAGATAGATAGATGATAGGTGGTAGATAAGTAGGTAGGTAGGTAGAGGCAACTCTTATGCTTGGAGATTTGGGGTCCATTTTATTAGTATTATGTCCAAGTGTTTCTAATTGTGGTGTCTCAAATTATGTTTCTGCAGACTTTACAGGTAGGATGAAAACAGCCATGCTCAAGAAAGACAAGGCTATTTACCGTGTAATAGTATAGGGCAATCTGTATGCCAGATAGGAAGAGAGAGCAGGGTGGATAAGCAAATCTCAACTGCGTATGAAAAACCTACAGAGAAAAAGAATGAGAGGAAACATACTAAAGTATTAGTGGTGTGTGTGTGTGTGTCTGTGTGTCTGTGTGAGTGCGCATGAGTGTGTGTGTGTGTGTGTGTGACTGTGTGTGTGTCCGTCTATGTGTCTGTGTGTGTGTCCGTGTGTGTATGTGTGTGACTGTGTGTGAGTGTGTGTGTGTGTGTGAGTGAATGTGTGTGTGAGTGTGTGTGTCTGTGTGTGTGACTGTGTGTGTCTGCGTGTGTGAGTGTGTGTGTTTGTGTGAGTGAATGTGTGTGAGTGTGTGTATGTGTTGTGAGATTGAATCCTATGCTTTCTGACTTGTGCTCTACCACTGAGCTACATTCTTCGTTCCTGTAAACATATTTCTAGACAGGTTTCTCTAATTCCAGCGTTTCTGGAATGAGCTTTTAGCAATTTTGTAATTTAAAATAAGCAAATTAGGGCCAGTGAGATGGCTCAGTGGGCAAAGGCTCTTGCCACCAGGCCGGTGACCTGAGTTCTGTCCCCAGAACCCACATGATGGAAAGAGAGTGCTGACTGCCACAAATCATCCTTTGATTTTTCTCTGTCTCTATCTCTGTCTCTGTCTCTGTCTCTCTGTTTCTCTCTCTCTCTGTCTCTCTTTCTCTCTTTCTCATAAAGGAGCAGGCAAACACCTGCAATAGTGGATTGTGGGGGAAAGAGATCCCGATGCCACAAGAGGCCCAAATTAGGGCATTTTTAAAAAAATGAGTTCTGGGCCGACAGGATGGCCCAGTGGGTAAAGTCATTTGCTGTCAAGCCTGATGATTTGAGCTCAATTCCTGGCACCTACATGGTGGGAGAGAACTGACTCCTACAGATGTCTTCTGACTTCCACATATGTGTTGTGGCACATGTGTGCCCACATACACACACACTTGTGTGCACACACGAGACAGTGAGAGAGAGAAAAGTGAATGAGTGAGACACACAGATACACAGAGAGAGAGACAGAGACAGACAAACAGACAGACATATAGAGATATAGAGAAACAGTAAGAGAGTTCTGCTGTATTCTGGTATTTTATTTTCTGAAACACCTCTCAGGTTGGGTTTTGTCCTGATGGGCTAAAAGTGGTCAAATGAGGTGGAATTCCACTTCTGAGGCAGAATCCTCTGGGAGTTTGGAATGAAGCCCCATTGGCCGGCATCAAGTGGCAATTTTTAAGATAATCATTATGGAGTCTGGGGTTGGACACCACACTGATTCTCTCACAAAGATGGGTCTCAGGATCACCTGTGAAGCTTGACATTCTCATGTCTAAGCCTTGCACCACCAGACCAGTGGACCCCAAGCTGCTGAGCGGAAGCTCCGAGAAGCTCTGAGACCTTCCTGGAGCTGCGACCCTTTAATACAGTTCCTCATAACTGTGGTGACCCCCAACCACAAAATTATTTTTGTTGCTACTTCGTAAATGTAAGTTGCTACTGTTATGAGCCATAATGTAAATATCTGATATGTAGGATATCTGATATTCGACCCCTGTCAAGGGGTCATTCGACCCCCAAAGGAGTTGTGATCTACACCCACAGGTTGAGAACTACTGCCCTAGAAGCTTCCCAGGCGACTCTCAGATGCCAGAAAGAGTAAAGAGCCACCAGCTAACAGAGAGGTTCTCAGATGGGGCTTCCATCAGAGTCACTCAGGAGGTTGTTAACACTTCTGGGTAGGACAACTATTTTTTTTAAGGATAGGACTGCAGATATCATACCAAACTCACTGTGTATCTAAGAATGACTTTGAACTTCTGATCCTCTTGCCTCAGCCTTCTCCGTAGGCTGGGATTACACTCATGCTGCTAGGGTTGGGGACAGACTTTGGAAGTTTACTAGAATACAGTGGACACGCCAGATTCAAGCCCCATGGCAGACTGCTCCCGGGACTCCACTCCCAGAGTGTGTAGAAAGAAAAGTATACAAAGGCCCATTGGGATCCGGAGGAGAAAGAAAGGAGAATAGGGAAGTCTTCAATTTACAGGTAGCACTGTGCCCTACATGGATGTCACCGTAGTGAAGGCAAGGTGCGAGGGTACAGCTACCCTTGTGTAGAGAGACAGGTCTTGAGAGCTTACTTCCCAGTAGATGGAGTCCTCGAAGCAGTTTTCATCGGCCGCTTGTCCCCAGAACGGCAATTTCAAAATGAATCCTAAAGAGATTGGAGGACACGGTGGTCAGAAAACACCCTTAACTTACCCCAACTTTTCCCTCAGCTGGACCCCCTCCTTCCCAGGCCCACCCTTAAGACATGCTCTTGGGTCCCCCACTTAGTATCCCACCAAGATCCCGCCTTTTCTGGTCGCTCTCACTCACCCACAATGATGCCGCCCACCAGGGCCATGGCCAAGCTCAGGAGGAGGCCAAATATCTGGTACCTGCCCTGCATTTTCTTGGTCCAGTCCATCTTATAACCCCCGAAGCCAAAGGAATGGACTACCCTGAGGTACAGACAGGGAGCAAGTGAGGGCCCCATGTAGAGGCCATGATTACTGCAACCCAACAGATGTGCTCTTGAAATCCTAGGCCTTCCTGACCAGACTGTTCTTTCCTTGTATTCTTGTGGCAGGTCTGAGGGTGGGGAGAGAGGCCCCGTGAATGGTCTAGAGTGGAAAACGGAGAGGAGGAAGATGTCTTTGTTCCCACAGGAAGAAGGAATAGAGAAAGTGATGTGTTTATAAAAAGATAAAGAGATATAAGAATATGTTCTATGGGGGTGTGGTGAGGTGTGGGGGAAGGGGGTGCCTCAGCAGGCCCAGGCCGAAGCATCCTTTCCCCCTGAGGGACCAGCCAGGACAGTATAGTATAGAATAGAGTTTATTCAGGGCATGGGGGGGGGGGGCTAAGAGGGTAGTAGAGGAAGAGAAAGGCAGAGAGAGGGAGAGAGTAGAGAAGTAGAGGCTGGCCATGACCACTTGGAGGGGGGAAAGGGAGTGGGGGAAAGGGGGAGCAAGAGCAGGAGAAAAGCAAGAGAGAGAGAGAGAGAGAGAGAGAGAGAGAGAGAAAGAGGCAAGAGGGCAAGAGAGCAAGAGAGGGAGGAGGGGCAAGCAGTGCCTTTTATAGTGGGTCAGGCCTACCTGGCTGTTGCCAGGTAACTGCTTACAGAAGGAAGGAGGGAGACCCCCTCCGCACTTACCCCACCTCTCCATACACATCAGGGGAGGAGTAGGCCGCCGTCACAGCGCCCACAATGCCACCTATGATGCCAGGGATACCGTGCAGGTTGTGAATGCCACATGTGTCCTGGATTCGAAGGCGGGACTCCAGGAATGGCTAGGGGGAGGGGGGAGGATGGCACTGCTTAGGCTGTGGCTGTGGCAGGGGCATGGGGAGACCATCAAAAACACAGGGTTCCCTAAGCCCCACCTCCTCCCTCTGTGTCTCCCTATTATCAGGAACATAACACTCCCCCCCCCCCCCCCAGCATTCTCAGCCACAGCCGGAGGTCCTCACCGATAGGTACGCAAATCCTAGGGTGGAGGAAATGCCACAGAAGAAACCCACGATGAGGGCGCCATAAGGTGTGAGCATCATCTCCGCAGCCGTGCCCACACCCACCCCACCTGCAAGTGTGGCATTCTGGATGTGTACCTAGACAGGGTAGGCAACGTGTGCAAGCTCTCAGTTCTATTTGAAGAGCATGGCCTGTGCTCACACGCTGTGCAAAGTTGGACGCTGGGATCCACGCAGGTTCAACAAGCCGGGAGCAGGCAGACGGGGGTTAGCCTTGGTCCCAGCTTTGCAACTGAGCCACCCACAACCTCTAGCAGGCCTGGACATGTTCTGTGTCCATGAGTCAGTGTGCTGCGGGACATAGCTGTGGGCCCTGAAACTCATCTGCACACTCCCTTTTTCTCCATGTCTACTTGGGGACCAACAGCATATCTGAGTGCACAGTATGTCTACAGAAGGTATGTGTGGGCCACATCCATGCCCAGCTGCTACCAATTTTCTTTGTCAGCTGTGGCAGGTGCTGTGCTACTGGCTCCTCTAAGTGTGTGGGCTGAGACAGCTCTATAAAGCCCAAGAAGGCCAGTGGTGTCAGGAGGATGAAGACCTGGCAGAGGGGGCAGCCTCCCCACCCCCGCCACCCACGGGTAACTCTGCTAGGCAGGCCTGATGTGACACTCAGCTGGCACTGGCTAATAGCATTTCCGGTTGTGGGAAGGGCATGAACATTTGGCAGGGATGGCCCACTCTGAGCATCCAGGCTTGGGTGTGCCAAACTAGAAGCTGCCTGCCACAATGGGGTATGAGCAGGGCACAGCAGAGGGAGGCATCCCTTCCCCCAAAGGCCCCTGCTCACCATATCCAACCTGCCCTTCTTGTGTATGATACTGGACACTGTCACTGTGGTAAGCACACTAGCGGCCAAGGAGAGGTAGGTATTGAGGGCTGCTCGGTGTTGGGCGTCTCCGTGGAAGGAACTGGCTGAATTGAAGCTGGGCCAGTATATCCACAGGAAGAGGGTGCCTGGGTCAGAGAATATACACAGGCCAGGGGCCAGGAGAGGAGGTGTTAGGCCAGGCTCTCACACACCCCGAACAGAGGCACTGCCTTTCAGCTCCAGAGAACTCTACCTGCTCCTGACCTCTTAGCATCCCTCTGGTGCTCTTCCTAGAAGGCCCCCAGGCCTACCTCACCTAGCTCCCACTTGGCCTCCCATACCACTTCACAAAGCTCCCTCTGTCTCCCTGACCACCAGGGCTGGTCACATGCTCCCTACTCTTATAGCATCATGGGGGAGAGTCTCCCCTCTGTAGACAGATTAGCTGATGGCATGACTATCTCTCAGTCTACAGGGTGATGGAAGGAAGGACTGGGTTTGTATGTTCTCTGAAGCATGAAGGGACATAAGGAGTTGGAATGCACACCTTGCCCCAGCACGGGGACCAAATGGGCCAGTTCCTGGCTTCCACTCCATCTGCCTTGGGGCAGTATAGGGAACATAATAGGATGTGTGACCAACTTCTTCCAACTCTACGAGGGAGAGCAGTGGACATCTAGGACTCTAGAAGTAGTCTCTACAGGCTTCTTTACTCTGCCCTTTCTCCCCAAGAGTTAGCAGTCACCCAGTGATTCTGTGGCGCTCAGGGGTGATCATGACAATCCTTACCCATCATGGCAGACCTTCATACATTCACGGTTGTCCTCATCCATTGATAGTGGTCCTCACCCATCATGGTGGGTGTTCCTCTCTCACTCATGATTGCAATCATTCAACTATTCATAGTTGTCCTTACCCATTCATAGCAGGTCTGACCGGTCATAGCAGCTCCCATCTATGGGTGACAGCCCTCACCAATATGGCGGCCCTCTACGGTGACCCTCACCAGCATGAAATATCTCACCCATCATGGCTGCCCTCACCAACGTGACGGCTGTTAGTTCTCACCAATCATGGCGAAAAGGTCCGAATGGTACACTGAAGTCTGTTTCTGCTTGCTCTGCTCCAGGTTTTTTCGGTAGAGGATCCAGGTCACTGTGAGCCCAAAGTAGGCGCCAAATGTGTGGATGGTCATAGAACCCCCTGCATCCTTTGCCTGGAGTGCAAGGGGCCTGTCAGGGCCAGGCACCCACCCTTTCTCCCTCGTTCCTCATAGTACTACCCACCCCACACACGCACACACAAGCTTAGCTCTCTCTGACTCTTCAGAACAGAGCTAGTTCCCTGACCTATCCCCTCCACCTGGATTTCTGTCTGTCTCTGTCTGTCTCTGTCTGTCTGTTTCTCTCTGTCTCTGTCTCTGTCTCTGTCTCTCTCTTTCTCTCTGTGTTTGGTGGGTCGGTTTTTTGTTTGTTTTGTCAATTTGACATAAGCTAGAGTCATCTGGAAAGAGGGAACTTCAGTTGAGAAAATACCTCCATCTAATTGATCTGTAGGCAAGTCTGTAGGGTATTTTCTTGGTGCGGAAGGGCCCAGCTCACTGGGGGTGGTGCCAACCTTGGGTAAATGGTTTGAGTTGTATACGAAGCAAGCCATGAGAAACAAGCCAGTAAGCCGCACTCCTCCATGGCCTCTGCTTCAGTTCCTGCCTCGAGGTTCCTGGCAGGACTTCCTTAGATAATGGATTGTCAGGTGGAAGTGTAAACAAAACAAACCTTTCCCTCCCCCTACTTTGCTTTTCCTCCCAGTGTTTCATCACAGTGACAGAAACCCTAACTAAACTGCTTCCCACAGCAATCAATTGAGCAGAGAGAGGTAGGGATCCCTGGGCTCAGGCTGCTGGTCAGTCAACCAAATGCCAGGGCCCCTCCCACTTGTCCTTCCCTTGGCTTGATTAGCTCTCCTGGTGGGCTCCTGGCTTTAAGTGCCTGTCTGTGGGAATCCCCTCAACAACAAGGCTAGTGTGGTGCTCTCTGCTTGCTGGGTTGGTTACTTAGCCCTGGAGATCAGTCTTTAACACAAGGCATGCCTGTGTCACTAATGTGAGCATTAGTGTCCTATGCTTGGACCCCTCTCTGAATTGTAAACTGCTGTCCCTGTGCAGTTTGCTCCCCTCTGCCTATAGCCTGCAGCATAGCTCAGCGAGAGGCAGACTCTGAAATCTGAGTATGTGTGATACGCTGGCCAGGTTCGAGGGCAGAAAGCATCCAGACATACGTCCTACCCTCATCAACAGGGCTCCCAAGTGCTACGAAGAAGACAGACCAAAAGGCATCTAAGAGCCATGTGAGGCAATTTGAGAGCTAGTGCCAAGGAGAAACAACATGGAGGAAAGCCAGCAGGGCCTCTCTCTGAAGTGACATTCAAATTGAAACATGGATCATGAAAAGAATAAAGATGTCTGCTCTAGGCCGAGAAGACAGGAAGGGTAAGTCCTTGACAGGATCAAGCTCCATGCTATTGGGGACACAAAGGACATGCCGTGGTGACAGAGCAGGGCCTGAGCTTTGGGGGGGGGGGGGGGGAAGTCTGGGCCTGGAATCTGCAGAACCTTCAGCCAAGTGAGATTTTACTCTAAGTGAAATGAAAACTACTGGTAGTCTTTAATCAAGGGTGTGGTCTTCCCTGCCTGGCGAAAAGCCTGTTCTGGCTTCTGGTGGAGACTAGCCTGCCATAGAGAACAGAGCCAAGTGTGGAGACGACTTGAAAAGAATCTGTTCTGCCCAGATGCTGGGCACATATATTGGGTAGACAATAATTTCCCTTGGGAGGCATCCTGATTGCTAAGTTGTAGATGAAGAAGCCATGATGCAGGAAGCTGAGTGACTTGCTAGGATGTACATAACCACAGACCTCTCTTTCTTTATCCCTCTTTGTCTCCCCCTCCTTCTGAGCTCTGCTCACCTCTATCAGGTTCAGGAGGAGGAACTCATTAACTGTGAAGAGAGTCACTTGGAAGAAGGTCATAATGAGCAGTTGAATCGGGCTGATCTTGCCTAGAACTGCTCCAAAGGCCACACAGGTGGATGCCACACAGAAGTCAGCTTGGATGATACTGCAGACAGACAGACATAGCAGGGAGGAGCTGTGTTCAGGGGTATGTGTAAAACACAGAATAGCAGTGAAACTGTTTAACTGAGAGCTAGTTTGTGGATTGAGGGCAGGACCTCTCCAGAGGATATTTACAGAATGTCCCTCTGCTGTTAGCCTTGTTCATCACTGTGCCCACAGCGTCTGTCTGGAAGGGTGATGGGCTACTGACTGCTAGTCACATGCCCTCTTGAGCCATCCCCCCAAGCACACAATGGGGATACTCTCATCATCTTCATTTCACAGCTATGATAGGAAGGCTCAGGGAGGAGCTGGGACTTGCCTGGCTCTGTCCCAAAGAGCCATTTGATGGAGGTGCCCTTTGAGAGGGAGAAAGGATGAGAACAGAGAAGCCTGGGCTTCTTCCATTAGTACCTGGGAGGTGGATCTGGGAGCCCCATCTTAGGGGTCTCAGGAAGGCCTGAGAGCTCACAGAGGAAAACTGCCCCAGAGCAGCAGGTGAGCAGAGCCTGGGTAGATGTCAGATATAGATACACACCTCTGGACCTACAAGGTGAGAGCTGGGGACATGTTTACCTCAGCCTTGGACTGAGCCAATTTGCCCAAACTCTATTTATCAAGTGACTAGCTTGCTGAATAAGTAGTTCACCTCAAACTTGCTAACTCAGAGTCTCTAGCCACTCTTTTGAAAAAAATTAAATGGTATACTTTTCCATGTGCCATAGCCATTCTACTACAGAGGCTAATTAGATATAGAGTGGGTATGTTTTTACTTTGGTCCTATGGTATTGAGGATATCTTGTGCCCTTTGAACTTCAGGGAGATATGCATGTCACAGTTTTATTTGATTGTCATACCTGTTTCTTTTGTGTGTCATTAACTGGCTTGAGTGACTGATCTTTTACACATGTTTTAACTTTCAAACATCTGGCTGATAATATCTGTCTGGGACTCTACTTGTGACAACAAACGAGGTGGTTTGAGTGAGAAATGCCCACCCCATTCATTTGAACAATTGGCTCTCAGTCGGTGGTGGTGGTGGTGGTGGTGGTGGTGGTGTTTGGGAAGGTTAGGAGGCATGGCCTAATGAAGGAAGATACATCACTGAGGGAGGAAGATGGGGCAGGCTTTGAGTGTATTTAGTCTTCACCCTACTTCTGTGCTTGTAGTTGATGCTGCCATGCCTCTCTGTCATGATGAGTTCCCGGAATCAAAATCCCAAATACCCACTTCCTCCTACAGATTGCTTTGGGTCATAGTGTTTCATCGCAGCAGCAGGAATACGGCAAAGCTTTGCCCTTTGCAAGTACTTTTGTATCCATCTGTTCCTACCTCTGTGGACTTGATGATCAGACTGAGGAATTTCAGTGCTGCCGACGGCTTTCTCAAACTAGGAGCTTTCCCCACCTTTAACCAAACTTCCCTTACGTGTGCCTAAGTGGAAGCCATCTGAACTCACACAGGGAAGAGCCTGCCTTAGCCTGAAACTTGGCCCCAGCTGGGAGATGCCCTCCACTCTTTGGTACCATGCAGCACCGACAGCCGCGATTCCAGGGGCCATAGTGTGACAGAACAGTTTTGCCTGTTGTTGGTTTTTTTTGACCAGCTGGTTTGGGGAGATTTATTTTCCAACCTTTTATTGGCGCTGTGGTGGGTTGGGGAGGCTCAGAGGAGACAGCTCCATGAAAGAGGAGAGTGAGGGACCTGGTGGGAAAGGGCTGGTGACAGTCATCAAACAGAAGTTATCGCAGATGTTATTTAGAAGGCTGGAGGTGGGAGGAGAGGTTAGTGCCTCACCCTGGGGCCCGAGGCCAGTCCAGGGGCTTTAACTGGGAGCCTACACACACACACCAGCCTTCCAGCTCTTCTCGGTGTTCATTCTGCCCCAAAGAGGAGGCGTGCAAGGAGACACGGGCTCCATTTGGTTGAGTTCCCCATTTCTGTGTCCTCCCAGTAAGGAGCTTCCTGATACTGACTCAGGAAACTGGCCCTGCCTCCTGAGTTCCTGGGGTTGTATTGTCTCAGAGCTGTGAAGGACTTGGGCCCTTCCTTCCTCTTCTGTAGAAAAGACTATCCTCCATCCTGGGGAGAGAGACTCTCCCACAGTACCTACATAACACTACAGCCTCCATCCTGGAGAGCTGTTGATGAGAAAAACAGCATGGGTGAATCACAACTGCAGGTGTGGACCAGGTGTCCTGAATGACAAGCCACCTTGTTCCAAACCTTCGAGGCCATCCCTGTCTCCATCTCTCCCCCTCTCCCTGCCTTCTTCCTTTCCTCCCCCCCTTCCTCACAGCACCCCCCACTATCATACTGCTAAACCCCACTTTCTGAGCCTCATCCACCCAACCATAGAGTCAAAGTTTTTCTTGCCCACCCAACCATAGAGCCTATTACCAACCATGGAGTCTCTATTACCACAGGCCCCGCCCCAGGGCAGACCCCTCCCCCGCGTGAGCCACGCCTACCCTTCCAGGGCTCACCCCCATCAAGTTGGCCCTGCTCCCAGCCAAACCCCAGCCCCTGCGCCGCCCCCTCCAGGGCCCGCCTTACCACCACTAGACCCCGCCCTGGGCCTCCGCCCAGGCCACCCCGCCCGCCCCTTGACTGCTCCAGGGGCTCACTTCTGGACGCTCAGGATAATGTGGCCTTCTTCAAAGAAATGGAACCATCCCTGCATGAGCAACGCCCACTGGATGCCGAAAGCTGCCAGGAGGAAGTTGAAGCCTACAGCGCTGAATCCGTAGCGCTGCAGGAAGGTCATGAGGAAGCCGAAGCCCACGAAGACCATGGCGTGTACATCCTGGAAGCCTGCCGGGAGAGTGCAGTTGAAGATCTGTCTCTGCTGCAGAGAGGGTCGACTTTAAGTCTGACAGGCCAGCGCAGCCTAGGGTGGTTCCTGTATTTCCAGCCACTGTGACAGAACCTGGAGTCCTGACTTCCTGCTCCCCTCTTTCCTATAACCAGACTACTAGTGACAGTAGTGACACTAGTGACAGTAACAAAAGGCCTCTTCATTGGCAAAACAGCCGCTACCTCCACCTTAAGGTTCTGGGGAGGGGAGCCTTGAGGTGGGTCTCCAGGTTAGACTACTGGGTTGTAGGGTCAAGATGCCTGAGAGTACCCTCAAGAGATGACAGTTTTCTTGTTCCACCCTTCATCCAGATAGCACTGCTAGTCCACTTAGATGGGCAATGTAGTCTTGTCCTCTCCACAGTCACCTTTTCCTCAGAGGAGAAGAATCAATGCTTATCTGAATAAGCAGGACCTTGACAAGCCAAGCATGGTTGCACACCTAGCTCCTCATGACCAAACACACACACACACACACACACACACACACACACACACACACACACACACACTTTCACCAAATCCACTTCTTCCAACTACGCAGTGGGAACAAATGGAACACCATTGTTTCATCTTCTGGATGGACAGCTGTTACTAAACAGACTTGGGACTCAAGGCTTTGTCTAACGCCACCTCACAGATGTTGCAGAGGTTAAATATAGATAGATGTGTGTTTTTATTCATCATTATTATTAAAGCATTGATTCTATTTCCAAGTCTGACCAGACTTCTAACTCACAATGACCCTGGCAAGTCACTTCCCACTGTGAGCCTTGGGTTTCTAATAAAACTGAAGGGAGAGGTGGAAGACTTGGGATGGGCTAGGATGCTCTAACCTGCTGCCAGCACTAACATTGTTTGCTCTTAGACCCCAAGAAAAACAAGAGAGTATCCTGGCACACACCTTTAATCCCAGCACTTGAGAGGCAGAGGCAGCTGGATCTCTGTAGGTTCGAGGCCAGCTTGGTCTACAGAGTGAGTTCCAGGACAGCCAGGGCTACCTAGTGAGGCCCTGCCTTAAAACAAAAACAAAAACAAAAACAATGGCTGGCAAGATGGCTCAGCCGTTAAGAGTACTGACTGTTCTTCCAGACGTCCTGAGTTCAACACATGGTGGTTCACAACCATCTGTAATAGGATCTGATGCCGTCTTCTGGTGTGTCTGAAGACAGCTACAGTGTACTCGTATACATAAAAGAAATAAGATAAATCTAAAAAATAAAAACAAAAACAAAAAACCCAGACAAGTGAAAACCTAATAGAAATATAAGACACAAAGGAACTGTGGACGGCATGGGACACAAAGAGCCAGACAGCAGGGCTCCCATTGGCCTCATCTGGGCAATTTAAGCACCAAAATAATGGTTTCTCATAATAAGTTACAGTCATTTAGATACAGGAATTCAAGGGTCTGCTTGGCAATAAATATGTAAAAATGGACAGGGGAGCAAAGAGGACTCTTGCCTGCAGTAGCATACTGAGGGTCCTGCTTCCGATCTGTTCGGATGAGAGAAGTCGTCATTTTCACGGCAGTGGCTCCGTGAGTGGTGCCAAGTGTGGAGGGAAATTCCGACAAGAGCAGGGCTTTTGGCACTGTTTTAAACATCCTGCCAATAAATGACTCATTGGTCTCAAGGGAGGAACAAACAATTGTAATTGCACAGAGGAAAAATTAGGTTACATATTGACTGGGGGAATAAAAATTAACATGTCCGACAGTGGCAGGTCAGTGTGTGCCTCCAGATGGGACAGCCTATAAAGGATGTATCACCAAATATCCCCCATAGGGTGCTCTCCCCGAGACTGCAGGGCCAAATTTAATAACGAAAGAACAATTGAACACAAAACGAGGGGCCTATTGTTAAAGGGGTTGAGGCTGAGGCAGGGCACCATGGCACTTGCCTGTTAGCCCAGCACTTGAGAGACTGGGGCGGGGGGATTGCAGATCTGAGGCCAGCTTGTGCTGCATAGTGAGACCGTGTCTCAAAAGCAAAACAAAACAATAGTAGTTAAGCTGTACTCTTGAAAATTGTTCAAGAAAAGCTTTGTTTTTGTTTTTGTTCCAGGTCAAAAGATATGCCAATTATATGTCTGCCCTGGATTTGGAGAAGAGAAGACTGGGGAAGGGCTAAAAAGGTTATTGGGGGGGGGGGGGGCTGGAGAGATGGCTCAGCGGTTAAGAGCTCCGACTGCTCTTCCCAAGGTCATGAGTTCAAATCCCAGCAACCACATGGTGGCTCACAACCATCCGTAATGAAATCTGATGCCCTCTTCTGGGGTGTCTGAAGACAGCTACAGTGTACTTACATATAATTAATTAATAAATAAATAAATAAATAAATAAATAAAATTTAAAAAAAATTATATAAAAAAAGAAAAACCAAAAAAAAAAAAATTAAGTTTCACTTGCATGTTAAAAAAAAAAAAGTTATTGGGTCAGCTGAGAGAATCGGGTGGATTAAGGTTCCTTATGCACATGGATGTATGAAGTTATGGAGGCAAGTACTCCCCTTCTTAGGAAATATTCTGGAGTGTTCAAAGAAGGCAGGTGATGAAGAATGTAACTGACCATCCAAGTGATGCATGGGTAAAGTGTGTGTGTGTGTGTGTGTGTGTGTGTGTGTGTAGCTGGAGACAGAAAGAACAATGCCCACACTCGAGTTAAAGTGTACACAACCTAAGTGTCTCTCTGTGCTCTATTTTTAGCAGCTTTTGTAAATTTGAAATTATTACCAGAGAGAAAGCTAAAAAAGAAAAAGAGCAGGCAGCTCTGGGGACCAGGTCACCTTTACACTGCGTCCGATCCCACCCTCCCCTCTGTGTGCCCACCACACTTACCTCCCTTTGGCTCTCAGTACCCCTGCAGGGGCATTGCTATGGTGGTGCTCCCTTTATCGAAAGGCCATGCAGAGTGGCCAGTAATTGTCTCCCTCCTTACATTTACACATCTCAGCCCAAGGCTCCCTCACAGAGAAGCCTACTGACCACTTTTTTTTTTTTTTTGACAAGGTCTCAGTGTGTAGCTCTGGCTGTCATGGAATTCACTATGTAGACCAGGCTGGCCTCCTACTCACAGAGCTCTACCTGCTTCTGCCTCCCCAAGTGCTGCGATTAAAGGTTTACACCACTAGATCCAGCTGTGACCACCTTCCTCCTTTAAGGCTGGGTGTCCCCTCGTGGTCACCTCATGTCCTTCCCAGGTCATTACAACTCAAAGTTGTATGTCTACTTGTTTGTCTAACCTACTAGACTCTACAGCTCTAGGAACACGGACCGTCCCTGTGTTGGCCACCAGGGTATTCTTAGCACCTAGGAGGGTGCCAAGGTGGGCCCTCCGTGATATTTGCAAGAGTACAGCAGCCCAGCAGGGCTGTGGTGGCACATGCAATCCCAGCATGTGCATGAGGCAGAGGCAGGTGATCTCAGAGTTTGAGGCTAGCCTGGTCTACAGTGTGAGTTCCAGGACAGCAGGGCTATACAAAGATACCCTTTCTTGAAGCTCCATCAAAGAAACCTTTGGTGGGCAGTGGTGGTACATGCCTTTAATTCCAGCACTTGGGAGGCAGAGGCAGACAGATCTCTTGAGATTGAGGCTGGCCTGGTCTACAGAGTTCCAGAACAGCCAGAACTATACAGAGAAACCCTGTCTCAAACTCCCCCCCCACACACACACAAAAAAAGTATAGCCTACAGGCTGCTCTTCCAGGGGTCTAATACCCTCTGGCCTCTGCAGACATCATGTGTGTACGTGGTGCATAGACATACAGGAGTCAGAACCCCCTGCCCCATTCCCACACATGCAAATTACATTGTGTTTGTATTTTTTAAAAAGCAGAGTATATCTTCACTATTGTTTTGTAGTTAGCTGGGCACAGTCAAGGAACATCAGGACGATTTTACAATGTATGCTGCAGGCCTGAGGCCCCTCGCTTTCTAACACCCTCACACTGGGCTGACAGGTCCTGGAGCCCCATGCGGTCTGGCAAGGGAATGGCGAACAACGTCTTTGCTACAGCAACCTTGACCTTGACCTCTCCTACCTGTCCTAATCTCTCTCCCCCAACCACCCTGCCCCAGGCTTCTCTGAGGCCCAAGCCATAGCCACAGGCCTCTGGGCCAGCAGGAGCTGAGCAGAAGTAACCGGCCTCCCAGCTCATCAAAGGGTAGGGGCACAAATGGATACAGGAAAGTTGGCACTTTCCACCCTGTGTGCCTCAGGATCGTGCTCTGCTGAGTTCATGTTCGGATGAAGGACAGCCTCCCAAGCAGGGCGGAGAGCTCTGTGGCATGAAGACAGGGCCAGTGACAAGCCTGGAGCAGATGGACTGAAGAGGCAAGCTGTGGAAGGTTACGTGCTGGGTGCCAGCCTTGGCTGTGGTGAGCCTAAGACAACCAATCACGGAGGAGGCGGGGCCTGGAGCCTGGGAGGACCAACGGCCAACTGCCCTGCAGCCCTCAAGCCAGAGTGTGGAAATGCAGAGAGAGACAGATCAAGTGCTAGTGTGCCTTGGAGTGAGGGGAAGAAAGGGGACAATGGGGGAGGCCTCCAAAGGAGAATGTCCGGTTAGAACTGGGGGCCTTTCAAGAAGGGGGTCCAGATCCCAACGCCACAGAGGAGCCCTGCAGACAAGGAGGAAGAGAAAGGCACTAGAGCACACTACACACACTGAAGCTGCTTTTGGTCTCCCTGTGTCCCAGGCATGAGAAATCCTGGCCTTTCCTGACCTTCTGCCCCATCTGTCCCCTCTCACCCTCGTCCCTTAGGTGCCCTGGCCTTCTCTGTCCTCCCTGGGTACACCCCCTTCCTCTTTCTCTTCCAAGTTGGTCCTGAGTTAGCACTGAAATCATCCATTCATCAAATCCTGTTTCCTAAGGCTCGGTGCCAACTGAAGACGTTCAGGCAGTAACTATGTGGAAATTTGGTCTGTATGGCTTCACCAAAGGCGTGACCTCTCTGCTCTTCAGACAGCTGGCCCAGGAAGTTCAGTGGGGCACTTTTAATGAGGGAACCCATTAAAGACCTAGCACAGGCTGTTGCTCGTATATGAGCAGGTGCTCCTCTTTTTCTCTGTCAGGAGTGGCCAAGAGCCGGTGACTTGCTACAGGTAAGTGTTAGTCGGCCCTCTGCCCTTCTTCCTAGCCTGGGGCAACTCTTTCCCAAGGTCTAATGAGGCCTATCTGCACACGAGCAGCCAATCATGTTAACTTCCAAACTTCCACCAGAGGGCGCCACTACATAGCTGTTTCCATTCCCCCACTCGCAGTCACTTGGGCTCCTCTGTAAATCCTCAGATGAGAACCCCAGCACCCCCAGCCCCATCCGTCAGTCCTTTGGCCGAGGTCAGACGACAACATTTGGACGCTGGTTCTCTCCTTCATTGCGGGTTACAGGGATCCCACTCAAGTTCTTGGGCCCGTGCCCCAAATGTTTTTATCTGCTTAACCATTTCACCTGCCCCTTGCTTGCTTTCTTAGCCATCTGTTGGCAGCTGCCTTCCTCTCCCTACACCAGCCCCGCACAGTGTCCTGATGGGAGCAGCAATGCCACAGTCAACTCCAGGAGGCAGGCAGACAGGCAGTAGAAGGGTTCGGCTGCATCCCTGCCAACTGTGCTAGGGACAGTGACCTGCGCCACAGCACTGGGCTCTCTGATCAACGTTTTCTTCCACTATAAAATGAAGAGAATACATTTCCTGCCTGACAGTAGGCAGGCAGTACACGGCAGCTAAGAGCACAAAGGAGCGTAACTAGTTCCCAGGGACATGCTTCTCAGCCACATCGCTAGCCAGATGCTGGGCCTCTATTTAAACACCACAGTGTGTTGGCTCCCTTCCGGAGCCCCATGACAGTATTTAGTAGGAAGCCTTAAAAACCTCGATCCTCTTAGGTACTCTATACAGCATAGTCCCACTCTACAGAGGAGTAGACTGAGGCTATGGGTTAGGGCATGGAGTGATAGATCTGACCCAGATATTTCACTGTAAGACTCACTACCAGGCTATGCTTGCCACTTGTTCTGATTAAACCTGTCCTGGTAGGATGGAACTGAGTCTGAGGTACAAGCCCCTAGAGGGCCAGGCAATCCTGGAGGCTCTGGCCTCAGGAAACAGACCCTCAGTTGTTTGAAATCTGAGCATTCTCTGCTCCAGGCTCTCTCCTAAAACATGTCTGTACCCTCTCTTGGTGTCCCCGGGTAGCTTCTGGGTTCAGGACTTGGTGGCCCTCCTTGAGCCAGCATCTGCAGCCACAGCCCATGGTCGCTGACACTGCTACACCAGCTGGAAGGAGGCTTTCATCCAGCAGCTGACCTGGCACTGAAGTTCTCCAAGGGCATCAGGGTACGTTCTGAGCTAGCTCTGTGCCTGTTGTCTGTGAGGGGCTGTGGCTGGAGATGCCAGTTTCAGGCCCTCTTGAGTCCTTGTGCCGGCCTGCTCTGGAGACCAGAGATGCCCAGCAGGCCCCACTAATCCCTTGGGTGAGAATGAGGCCCCACAGCTCACCCTGCATAAGTACTGATGGCTGCAAGCCAAGAACTAGAAGCACCACAGGGGCCTGCCTGTCCCACACCCTTGGGAATTAGTTGATCATGCCAAAACCAGGGCCTAGAGACCCACCTGGCTGTGTGTGGGGAGAGGTGAAGTATGGGGTATGGGGTGAGGGAGTCATCCAGGAGGATGGGCTCAGACCCCAGGATAGCTCCCTGGGCTCCTGGTTTGGGTGACCTGTGTGAGACATGTCTGGTACAAGGGTTTAGTTTTCTCATCTGTAAAATGGGCAAAGAGAGTAGCAATGTCTCCCCTTAGGGATGATCAAAGAGACCCCGTGCTTGGTTAGAGGGACTTCCGGCACCACAGTACTTCCTGCTTCCATGCGAGTGCTCCCCCATATCTCTTGGAGTTAGTGACAAGGGCGACTAGGGGGCATCCTGGGTGATTAGGGCTCTCTTCTCTAGCAGGATGCTCCTCCTCTTAGGCCATTCCGAGCCTTACCCTGCTTCCCAGACTTCCCTTTCAGAGGCCCCTTGGCTGCCCTGCTCCCTCCACAGCAACCAGTACTTCCATTGTCTGACTGCCTGGCTGCTCAGAGTACCAGCATCAGCACCACTGGCCTTGGGTCGTGTCTGATGCAGAGCTGTTCCCAACAAATCCAGGAGTCCTTGAGGACCAGAGACCCAGGGTGTACAACTTGTTAGTTCAGAGTCATCCCCAAAACCCTAATTCACTGGGACAGTCAGGTCTTGGTCCCGACTCATTGCTGCTAACATCCCTTGGTCATGTTGATAAATGCTAATGGATCGACAGAAAAGAAGACAGGTGGCTGAGTGTGGAGGGCAGGTTAGGCATTGGAGAGACTGAAGACCACGCCTCTTCTTAAGGGACATGCGGTTTTATAGCTCTCCATTGTGGGTTCTTGACTATCTACCAGGACAAAATAAAAGAGCTACAAACGCCCACAGAAGCCTTGCCCTTTCCCGCAGGGCTGGCTCTGGTGCCCAGATGTGAGCAAAACAGCTGGAGATGTCAGGGATGAATCCTAAACTTGCCGGCTCTCCCATTTGCTTTGCCGATTCCTCACCCAGAAGAAGTTTGGCAGCATCAAGAGTGTATTTGCACTGGGGATTCTGAAGCTACAGATGTCGAGACCTCTTTAGAAACACACAGCCCTGAATCGGGCCCCTTTATTTCCAGAAATAGAGAATGCCCTGCTGCTGAGCAGACAAGCTACAGGGGAACAAAGGTTGATATAGGGAGCGAGCTGTTGGAGAGAAAACCTTCAGGGTTCCCTCAAAAACCAATGGCCCATGACCTCGTGAGCACCAACTGTTAGAGGAATTATCATTGGCTGCTAGTAGACAGAGTGGAAACTCAGAAAGCACATGGGCAGTGGCAGAGTCCTGGGCTCGGAGTCCAAGGTTAGGCTGCCTGGAGTGACCTTGGGCTACTTTTAAGCTCCCAGAGATGCCTGAAGTCTTAAAGTGCCTGTGTTTAGTGCTCTTGTGATTGATTGCTTTGTTATAAAGTGAAGATTACTCCCAATACTGTGCCTCACACCCCTCCTGTGGGGTGGGTCCCACGATCACCCCATAGAGAAGGAAGTTAGCGTTCATTTTGGTTGACATCAGCCTGAGACCACCCACCCCAAAGCAGCAGAGCCATAATAGAAAAAAGGTTTGTCATTTCAGGACCACATTCGTCTTCATTTTTTTCGTTTTAAACGTATTTGAGTGTTTTGCCTGAATGCATGACAGTGTACTGCATGTGTGCCTGGTGCCCAGGAAGGGCAGAAGAGGCCATCAGATTCCCTGGAACTGGAGTTATAGATGGCTGTGAGCAGCCATGTAAGTGCTAGGAATCAAACCCTGGTCTTCTGGAAAAGTAGCCAGTGCTCTTAACTGTTGAGCCATCTCTCCAGCTCCTATGGCCGTATGCTTAGTCATAGCATCATGGATGCAGAAAATCCCAGGAAAACGGAGGGTGTCCACTGGCTTTTTTCCCCCTAAACTCTGGGACCTCGTGGCCCAACATCACCTCTGGTCACACATATCAGTCTCTGTATCAGAAGTGGAGGGCTATCATGCCATCCTTGTGACCCCTGACATCGGATCTATCCTATTTAAAATGTGTGGGAACCAGGTCAGCTGCTACTTGGGTGGTAAAGGTGGGATTCTGGCTTTTAAGGACACCGAGTAGGATCTGATGGCTGGGAGAGATGAAAGTCAAATAAAAAGAAAAACACAACTCAAACCAACCAAACAACAATCAAAAAGACTTCTTTCAGGTGAGTGCCTCTACCAGACTTTCAAAGCATGAGCACATCTGACCATTTCTCCAGTGACTGACTGGCTGAGGCAGGTGAATGCTCTGGTGCAGACTCCACCCTGGAACCAGCTGGGAACTGTGGGGCATCATCGCCCTCCTCCATCTCTAGCCTGTTAGAGCCAGAGGCGGACCTAATGCGGAGCCCAGCTAGGGACCGTTCGGAGACTCTTAGGCGAGCCTGCGGGCCATAGGACTTACTCGGGTAGCGATAGTAAAACTCGTTCTCCATATCGCTGGAGATGTTCTTGCGCTTCTTCTCCAACCACCAGTTAGCATCCGCCTGGATGTCGTAGCGCACGAACACGCCGAAGAGAACCACCATGGTCACCTGCAGGATCAGGCAGGTGATGGGCAGCCGCCACCGGAGGTTGGTGTTCCAGGCCATGTTCCGCGCTGCTAGCCGCTCTGTACCCTGAGCTCCGAGACCAGGGCGACGCTTATAGGACCGGGACACTGGGCGGGGCAGACGCGGAACAGCTGACCATGGTGCCGCCCACGCGCCTAGGGCGCTACTCAACCGGCAAGAGTCCCGCGGGGCCGCCCCGAGCCCAGCGCCCATAGAAGGGAAGCTCCAGGTGATGGGAGCAGGGCAGAAAGAAGAGAGTAGAACGCCCCAACTTCTGCGGGTCCTTTCGATGCCTGCCTTTCCCGCCCTGTTCCGGTGAACTGAGCGAGAGGATGCTCGTCGCTCATCCAGATCAGAACGAAGAATTCTTAGACTGGAATCACTACCCCGATCGCCACCACGCCCATCCTTTATAAGACACTCAGCCTCTGTAATCTAGGCTGGTTTCTAACAATCCTCCTGCCTCATCCTTCCAAAAGGGAGATTACTGACTTGAACTACCACCACTTAAGATCCTTTCCCGTTTCAGTTCACGAACTTTAAAGGAGATGCATGAATGGAAAGTAAAGGAAATATGAGAGACTGCCCCAAACCAGAGAAACTTGGGGGCGGGTACAGAAAAGCATGAGGAAGAAAATGAAAACCATCAGTTCTCTGCCATCTATACATGTTTAGTCTATCAAGCCTGTCAGAGAGGGCACAGGCACAGGCAAGACTGTTTCGTACTGCAGTATTATTCACATACAGCTCGTTACTCAACATAAACAGACAACTCCTCAACTCTTTACATCTTTATTTTATTTATCTTTCTTTCTTTCTTTCTTTCTTTCTTTCTTTCTTTCTTTCTTTCTTTCTTTCTTTCTTTCTTTCTTTCTTTCTTTCTTTCTTTCTTTCTTTCACAAGACAGTGGTACCCCATGCTGGCATAGTGGAGTCTCCAGAGTTCCCAACACACTGATCAATGCTCAGCCACACGTTACCTATTGGCCAGCAGGGTTGTAAATCCGGTGCTTAAGGAAGTACATGGAAGGAATCACAGACACATGGAAAGACCTATGTATCTCTACGCTTGTGCCACTGATTCCAGCCACACTCTCCAACAATAGGAACTGGCTAGATCAAGAATCATCTATCAGCCGGGCAGTGGTGGCGCATGCCTTTAATCCCAGCACTTGGGAGGCAGAGACAGGCAGATTTCTGAGTTCAAGGCCAGCCTGGTCTACAGAGTGAGTTCCAGGACAGCCAGGGCTACAAAGAGAAACCCTGTCTCGAAAAACCAAAAAAAAAAAAAAAAAAAGAATCATCTATCTTACTTTTAAAAAGGATGGTGGGCCTGGTAAAGATGCCTGCCATCAAGTCCGGAGACTTGAGTTAGATCCCTCAGACCCACGTGGTGGGAAGAGAGAGCCAACTCTCACAAGTTGTTTCCTGGAAGCATGTGTGCACATGAATGCAGGCACCTGTGGAGGCCAAAGGCATTTATTTGGTCCTGGAGCAGGACTTACAGGGAGCTGTGAGGTACCAGACATGTGTGCTGGGAACAGAATTTGGGTCCTCTGTAAAAGCAGTGTATGGTTTTTTAAGATTTATTTGTTTTATGTATGTGAGTACACTGTAGCTGTCTTCAGACACACCAGAAGAGGGCATTGGATCCCATTACAGATGGTTGTGAGCCACCATGTGGTTGCTGGGAATTGAACTCAGGACCTCTGGAAGAGCAGTCAGTGCTCCTAACCGCTGAGCTATCTCTCCAGCTTGCAGTATATGTTTCTAACCACTCAAGGTCCTAATCCTCAGCAGAGAATTGTCATGTTTGGAAACCACCAGACAGCAAAGAAGCCTTGCCAGCAAGAGGGAACATTTAGTTAGAGCCCGCTGTGGGAAATTCTCCTATGTACTTTTAAATTTGCAATGATTCACAAGGTAGATATTGTAGCCAGATGTTGGAAGTGAAAGTTGAATTCTCTGATAGGCTAAGGTCTTCACCAGAGAGAGATTCATACCCTGGCCATCTGCTTTCAAAGGCTGAGACCCAACCATGGTGTTGGTCTTCCATGATCGGAGGTAGAAAGAGGCTTGATGTCAGGGAAGCCCATTCTTACTGGGGGTGGCATCAGGGTACATGACAATGGAGAGAAGTGGGGTGCACAGACAGTTGCAGCATGCACCTGGATCCTCAGGTCTCTTATTCCATTTGGAACAGACACTGACTGAGAAGAGCCAGTGGGTGGCACTGTCTCTAAGAACAGGCCTGGCAAGGATATGTGTGAGGCCTGCTCAGCAGGATGACCACCTTAAGGTTAGATAAGGAAACAGAGATGGCACACTCATGCCAAGCACTGCTCTCATTCACTGGCTGTCCCACACCTCTAATAGAGTCCCCTGGCATCTCTATAGGGCTGGAGCCTGGACTCTCCTTTAGGGATTGCTTTCTGGACCCAGAATAGTGTGGCACAGGTCCAGGATGCTGACTGAAGAGCCCTAGAGAACCTCTGTGGGACAGACCTGGAGTCACAGTCCAGCCTGGCTCCTTGCAGGTAGCATAAGGGAGCCCTTTGACATTGACCTTCACAGAGGGCCTAGATTTGACAGGCTAGGCAATGAGTGTATTCAGAGTACCAGGAACTCCAGGCTGAAGGAAGACACTGTTATCGGATGGCTTTCCCTTGACCCCCGACGTGGTCACACCTTTGGGCCATTCAACTCATAGGTCACCATGAATTAATATTTAAAAAAATTTGTGTCACCTTGCAGATAGGGAGCATGGTTCTGCTGCATTAACTTTCTGGGTACCAACAGCATTCATTTATTTAGAATGTCAATATATAAGAGTGCTCAAGCATTTCTGATATTTTTTTCGGTCCTGGAGGTGGAGTCACGACTTTGGACATAGTAGGCAATCTCTCTATCCTCAAGTTACCCTCTCTGCCTCAGTTTTTTATTCTCAGACCCATTAGGCTGGACACAGTGGCACACACCTTTAATCTCAGGGCTTAAGAGACAGGCAATCGGATCTCTGTGAAGTCGAGGCTAGCACATTCCAGGCCAACCGGTGCATCATGGTAAAACCCTATTTTAAACACGAACTTCCTCCTTTTCTTTTTTGGCAGTACTAGGGACTAAATTTAGGGCTTAATGTGCACAAGGCAAGTGCCCTACCACTAAGCTACAACCCTCATCTCAACTCCTTAAGCACCTGAGTGCTCCCAAGCAAGGTATTACACCCCCCCCCACACACACACACACAAATCCTACTGTAAAATGCAAAGAACCATGATCTAGTTTTGAAGACTAAAGGCCCATCAGTGTGGAATGGTGGAAAGATGGTTGAACTTGCATTTGGACCCTGCTTCCCCTTGCTGGGTGACCTGGAGAAAATTCTTAATCCCTCTGGGCTTGAGGGTTCGATTGTAAAACGACTATGAGGAACGGACATCTCTAAAGACACACGTTGGAGCAAAGGACCCCTGCCCCAAGTAAAGCCACTCAGTTCACAGTGCCTATCTCTGCTTCCCCTAGTCACACAAAGTCTTCTCATTGGTTGGCCATTACTCTTCACTTGTCTGCAGCCTTGCCCCGACCTAAGTCACCCTCAACCATGGGATGACTTCACCCGACGCCATGGACCACACCCTAGGTAGTGTTGTCAGCCTCCTGCTTCTGATTTCTTAACCTCTCCTCCAGCATCCCTCTATTATTGTCTGAACGCTCACCAAAACGCATGTTGACATTTAGTCCCTGCTGTGAAGCATCAATACTTGGGACTAGGGGTTGCCTCTCAGAGGAGTGACTAGGTCAGGAGGACACAGAATCAGTGGGTTCATGGCAATTCTGTTCTGAAGGCCATCTTGACTGTCTCTTGGGTGTGTTCGTTTCTCACTGTGTGACCCCTCCTACTACACAAGGACCCTGTAGACTGCCTACCAGCTAGAAAGCCCTCACCACATGGGCTCCCTGGGTCTTGGACTTTCCAGTTTCCAAAACAATGAACTGAATAAACCTGAAGTGGTTTTTTTTTTTTTTTTTTTTTTTTTTTAATTAACCCTGATTATGGTGTTCAGGGATAGCCTCAGACTGACAGGACCTTTTCTCTTCCCCACACTCTCCCTCATTTTGACACACTCTCTAGTCTCCTTGTCATGCCACTGACCATACCTATGTCTCCTGCTGAGATGCTTCCTCAGAGACTCTCCCTCTGTGCCCTGTACCTCAAGGTGAGGCCATGGACATCAGCTACTGACAGTTCTGAAGGCATGAGGGCCCAGTCACTCTGGGCCTGAGGTTGAGAGCAGGGCTCAGGACTTTTAGGATGAAGTGTGGAGATCCACAGCTTTCCAGAGTCATGGGCTCCTTAAGATACAGATGACAGAACTGGAGAGACGGCTCATCAGTACTTGCTGCTCTTGCTGTAGAGTTGATTCCCAGCACCACATGGCAGCTGAGGAAGAGGCAAGCCCGTATAGGCCACAAGAGGACATCAGATCCCCTGGGGCTGGTTAGAGTCAGTTATGAACTACCCAAAATGGGTGCTGGGAACTGAACTCAGATCCCCTGGAAGACCAGGAAATGCTCTTAACTGCTGAGACATTTCTCCAGAAGCCCTCACCTCCAGAAATGATGTCTTATTTCAAGTCTCCTTCTCTGCGACACAGGGTAGGGATACAGTAAGCACTTGGTGCCTCTGAAGGATGGAGGAATAAGGGGGCAGTTGTCTCTGAGCACCTACTGTGTGTCAGATACTCTGCTATGTATGCCTCAGGGTATAGCAGTAAATAAAAGAGCCAAAATGCCTGTTCTTGGGGCCAGCATTCCAGGGACAGTGGGAGAGGCTGACAAACATGACCATGTGGGTGTGTTCTCTATCTGTGCTGCATTGTCCCTTTCTATTTATTTCTCTGCGTCCAGCTGGGATCCAAAATATTCAATGAGGGACTGGAGAGATGACTCTGTGGTTAAGAGTATCTTATTCTTTCAGAAGGGTCTAAGCTCAATTCCCAGCTCAGATGACTTACAACTGCCTATAAATCCATCTCCAGGGAACCCCATACTCCTACACACACACACACACACACACACACACACACACACACACACACACACACACACATGGCTAAAAACAAAACAAATTAAAATAAAAATAAACCAAAAAAAGTCAATGAAAACGTTCAGAAGTAAAGAATTCATAGATTTTAAAATAACTTTTATTATAGTGCACCGTTCTACTTAGCCCATTTTTTTGTTAGTAATTATTGTTCATTCCTTCCTGTGCCCAACTAACAAATGAAGCTTTACCACAGCATGGATATATGCAGATATCACAGTTATGGAGGGGGTGGTATAAATGGGGTTTGGCTCCATCTGTGGTTTCAGACATCGGGGGTACATGAGGGTGACTGGACAGAGCAGGGAGGGAAGTGGAAGATCATTTTTTTCTAAGGTGTTAGCCCTGGTGCCCCCAGGCTTGGCTGCCGGTACGAGGTGCCACCTACAGCATTTCTAAGCAATCACCCTTCTCCAAATATCCAACAGTTGTCCCTTTCCTTGTCTGGCCTCTACATTTTTGTGAGCCAAACTCTGTTTCTCCCTGCAGTGGCCAATAGTTCTGATTCTCTCTGGGAGAAGAAAAATGCCCACTGTCCCAGAAGCCTAGAATACCATCTTTCTCCGGTTAACATAAAACCAGGTCTTCAAACTGCCACCTCAGGTGAGCCCAGGCTCTCCAGAGTCTCCGGCTTCGTGGTGCTAGAGTTGGAGAACCCAGAACATAAAGCCAGGTCTTCAAACTGCCACCTCAGTAGAGCCCAGGCTCTCTAGAGTCTCTGGCTTCGTGGTGCTAGAGTTGGAGAACCCAGAACAGTAAAGCAGGAGACTTCTCACTCTACCACCATCTCTATCTTCTCCTACCCAGATCTCCAGATCATTCTGTTCCTGCTTCTTTTTGTGTGATGATTGTCCCCTGAGTGTGGGTATTCACATGTGCTTATTTGTTTGTCTAGGTTCTGTCTCCCAGCACTAGAATGTCAGGCCCGAGCTGAAAGGGACCTAGAAGAAGGTCTAACTCCATGCCAGGTCTGGTAGCACATAACTTTGAAGGCAGGAGAATTAGAGATTCAAGGTCATCCTCGACCAGCCTGGGACACATGAGGAAGGGGTGGAAGGCCCTGGGAAGGAGGCTCATTTAGCGAAGTGTTTTCTGTGCAAGCATAAAATCTGAGTTTTGATCCCCAGTGCACAAATAAAAAGCCAAGTGGGATGGTGTGCACCTGTAATCTCAGTGCAGGGGAGGTGGAGACAGGAGCCCATCTGGGGCTCGCTCGCCAGACTAGTCTTGCCAAAACCAGTGAGCTTCAGGTTCAGCGAGAGACTCTGTCTCAAAAAATAAGATGGAGAATAATTGAAGGTCAATTAGTATCTACCTCTTGACTACACAGGCATATCCACTTATGTATGAGGGCATACATGAACATGTATACATGCATATATATCACAGGAGAGGGGGAGGAGGGGAGAGGAGAGAGCCTGAAGGGGAGAAAGAACAGAGAGAACCTAATTCTAGGTAGCTTTTTATAAATTATTTCTCTGAGTAAATGAGTGTATGATCTCAGTGTGTTTGCCTGAGCACCCACTGCATACACGGATCAGTACTAGGCCTAAGCATCTTTAACAAAGATGACACCTCCTACCCCCACTCCAAAGAGGAAGCATAGGTTTGTCTCATCGGACAAAGCAGAACAAGCTTTTCTCCTTCAGTTCCAGAGAGGTTTCGTGAGCCCTTAGGTGCTCAGGGTGAACCTCATGGAAGAGGCAAACTTAATGTGGTATTTTCAGAATAGGCAGCTGACTTGTCTCGTCTCACGCATCCTTGGTAGAGGATTCCAAATCTCCTTCTCAACCCTCCTCTCCAGCCTAGGACTTCTACTGACTGCCTGGGCTTGTCCTTAGATATCAGGGTTCAAGGATCTATTGCTCAGGTCTGTCAAGCAGGTAGGGCTTTCCATGAGGAGCTTCCTCTGAAGGTGGGAGTTCCTTGAGGAGCAGTGACAGCTGTGGGAATAGGACAGTTCTTTCCACAGCCAGGAAGGGGCAGGGTGGAGATCCACACTGGCAGACCACAGGGAAGATGAAGTTAGGGAGCAAAGGTGGTTCCATTGTCTTCCTCCAAAGGTGTGGCTATGCTGGGGGAGTGGTACAGGCAGGACAGGTCATCCCTGTGGCCTTACCCTCTTGGCAGGTCATTATTGCCACTCTGTTTTCTTTTGTCTGTTTGTTTGTTTTTGGTCTGGGATCCCATAGAGCTTGGGGTTGTACAAGAGCACTAGGCTAGACCGACATTCTCAGACTGCTCAACAGCCCCATCAGTCTGCCTTGCACAGCTCCAAGGAGCCCGTGCAGCATGGCACTTAGGCAATCTGACTCAGAGACTCATATAAAGTGACCAGGGTGGGAGCCCTGCTCACATCCTCGATGGTGACCTCTGGCTGAACTTCTCTACCCGTTTCCACAATGAGGATGGCAGTAGTAGCAGAGGTTACACTGGCACATGAGATGTTTTTAACTCTGCATACTTGATGAAGCAGAGGCTCGTACTATGTGTAATACTAAAAATAAATGGAAAGGTCTTTTGCAAATGGAGACATGTCTTGGACATAACTAGTGGTGGCTTCTGTGGTGATGGGCAGCAGAGTTCTCCTTTGGTACTCTTGAAGAGTCATAAAAGTAAGTGGGCCCAGGAGAGCCAGGCTCATGGCCTCAGAACTACAGAGCAGGGGCTGGGGTTGGGCAGCACCTCTGGCCCTGTTCCCATTCCCCAAAGTCCCTTGAGGCAGCAGAGAGTGCCCCCTTCCCCATACTTCCCATTGCAGTGTGGTTGCCTCTCGCAGCTCTTCTAATGGCTAAGAGGGCTCAAAGGGAAAGACTCCAACCCCAGGAAGCTGGATGCGATATGCTTACCACTGCTCCAAGAAAAACGGCTAGGCTCTGTGCTCATCCTGCCAGAGTGTGTGTCCTAAATGCCACTATGAAGAAGCAAATCTCTGGCTGAGGACCATTACAGAACAACTGGTCTGGATTCTTAAAACTCTGTAGGTGTGGGCTCAGACTAGTTCTCTTGGTAGTGAACTACCTTGGTAGTCACCAACTAGTATGCTCAAAGCCCTGAGTTGGACCTGCAGGACCACATTAACCAAGCATAGGAGCACAGGTCTATAATCCCAGCACTTGGAAGGTGGGGCAGGAGGATCAGAAGTTCAAGGTCATCATTTGGCAACATATCAAGGTCACCAAGAGCCTGGGCTGAATGAGACCCTGCCTCAAAAACAAAACGAAACGCAAAGATGTCATGGTTGGTCCAAAAGGGAAAGGAACCATTTGAGGTTAAACAAAAAGTACGTAAAATACCAGATTAACCCTTGATGGGTCCTGAATCAAAACAGAAGACTAGAGTTGCCAATATAGGTCAGCTCAGCAGGAAAAGGCACTTACCTCTAAGCATGATGACTGATTTGATCGCCCAAATCCGTATGGTGCAAGGAGAGAGCAAATTCCTGTGAGTTGTCCTCTGACTTCCACATGTATGCACATGAGTAAACAAACAAATAAATGTATATTTAAAATAGCAACCTAGCTGGGCTGTGGTGGCGCACGCCTTTAATCCCAGCACTTGGGAGGCAGAGGCAGGCAGATTTCTGAGTTCGAGGCCAGCCTGGTCTACAGAATGAGTTCCAGGACAGCCAGGGCTACACAGAGAAACCCTGTCTCAAAAAGCCAAAAAAAAAAAAAAAAAAAAAAAAACCACACACACACACACACACACACACACACACACAAAAACAAACCCAAAATAGTAACCAAACCCCCAGAAGGAACAAATATGATAAAATGAACAACTAGAGAAGCCAGTCACTGTGAGGGGATGGCAAGTGAGGCTTCTTGAGCTTCTGTGCATGACAAATCCACATTAGCCAAAGGGCCATCCGCTGACCTTTCAGTAAACAGAAGGTATGGACAAACAAACTGTAGTATCTGCATATAATGGAGTATTACTCTTTAATAGTGAAGGGAATTCACACGCTACAGCCTTGAAGAACCTTGAAGACATTGTGCTCAGTGCAGGAAGCTATTACCAAAGGTTAAGTGCAGCGTGGTGCTTCCCTGTGGGGGGGTGGAGCCATCAGATACTTGGAGCCAGAAAGCAGAAAGGTAGCTGCCAGGAGCTGGGGAAGGAGGAGGTAGGGAGTGGTTGTTTTGATTAAGGCAGAGCCTCAGGTTGGTAAGATCAAAGAGCTCTGGAGATGGATGGTGGTGGAGAAAAGCAATAATGGGTATTAACTCAGTCCTGCCTTACTGCCTGTCAGCCTCTGAGTGGGTAGAGGGGGCTGGGGAGCAGCTCCAGGAAAGAGAACTTGCCTCGTGTGCTCAAGGAGGCCTTGGCTTCCATCCCCTGCCTTGAAAAGGAAAAGCAGACTTCATACATTTTAAATAAAGTTAATCCCAGTTAAAAATAAAGTTGAGTGTGAGTGTAGTGGAATGCACCTTTAATCTCAGCCCTAGGAAGGTGTCTTAGTCAGGGTTTCTATTCCTGCACAAACATCATGACCAAGATGCAAGTTGGGGAGGAAGGGGTTTATTGAGCTTACACTTCCACATTGCTGTTCATCACGAAAGTAAGTCAGGACTGGAACTCAAGCAGGTCAAGGAGCAGGAGTTGATGTAGAGGCCATGGAGGAATGCTGCTTACTGGCTTGCTTGCTTCTCCTGGCTTGCTCAGCTGGCTTTCTTATAGAACCCAAGACTACCAGCCCACAGATGGCACCACCCACAAGGGGTCCTCCCCACCTTGATCACTAATAGAGAAAACGCCTTACACCTGGATCTCATGGAGGCATTTTCTCAACTGAAGCTCCTTTCTCTTTGATAACTCGAGCTCGTGTCGAGTTGACACGCAAAACCAGACAGTACAGAAGGCAGAGACAGGTGTACTCTGAGTTTGAGGCCAGTTTGGTCTACATAGGGAATTCCAGGACAGCCAAGGCTGCAGAGAGAGAGTTCATGTCTCAATCAACCAATCAATCAATCAATCAATCAATCAATCAATCTCAAAAGGAAAAATATCAAAGGGAACATACCCAGGGTGCTAAGATCAGTCCCGGAAGAGGAGGGTAAAGATCAAAGGCACAGGGAGCCAGGGAACAGAGTGGGAGTCAGATCCTCTCAGTGCGTTCCTTTAATATTCTTTCGGTGGCTGTATTGCCTAGTCAAACATTAAAAGTGTAATTACAAAATTTAAAAATAGTTCTTTTGGTATTGAGAAAAATATCTGTCTGACCCCCATATTCTGTGGGGGTGGGGGTGAGGGTGTCTGGGGAACACTATGGTTTTCGAATATCCAGATTCTTCCTCTCCAGGCTCCTCAGATCACTCAAGCAATCAGTTTGCTCTTCTTAGGCTTCCTTCTTTAAACATGCTGCCAAAAAGCGGGCCCTGGGCTTGTACATATTGCCTGAGCAGCAGTACCCCACAGTATGGAACTGTACCAGATAGGACAGTTCGTAAGTTTCTTCTTTATGGGGTATCTGCTGCCAGCCTTCTGGAGCTCCTTGGTTCTGGGATAGCTTCCACCCTGGCCTTCCAGCTTCTGTTAATCCTGTGAACCCCAACGTCTCCCAACATGGCGTCTTCACTTAAAGCTGACCACAGCTTTTCTAGTTGTGCACAAAAATCCTGACAGCTAAAAGCCAGGTTTTCAGAAGGCTTAAGAGATATGATAAAGATGGTCTTAATAATTCTCAATCCCACATTCTTTGCCACTCTTTCCAAAGAGTAGTACAGTTCAGGTCCACTGACCTCTCTCCCTTCAGTGCTAGGGTTTGAACATAGGCTCTATAAGAAATCCAATCACCCAGAGACAATCTCCCTGTAGAGGCCCACATAGGGGTCTGGTTGACAATTGCAGATGGAGTTTCAGACGACAACCTATTTCAACTGTCAGCCCTATGAGTGAGTCATGTCGTATGCCCAGCCCAGATAAGCCTTCAGGTGACGACAGACAGATGCTGCCTGAAACTGCATAGAGATCTCTGGCAAGCACTGGGCTCCCTTTAAGTTTCTGACCCTTGAAATCATGAGCAAAAGCATGATTTCTCAAAGCACCTAAGTTTGGGAAGCATTTTTGTTGTTTTAAGGCAAAGCTTCTTATTGCCCAGGTGACCCTCAAACTCATTGTGTAGCAAAGGACCATGCTGAACTCCCATCACTTTTTCTTTTCATTTTTAAATTGTAGTTGATGCATATGTATGTTTTCCCTGCGTTTATGTATACCGTGTGAGTGCCCAGTGCCTATGGAGACCAGAAGATGGCATGGGATGCCCTGGAACTGTAATTACAAGCACTTGGGACCTGCTCTGTGGGTGCTGGGAATCAAACCCAGGTCCTCCTGAAGAACAGACAATGCTCTTAACTACTGAACCATTTTCTACCATTGCATCTGCCTTTACAACTTGAGCGCCAAGATGACAGATAGGTTCCACCATGCCTGGTTTATTCAGTGCTAGGAATTGGACTCAGGGCTTCAGATACACTAGGGTAACACTCTACCAACTAAGCCACAGCTTCAGTCATTTATGCACAAACAAACGTAAAACGCTTGCTTGCTTGCTTGCTTGCTTGCTTGCTTGCTTGCTTGCTTGCTTGCTACGTCTTGGTTCAGAAGGGGCAAGGCTGCATTTAGTTGAGTGTCAGACCATAGAACCGATGTTTTCTGATATTCTGCCCCAGGCAAAACTTCTAAAAGCAAGACTGAAAGATTGGGAATTAGGCAAGGAAGTTCAAGGCTAATTTAGCAGCTTGGCCCTGCTAGGATAAAGCCCTTCGGAGCAGCTGTGTGATCATTTTAAAGGGTTCAGAGTGTCCATATTGCTTCATCCTGTACATTAGCCCTGGGAATAGTGAAATATGGAGTTTGAGGCCTAACTTGGCATTGAGCTTTCACAGAAACAGCCAGTGACAGAGAGCTACAGAAGGGAAACTCCTGAGAGCTTCATGTTCTCAAATGACCCTAGGAGGACCTGGGTTGGGCTCTTCAGATAGTTCATGGTAAGACAAAGTAAATATCACAATGCCTTGGGGAATCTCATCAAGAGCCAGGCATTTAATATAGCACCCCTAATCTGGCAAGCCTGACACCATCACCTTGTATGATATATAGAGAAAAGCTCTGGGGATTTAGTTATTTGTCCCAAACTACATCCAGCTATGAAGTGCAGGGTATGGCTAGGACAGTGAAGGGGAGGAAAGGTGGGTGGACAGGCATCAGGTCCCATTTGGCCTAGAGCCCTGAGGCAGACAGAAACTTGGAGACACGAATGAGCTGAGGCACAGAGAGGTGGGATGGAGAGAGAACTGGTCAAATGTGGTGAGTTCCCAGAGGACAGTGAGTCACAGGCTCATCAGCCTATGGGTTGAGTGGAACCCCACCCCCACCCCCAATCCTGGGTAGCCTCTCGAATACATCCCAACTAGAATGGGTTATCTAAGCTAACTCCTCAAGTTAGTCATGAAACCACTGCCACCAGAGAGAAAAATGGACATGCTTTAAGTTCCTCAGTTTGTCAGCACCATGGCAAGATAAGCACTCCTGTCCCTGACTCCTGTGCAAGCTTTTCCAGTCATCTTCTTGAAGTCTAGGATGAACATGGACTTTAACTAGGGGACCCCTGACCTGTAACATCTAAAGCAGACAGAGAAAAGGCTCTATTAATAATTACACTAGGACAGCAGGTGCAAACAGGACTGCCCCAGGCAAATTGGACACATAGTCACCCTAGCATGACAGCTAACTGCCACCCACCTCTAGGAAAGCCAATTTGGAGCCTTATGGCCAGAGGAACCTGAGACCTAGGTATCAGCTTCTACACTAGATATGGAGCCAGAAGATGGAGGAACCCTAAAGGTCCCATCTTCTCAGGGTCTTCAGGATGCCTAGAACTGCCTACTTCATAGCTGGCCTCTGCCCCCACCTATATTGTGTATACATAAACAAAAGTGTCCCCATTTGTCTTGTTCCTACCTATTCAAGGGCAAGTGCTCTGCCGAAGCCCCACACAACTCTAGCTCCAGGTGCCTCTCACAAGTAATACCCACTGAGCCGAAGCCGCCATCACCACAGGGTGTGACTATGAGGCCCTTTTATGACCCAAAAAGCAACAGGGTAGAGGTATGGGAAAAACCTGTCACTCCTGGCCCAGAAGACGGGTCACTGTGAAAACATCTGGAATAGCCTGTGCCAGTTCTGCTGCTTCCTTCTTCCCCATAACCTTGCTCTGAGTCCAAGAGCCATGTAGCTGGTGGGAGGTGGTGAGAAGCTGGAACATGATCTTGCACAGCAGGGGATTCTCCAAAGAAGTGAAGTGTTTTGGGAGGTAGGGGAGTTAGTGGTGGGTAGTCCCAATGGATTGTTCCTTGGGTTTCCATGTCTTTCATACCCACAAGCTTCTGGCCATAAGGTTTTGGGGTCTACCCATGTGATTTGCTTGGGCCAATAGCACATTAGCAAATCTGAAAGCCCTGACCCCCACCCCCTTCCCCATGCATTCCTTTCTGGGAACACTACAGCCAAGAGAAGCACCCAGGCCAGTCTGCGGGAAGTTCCCATCATAGACAGTTCCCTTACCCCTATGGTAAGGGACATTAACATCCAGTCCTGCCACACCATAAGCTGACAGCCAATGAAGATGAGTCTAGAAGAATCAGCAAACAGAGCCCAGAACAAACTAAAGGTCCACACTACAGAGAGCTACATACTTATTTGAAGTCTTTAAGTTTTAGGAATTTTGTTTTAAGAGATAAGGGGAATGCTGGTTTAATAACTCCATTAGAGTAGAGACAAAATTCGAAAGAGACCTTATAGCTTGTGCTTTGAATTCATGAATGAGGAATTTGGATCTGGGTGACCCCCAAAAGCCTAAGGGTTTCTGCCCCACCACTCTCTTTCCTGACAAGAAGCTCATTCTGGGTCTACTGATCTGGCTTAGGGCCTGGCATGCAGTCTAGACCAATCTACACTATCTAGTCGATAGTGATGGGTTAGGAATGAGTGTGTGACCTTAAAGAATCCCACCAGAGAGACTCAGGATTTCACTGAGAATGCTGAGCAAGAAACCTGGCTCTTCCCTGGGGCATCCGGATCGGAGCATAGCCCCACTCAGTGATGTCAGCCCAGTGAGGCTTATTGTGAACTCTAAGACTAGAAGAGATTTGTGTTGTGCCACAGTTAGCAGCGGTTCATCAAAGGAGACATGGGAAATACGTAGGCATCATCCTAGTACGTAGGAAAGACCCAGTGCCCAGCCCTCCAGGGGCCTCAGAGGCTCTGCTCTCAACCCTCCGTGCACAGCAGACTCCTCTGAACCCAAGAACATCGAAGTCCACACCCACCAGGTCCACACCCAGAAGTTCTAATGCAATTGCTCTGCAGTAGGGCTCAAGTACACCATTTGTAGAGCCCATTGACTATTGCAGTGTGTAGCATCATGGGAAACGTGAGACTCTTTCCTCCCACTGCCCTTTGATTTCTCTTTCCCTTCTGGTAGGCGATAGATTCTTCCTGAGGTGTCAGGGCATGGGTTTGTTAGCATTTCTTTCTTTCTCTTTAAAGGATCATTTGCATGTGCACGTCGCATGGGTCCTGGAAGATGTCAGACCCTTGGAGCTGGAGTTACAGGTGGTTTTGAGCTGCCTGATGTGGTACTGGAAACTGAGCTCTGGTTCTCCAGAAGAGCAGCAAGTGCTCTTAACTGCTGAGGGCTCTTAACTCCAGCCCTTTTGCTGTGTGTTGGTACTGGCGATTGAACCATGGCCTCTCAGCAAATGCTCTACTTTTGAGCTATATGCACAGCCTTTTTTTTTTTTTTTTTCTTCTTCTTCTTCTTCTTCTTCTTCTTCTTCTTCTTCTTCTTCTTCTTCTTCTTCTTCTTCTTCTTCTTCTTCTTCATATTTTTGAAACAGAATCTTGCTAGCCTGTAACCAACTCACCCTGTAGCCTTAGATTTTCAATCCTTCTGCCTGAAACTCCCAAGTACATAGGATGACTGGCCTGGGCCACCAGGCCTGGTTTGTATTTCTAATCAAAACAAACAATTGTATTTAATTCATAAGTAAATGTGCTGGCTTGTTTTGTATTAACTTGACACAAGCTAGAGTCTGGAAAGGAGGGAGCATCAACTGAGAGAATGCCTCAATAAAACTGGGCTGTAGGCAAGCCTGTAGGGCATTTTCTTTTTCTTTTTTTTTTTTTTTTTTTTTTGGTTTTTGGTTTTTGGTTTTTTGAGACAGGGTTTCTCTATATAGCCCTGGCTGTCCTGGAACTCACTCTGTAGACCAGGCTGGCCTCGAACTCAGAAATCCGCCTGCCTCTGCCTCCCAAGTGCTGGGATTAAAGGCGTGCGCCACCACTGCCCGGCTTTTTTTTTTTTAAGATTTAATTTTATGTATATGAGAACACAAACAAGAAGAGCGCATCAGATCCCATTACAGATGGTTTTCAGCCACCATGTGGTTGCTGGGAATTGAACTCAGGACCTCTGGAAGAGCAATCAGTGCTCTTAACCACTGAGCCATCTCACCAGCTCCAGGGCATTTTCTTAGTTAGTGACTGATGGGGGAGGGCTCAGTCCATTGTAGGTGTGGGTGGGATCACCCCTGGGTGGGTGGTCCTGGGTTGTATAAGAAGCAAACTGAGCAAGCTATGAGAAGCAAGCCAGTAAGCAGCATCTCTCCATGGCCTCTGCATCAGCTCCTGCCTCCAGACTCCACAAGGCTCCAGTCCTGTTTGAGTTCTGTCCTGGCTTCCTTCAGTAATGGACTATGGTGTGGAAATGTATACAAATAAACCTTTCCTCCCATACTTAATCTTGATTTTGGTCATGGTGTTTCATCACAGCAATAGAAATTCTAACTAAGATATACTAATACACACACACACACACAAGTGCACGCATGTGTGTGTGTGTGTTTATAAGTTTCATTAAATGTATAAAATTTGGGGCTGGAGAGATGGCTCAGCCATTAAGAGCACTGACTGCTCTTCCAGAGGACTTGGGTTTGACTCCCAGCACTCACATGAATGGTGGCTCCAAATTGACTGTTTAACTCCAGACCCAGGAGATCTGATGCCCTCTTCTGGCCTCCTTGGGTACCAGGCACCTACATGGTTCTCAGATATTCTTGCAAACAAAATATCCATACACATAAAATAAATTACATTTTTAAAATAAATAAAATAAAAATTCTAATTAGAAAGAAATAATTTAAGATATATAGTTATATATGTGTAGACTATATCATTGTGCATAATTATATGTAAACAATGTATAATATATACAAGTTTATAAATTTAGTAATGAATATATATATAATATATATATAATATATATATATATCACTCTTTTTATTTGTTTGTTTTGGTTTTTTGAGACAGGGTTCTCTGTGTAGCCCTGGCTGTCCTGGAACTGCTCTGTAGACCAGGCTGGCCTTGAACTTCCTGCCTGCCTGCACACCTCTGTCTCCTGAGTGCTAGGATTAAAGGCGTGTGCCAATACCTCCCAACGTCATTCACTTTTAAAAGATTCTTAGAAAGCACTTTTCTTACCACAGCCTTTCCAGTTGGGGAAACTGAGGCCCAAAGAGAGGAAATGACACATCCGGCCTATGGAGCTCAGCCCAGAGCCTCGAGAAAAGGCTTAGTCGTCTGGAATCAAACTGTGTCTCGTCTCTCATCTCCTGGCTAAGGTTCTGCTTGTGTAGAGGCTCTAAGCTAGAAACCTGCTCTTTAAACGCCCCCACCTTTCTGTCTTCCAGGTAGGTGGCAGGGAGTCTGTGCAGTGAGCAAGAAATCCTTGCTGGAGGTGACCTTGAGTGGGAGCTCAAGTGGCAGCAAAGATTTTGATGGATCACGATAAGGTAAGACATGTGGGCCCCAGAGGCAGCCACCTGAGACTATCGCATCTGTAAAGCAGCCTGCGGGCTCTCTCCTGCCCTGAGCAGGAGCAGGGCAGAGAGAGGAAAAGGTGGAGAGGTGAGAGAGGGGGTGGGGGTGGGGGTGGGGGAGGGTGGGCCTGGAAGGGAGGGAGTACGATGGGGAGGCGTGGTCAGAGTGGGGGGGGGGGTGATAGGGTCGGGAAATGCCCAGTTGTGCTTTAACTGGGTGACCTGGAGTAGCCCAGCCTCTGGGCCAGCTTCCCTTCAGAACTGGAGCGGTAGATATTCAAGGGACTCAGAAATCGCTGGCAGCGCCAACCAGTCAGCCATGGGCATTCAGTCAAGGGGATTCAGCACATTCTTCTGTTCATCATGGGCACTGTGCACATGTGGTGCACATCTATACAAGCAAGCAAACATTCATACACATAAAATAAAAGTAAATAAATCTTAGTGGGATAGTGGTGGTACACCAATAGCTAACTAACTAAAGAACGAAATAAATAAATAAACCCTTAAAATTGTACAGCTCTGAGCAGGACTCTTGGTCACTCACGAGCAGGTCTGAATGGACTCCCAGGTGTATAGCAAGAGCTGTGTTGGCTGGTGGCTGTAGGGGACAGCTTCCCTTTACACTGCCCGCTTGCCACTTAGAAAGAAATGCTGGCAAACCATGTAAAGATGAAATGGGTACTTTGCACAGAGGACTGAGAGAAAGAGGAGATGAAAGGGACATAGGTAAAGAGAGAGTGTGTCCATTACCTGAAGTATGTACAAGCCAGACCCCCTAGAGCATCGCTGGACCCCACTCAACTTGTTAGGGTCCCCAAAGGAAAAAGGGTCTTAATTTTGAACATGGGACAGAATTTCCTGCCTGTACTGGCTGTTTTTATGTGTCAACTTGACACAAGCTGGAGTTATCACAGAGAAAGGAGCTTCAGTTGAGAAAATGCCTCCATGGGATCCAGCGGTAAGGTATTTTCTCAATTAGTGATCATGGGGGGAGGGCCCCTTGTGGGTGGTGCCATCTGTGGCCTGGTAGTCTTGGGCTCTATAAGAAAGCCAGCTAAGCAAGCCAGGAGAAGCAAGCAAGCCAGTAAGTTAGATCCCTCCATGGCCTCTGCATCAGCTCCTGCTTCCTGACCTGCTTGAGTTCCAGTCCTGACTTCCTTTAGTGATGAACAGCACGTAGGCTGAATCAACCCTTTCCTCCCCAACTTGCTTCTTGGTCAAGATGTTTGTGCAGGAATAGAAACCCTAAGACACTGCCTTTAGGGAATATGCTGCCTGCAGTGGGAGATAGGTACCTGGCCAGTTCTCTGGGTTACATTTGATGTGTAGCCTTGCTTCACCTGAGTTCAGGAGCCAGGATCAAGAAGGAGGTTCACAGTCAGGGCTACCTAGTGAGACCTTGCCAAAGAAAGAAAGAAAGAAAGAAAGAAAGAAAGAAAGAAAGAAAGAAAGAAAGAAAGAAAGAAAGAAAGAAAGAAAGAAAAGCCTGGAACTCCTCCTGACTGTGATGAGCAGGGCAAAGGTTTCCCACACAAGTCCTGTCATCATCCAGACATGGGACAAGAAGGCCAGGCTGGGTGCTGAGGACTGGGATATGGGGTCAGTTGGCTCAAACAGAGGACCTGCTACGTTAAATACATTCATGTAGGAAAGCTTTAAAACCAGTGAGGCTGCATTTGGAGTAAAGAAGTCATTAAGGTTAAAAGGATAAAGCTCTCATCTGACAAAATTAGTGTCTTCATAAGAGGAGATGCCAGAGAACTGGCTGCCTCTCTCCATTGTGGGAGACCAACTACTACAATGGCACCTGTCTGGAAGCCAGGCGGAAAGCCCTCACCGAGGAACTGGATGGACTGATACCAGCTGTAAGGTATACATGGGTGTCGTTTAAGCCACCTAGCCGCCAGTATATGGTCACTAGAGGAGGCTGAGAAAAAACCCAGTTGCTTAATGGCTAGAGATGCTGACCAAATGAATGAATCTCTTTCTGTGGATTGTTGTTCTGATCAAACTGTCAGGACTAGAGGATGACCAGAAAAACCATCATCATTGCCATCATAGTTGTTATGGCTATTCACTCACAGTAGCCAAGGCAACAGTCATAAAACAAAAACACAATAAAAGATACTTAGAATGATGGAGCCGCCCCAGACCTCACACCCACAGTCTCATGAGAAGTCAGTTACACAACAGGTATTGTCCACTAACTTGCACGTACTGGCATGGTGAGTCTGCATCCCTGGGAACATATAATTAGTATATGAATCCCTGGTCCCTAAAGCTTAGTCAAGCCCCTGGTAGCCAGTGGTTCATAGCAAATAGGATTATGTGAGATGCTCTTAATAAAAAAGCTGAACCTTGGGGCTGGAGAAATGGCTAAGTGGTTAAGAGCACTGGGTATAATTGCCAGCACCGACATGGCAGCTTACAACTCAAGTTCCAGGGGGTCCATGGCACCAGGTATGTACTTGGTGCACATGTATATACATGCAGGCAAAATACCCATACACATAAAATAAATCTTAAAAAAAAAAAGTACAAAAGCTGAGTGTGTAATCCCAGCACTTGGGAGGCAGGGGCAGGCAGATCTCTGAATTTGAGGCCAGCCTGTTCTACAAAGTAAGTTCTAGGACAGCCAAGACTACACAGAAACCCTGTCTTGAAAAACCAGAGGGGGAGGGAGGGAGAGAGGGAGAGGGAGGGAGGGAGGGAGGGGAAGGGGGGAGAAGGAGAGAGAAAGAGAGAGAGAGAATATTAATTTCTTTTGTGGCTTCAGCGAGTAGTACAAATGGCCTGGCTGAATCCTCTACCACAGTCTCTAGTTTTGCTGACAGCAGCCCTGGCTCTGCTAAAAAGTCAGTGATCCAGAAGACAAGCCTTCAACCATGCTGATAGCAGAAGGCAGCAATGGAGAGAAGCAGAGGAAGCTGTTCAGAGTAGTACTTCAACTAAGTCCAACTTAGAACTCAAGCAGGCTGTAGAAAAGTTTTGTTCCTACAAGAGTTCTGCAAACTTATATAAGAAACTGAGACAGATCCGTGAAGATCACATCCAAGCACAGATTTGTCAGTTTACACGGGATTCATTGGATAGGGTTCTTTTTCTGAAAACAATTAATAGATGCTGGGAAAAAATAATTGTAGGCAAGTGATAATGACTCGGAGCATTTTATGGTTGTTTCTGATAGAGCTTATGTTCTTTAGAATTCATCGCTACTTTCCATTTGGGACACCAGATTAGAGTTATTTAGGGCTCGTATTCTAAGTGATCAAAAAGTCAAGATGAAATTTGATGGCTTTCTTCTCTTGATTCAGAGAGACCAGAATGGTGAAGCAATTGACGGAAGGTTGCTTCGATGCCTTTTAAGCATGCTGCTTGACTTACAGATTTACTAAGACTCTTTTGAACAATGATTTTTGGAAGAAGCTAATTGGATCGATGCAGCTTAAGGTCAGACGTGAATACAAGAAAGAGGACCCTGCATGCATATCTTAAGCATGTTAATACACACCTAGCAGAAGCAGACACAAACTTCTTACTCACTTAGATCAGACCACCCAGAAGTCACTAATAGCTTGAACATTTAACAGCAACTCTTTAGAAAGGTTAAATAGGGCTGGAGAGATGGCTCAGTGGTTAAGAGTATTGACTGCTCTTCCGAAGGTTGCGAGTTCAAATCCTAGCAACCACATGGTGGCCACAACCATCCATAATGAGATCTAATGCCCTCTTCTGGTGTGTCTGAAGACAGCTACAGTGTATGTACATACACTAAATAAATAAATCATTAAAAAAAATTTAAAAAAGAAAAAGAAAGGTTAAATAACCTTGCTGAAGATAAAACTCAAGCTTTGTTTCTCAGTCAGCTATTCAGTAGAGTTAGAGTTTGAGGGGGGTGTTCAGGTTCTCTTGCAACAGTGGATTGAGTATATCAAGGCCTTGGAAGTACTATTGTTATTAATCCTGAAAAAAATGGCTGGACTTTAAAGACAAAGTTGAGCAGTCATGTGGTAGGAGCACACACCTTTAATCCCAGCACTCTGGAGGCAGAGGCAGGTGTATCTCTGTGAGTTCAAGGCCAACCTGGTCTACTGAGCAAGTTCCAGGACAGCCAAGAATACAGAGTGAGACCCTGTTTCATAAAAACAAACACAACAAACAGAAAGATAAAGTTGATCATATAACTGATACCTGCTTTCTCAAAAATGAAAATTTTATCAATGCTATGAAAGAAGCATTTTAAAGTTTCATTAGTAAAAGACCAAATAAACCAGCTGAACTGCTAGCAAAGTGTGTGGAGTCTTAAACTTCATGCAGGCAACAAAGAAGCTACAGATAAAAAGCTTGAGAAAATGTCGATCATATTTAGATATATCTATAGAAAAGACGTTTTTGAGGCCTTCTGTAAGGAAGATACCGCTAAACGCCTTGGTTGACACGACCTCATCCGTTGGAGCTGAAAATTCACTGCTGCTAAATGGAGACAGGGGGTGGAGTTTTCACCAGCACACTTGAGGGGATGTCTAAAGACACGGGGCTTTATAAAGACATCACGCTTCAGTTCAAACAGTAATGCGCAGAACCAGAACACGCCTCGCAATGTCAGTTAACTGTGACATCCTGACAGTGGAATACCAGCCAACATATGTGTCCATTTGCCAACAGAGATGATAACAGAGATATGTGAAGATATTTGACTTAGGCAAACAGCGACAGGAAACCCCAATGGCAGTCAACTTTGGAATGCTGTGTGTTAGAAGCCATATTTAAAGAAGGCAAAAAGCCGGGCAGTGGTGGCGCACGCCTTTAATCCCAGCACTTGGGAGGCAGAGGCAGGTGGATTTCTGAGTTCGAGGCCAGCCTGGTCTACAGAGTGAGTTCCAGGACAGCCAGGGCTACACAGAGAAACCCTGTCTCAAAAAAAAAAAAAAAAAAAAAAAAAAAAAAAAAAAAAAAAAGAATTGCTCCTACTAGGAGGCTCTTGGTACCATCCTCCTTCTCTTGAAAGAGGGTCCCTTTCCTGAAGTTCTTAATTCTTTGAAAATTTGATGCTGTTTCAGCGGAAAAATTAGCCACACTGTGAGGGGAAGCTAGTTAAGAGAACTGAAAAGTAGTGGCAAACTAAACTGAATAATTATGAATGTTAGGTTTTTGGTTTTTTTTTGTTTTTTTTTTTTTTTTGGTTTTAATTCCAAGTGCTGGGATTAAAGGCATGCGCCACCATTGACCGGCGAATGTTAGTTATTTTGTATCAGTTGAAGCTCTGTGCTCTTTTCCCTGTGTAGGTGGTGGTTCTATTTCTCTCCAGTAAAATGTTTATTTATTTAGGGGCTGGAGAGATGGCTCAGCGGTTGAGGGCACTGGCTGCTCTTCCAGTGGTCCCGAGTTCAATTTTCAGCAACCACATGGTGGCTCACAACCATCTGTAGTGGGGTCCAAAGCCCTCATCTGGTGTGTCTGAAGATAGCTATAGTGTACTTGTATACATAAAGTTAAAGAGAAGTTTATTAAAAGAAAAAGATAAATGCTGAATTGCCAAATAAAACATTAAGCAAAGTGTGTGTGTGTGTGTGTGTGTGTATAATTTATTTTTAATTTTTTCATATGTATGTTTATGCATGAACATATGCTATTTGTGTGCAGTTGCCCTCGGAGGCCAGAAGTTGGATCCCCTAAATTTGGAGTTACAGAGCCCAGTGTAGGTGCTAGGAACCAAGCTCAGGTCCTCTGGCACAGCAGGAAGTGCCCTTAACCTCTGACCCATCTCTCCCACCCTGAAAAGTATGTGTGTTCTATGTTAATACTTATTCTTATTTATGTGTCTGTGTGTATATATGCCACATGTGTGTAGGTGCCCTGGAGCTGGAGTTGTAGACAGTTGTGAGTCACTAGATGTGGGAGCTGGGAACTGAACTACAGGCTTTTGGAATGGCAGGAAGAGCTCTGACTCCCGGCACAAGCCATCTCTCTAGCCTTGTAGCCCTGGCTGGCCTGGAACTCTCTGTGTAGACCATAATGGCCTTGAACTCACAGAGCTCCTCCTGCCTCTGCCCCCTGAGTGCTATAAGGTGTATGCCACTACATCCAGCTGGAAAGCTGCGTTTTTAAATGTCTCACTGAACTGACACCGAAGTGCATTGTCCACTGATTTCATAATTCAGGGCAAAGGAGCCCTAAATCCAGCTAGTCAACTAAGGATTTGACAGAATACTGGAGACCTTGAACTTGCATTTTAATGAATGCCTTGGGTGGCTGGGTCCACCCATGACATGAAGAAAATATATGTGCCTATGTACATACCAATCTTACAGATATAAAGCCATTTGACATTTGCAAATAATACAAAATATATGGAAAATTGATTATTGTGAATATATTTTTATTTATTTATTGCCCAACTCTGGTACCTGCAGCCAACCCCTGGTTACTCATTTTCATTCTCACACAAATATTGGTTGACCCTTTTATGTTATGGAGGAAGAGGAAATGAGACAACTGGGCAGGTTGGAGCTTCATCAGCTATAATGGAAGACACGCCTTTGCTGAACCAGAGAGTAATTTTCAATCAGGAGAACACTTCTCCACCCATGTATGACTAGTCATGATGTCGTGGCTACAGAACAGCACAATTTTAACACAGCACAACTGAATTTGAATGATTAATATTTTACTATCATCAACCTAGCCAATCAAGAAACAAAGAAGCCAAGACTTAATTCATAGCATTTACCATGAATGCTGCCCCCACGGCTGATGACAAGCTTTCAGGAAGACATCACTGAACATGGAGCTGGAGAAAGATGCACACTAGCTATGACTCTGTCCGTCCATCTCCATGTGGGTCAGGTAGATCTAGAACAAGAGCCACATCACTTTTGCACATCAAAGTAATGGAAATTAAAAATGGAATGGATGGCCATGGTGGCCAAGTCAAGCCAGAGGCCTTGTGGAGCAGAGCTGAGCCCTGGTATCACCGAAACCTGGCCACATGGAAGACCTGTCAGCAAAGCCAATCCTCGGCTTTTCTTGGAGCTGATAAACTTTGGGGTGTTTTCTTAGGGAGCAATTAGGTAGCTGGAGCATATTCTGAAACGCTTTCTTTCCGAAGGAGATGGGGAAGGAAAGGGGAGGGGGATCTGTGAGCGTCAGAGAATGCCCCAAGGGATGAATGATACAGTGAGCACTCAGTGGTGGCGATGATCAGTGGCTTCTGGTCAGGAAGCAGTTAGGGGTTTACTAGAATTTGCTATCTGGGTGTTACAGCGCACACCTCAGATTCCTGTGCTTGGGTCTTTGAAGGAGAGGATTCTGAGTCAGCCTCTAACTTTGGTTATATAGGTGTTAGATATATGTTTCATATATATATAAAACAAGTTTCACTCAGTACCTGTGGCTCCTCCCAGCATTTCTTGCTCCGCCCCTACCCTAACCTCCTCCTCCCAGGGGCTGGGCTTCCTTCCCCCCACCCCCAGACTGGTCCCTATAACTCAGCCATTTTGACTGTGATGAATCTCTCGGCCCAGGCCACTTCTCTTAGTCAGCAGCTCCTCTCTTGCTCTCCCTGTCTATCCTTTCCTGGTTCGGTTTAGTTTGCTGTCCCCGACTCCACCCTCTGCCGGCTTTCTCTCTTATACCTACGTAAAAACCTCCACACTTTAGGAGTAATCACGGCATCCTCCTGAAAGACCTGACCCCCTTATGAGGAAAGTTAGACCCCTAGCACACTTGGAGCCAGAAACAGAAATAGGACTGAAATTGCCTGCTTGATCAAACCCCACCCAGCTGCATTCTTTCCCCTAAGAAACTGGTGACCTTGGCCTGGCCCCAGGGCCAGAGGCACAATGTTTCAGGAACTAGCTAACCATAAAAATGTTTGTGCAACTGCCTTGTGACTAACTTAGAACATTCTGTACTTCCCCATAATGCAAATTCTTTCCATCCCCCACCCCTTGCTTTGTGTTTTTTCCCTTGCTTTGTGTTTTTTTCCTTTAAATACCCATGACTTCAGCTGCTCGGGGTCGGACTCCTCTGCCCCTGTGTGGGTTATGAGCTCCACCCCAGTGCACTGGTCCCCCGATTAAACCTCATGTGATTGCAGCAAGGATGGTCTGTCGTGAGTTCTTGGGGGGTAGCGCCATCCCGAGACTTGAGTGAGGGTCTCCCCAGCTCGGAGGTCTTTCACTCCTTTATTTCGTTTTTCATTCCTCTGATGCTGAAACCATGAGTTCTTTTCCAGGGGCTGCTGCCTTTCTGAACCAAGCTGCTGATTTGACTCTTCTGAGGTATCTGTGGGTCATTTCTGTCCAGTGGCTTCTGCCACCTACCATATTTGATTCTAAATTCCAGAGTCTGAGTCTTCAGCAGTTTACTTCCATCCATCTGCTCTAACCATCCATTTCTCTTTGCCTGCTCAGTTAGTGTTCTCTGTCTGGCTCCTGGACCCTGCTATGCCTTCCAGGATGCCCACCACGTGGGTATCTCTCTACTATGCCTCCCTATGGCAGAGTTCACAGCCCATCCCCCTTCCCCTCAGACTTAATTCCTTCCCATTGTGGCTCTCTTCAGACACCAGAAGAGGGCATCGGATCCTATTACAGATTTGTTGTGAGCCACCATGTGGTTGCTAGGAATTGAACTTTTGGACCTCTTATAAATTCCTGTAACTGGCTGGTTTTGTGTGTCAACTTGACAGAAGCTGGAGTTATCACAGAGAAAGGAGCCTCCCTTGAGAAAATGCCTCCATGAGATCCAGCAGTAAGGCATTTTCTCAATTAGTGATCAAGGGGAGAGGGTCCCTTGTGGGCGGTGACATCCCTGGGCTGGTAGTCTTGGGTTTTATAAGAGAGCAAGCTGAGCAAGCCAGTAAGTTACACCCCTCCATGGCCTCTGCATCAGCTCCTGCTTCCTGACCTGCTTGTGTAAGACCTGACCCCCTTATGAGGAAAGTTAGACCCCTAGCACACTTGGAGCCAGAAACAGAAATAGGCCTGAAATTGCCTGCTTGATCAAACCCCACCCAGCTACATTCTTTCTCCTAAGAAACGGGTGACCTTGGCCTGGCCCCAGGGCCAGAGGTACAATGTTTCAGGAACTAGAAATGTTTGTGCAAGTGACTCGTGACTAACTTAGAACATTCTGTACTTCCCCATAATGCAAATTCCTTCCGTTCCCCACCCCTTTGTGGTTTTTTTCCTTTAAATACCCCTGACTTCAGCTGCTCAAGGTCGGACTCCTCTGCCCCTGCGTGGGTTATCAGCACGACCCCAGTGCACTGGCCCCCAATAAACCTCATGTGATTGCAGCAAGGACAGTCTTTTGTGAGTTCTTGGGGGGTCGCGCCATCCCGAGACTTGAGCGAGGGTCTCCCCAGCACGGAGGTCTTTCACTTGAGTTCCAGTCCTGACTTCCTCTGGTGATGAACAGCAGTGTGGAAGTGTAAGCTCAATAAACCCTTTCCTCCCCAACTTGCTTCTTGGTCATGATGTTTGTGCAGGAATAGAAATCCTGACTAAGACAATTCCTAGGTTATAAAGGTCTACTCAAATTAACAAAAGCTGCTTAGAGGTGTGTATCTAATTACTTACGTCTTTGCCAATTGTATTCAACACCAGGCTTTAAGAAATTTTAGTTAAGAAACAATGTATGGCCGGGCAGTGGTGGCACACACCTTTAATCCCAGCACTTGGGAGGCAGAGGCAGGTGGATTTCTGAGTTCGAGGCCAGCCTGGTCTACAGAGTGAGTTCCAGGACAGCCAGGGCTATACAGAGAAACCCTGTCTCGAAAAACCAAAAAAAAAAAAAAAAAGAAAGAAAGAAAGAAACAATGTATGTTTGATAAATAATATATATTTGATACAAAAAAAGGTTTAATAAATTCCTAAAGTCTACTCAGGTTAATGAAGGAATGAAGAAGCTGGCTAAAGAAAATTTTCCATTTGCCTTCTGGCTGACCCAGTTAACAATAGCAGGTGGGTCCCCCAAACCTCAAGGCCCGTAGTTGAACTATATCTGAACTCCATGTATCCATAAATCCTGGGAAATTGTTTTACCCTCCCTTCTAAGAATGTTCCGCTCTGTTCTGCCCGGGTGAGCACATCTATACACCTGTTCCTGGGTATGCTGATATGCTTTGTCTTTGTAGTTTCTGCTTTGTGGTTTCTGCCTTTAAAAACCCTGCCTACCCCTCCATCGGGGTCGCTTCCCTTCGCCTCTGCGTAGGCAGCGGATCGACCCTGGTGCACCAGTCCCTAATAAACCTCCCGCTTTACACCGAGAAGGCTTTCGTGTGTTCC